>JAYKKI010000029.1:24470000-25085000 GCA_039881145.1 Druceiella hillmani | reverse complement strand
ATGAAAGTGACTCAGTTCAATGTTTCTTTTATTTAAAGTGAGATGACTTATGATAAGTGAATCTAATTACTGAAGTTAACATTCCTTTCAATTATTTTCATTATTGATATATAAACACCATAAAATTTTAAAGTCATACTCTGCAATAAGATTGTTTATTCAACAGTCTTAAAACATGATTTATATCCAAAGGAAAAACAATCCAAAAAATAGTACAGTATATTGTTCCACATTACCATATACTTAAACAAAAGTAATCGTAGCATATTGGTAGCTGTTCTAACTTTGTTATGACTAAAAACAATAATATCTATAACAATATTAATGGCTATAGTAACATAAAAGTTATCGATTTGGTACTGGAAAAATCTCCACTTCGGTAAGTTCTTTCATGAATTCCCTTTCAAAAATATTGGTGACAGATATATTTTTCTTTTTCTTTTGTGCATAAAAAGTAATTATAATTTATATGAAAGTCTTATCTGATCCACGAACGTGACGACAAACAATGAAATATAATTAGAAATCCAATTATGATGCAATAACAATACTAATCTGAAATTAATTTAATCCAAAATAATATTGGATGTATTTTTTATTGCTTGTCAACTACTAACATTTCATATTGTTTCAGCATGCAACATATTACAAAAAAAAAGTAAAAAAGAGCCTCTCAGAGAACACACTAAAATTCTTCAGTTATTCCTATATTTTAAAATCGTTTTCATATTAGAACTGTAAAAAACAAATGTGGCAAATAAAATATATCTAATTTTAATTCCATATTATCCTTCCAAAATAATCATCTTGTACAATTAATTTAACTTTTAACTGATTGTCATCCCGTCAGCATATTGACATTGATGTGAAGCTGATCAAAGATCTGATAAAACCATTCATGATTTTTATTAATCAATAAATATCCTGATGAATTAAATTTCTAATATGTTAATATTTTGATTGGCATTACAGCTTCAGGAATAAGCCTTTTGGAATGAATGAAACGTTTCAATTCGACATTTCCCTCAGTAAACAGTCCACCTCGAGTTGCACACAGAGAGGAAAATATTTATTAAATGAATTTTTTATTATTTAACTCGATGAATTTATCATGCTCCTAAACCGATTGACATTGAATTTCGGAAGAAATTCAGATTTGGAAAAATGATATATGATAGGTAGAGTATAAAACCTCGTTGCAATAACAATAAACGCAGTTAACAATAAACTCACCTGTCTAGATCCACTGGCAGATCGGCTCCTAGACCTATCAGACCCAGAACCTGAACCAGAATTTCGATTGGAACTCGCCCTGGAGCTTGCACGAGAACCAGCATTTGACCCACCTCCTGAACCAGAAGCAGCTCTGGAACTTACTCTAGATGATACCCTGGAACCTTTAGAACTAGCTCTAGAACCAGATCTAGACCCAGATCTAGAACGAGATCTTGCAGAACCAGAACGAGACCGAGATTTTCTAGAACCAGCTGGCGAGCTAGATCCTGAACGAGATCCCGAAACAGAGCGTGATCTTGATCTAGACCTAGATCTAGATTTGGACTTAGACTTTGATCTTGAACGAGAATGAGATTTCGATCTAGATTGCGATCTAGAATGTGCAGAACCCTCTCTGGAAGCTGAACGAGAACGGCCAGAATCAGCTTCTGAAGGTGCCCTAGATCCAGCATTTGAACCAGCTTGAGAACCTTGTTTAGAGCCAGCTGGAGACTTGGAAACTGATCTTGACTTGCTTCTTGATCGAGACCTGTAACAATATCAGAAATACACCATTAAAACATTCTAAAAAAGAATTAAATTCATCTACTCTTAAAAAATATGAATAAATATACCGTTCTATTAATGCAGTAATGTTCCAGAGCGAATAGTTTTTGTTTATTAGTCATTGGAAACTACCTGTACCAACATCGTCAATAATTTTGGTGCAAAATGAATATATCATTGCAATATCAATATCAAAAGATGCTTTTTGTTATTCATATGAGACATTTCTTTAAATACCTCTCCTCCTCGATGTATATTTATGATTCTGTTCAAAAAGATTATCACTTGAATGTTGAATATAGATATATAAGTATAAAGATACCTCTCTTCACGGGTCTCCCTAGTTTCTTCCTCTTGCTTCTCCTCGTCTTCAGCCTCTTCCTCATCATCCTCTTCTTCATCATCATCCTGTAATTAAATATTACTTATAAAATGTTATAACTATTAATAATTAACTCGCTTATTAATATCTATAATTTTAATCACTTATGTTCTACAATAACATATTATATAATGAATATCATGAACTAACTTATACAGCTCTACGCATTTGCTGCAAATAATATTGTGTGGCCGTATCTGGTTCTCTATAGCAACTCAGCCAAGAAAAAAGACACGCCACAACCAAATAAATATAATGAAATAAAAGTAAAAAATTTTTTGGAACTTCGCAGTCCTTATTGTAAACTTGGCAACATTCATCTGAGTAGCCGGTTTCTGTGCCACTTATTTCCCAAGAAATAGGCTAGTAAATAGGATAAAGATAGTAGACAGAATTAGACCTTTACAAAATTATGCATCCAAACTACATTTTAAAAATTACGACACTATTAATTTTTCTAATATCAAGATTAACAATTTACAAAGAGTTTTTATCTTCACTACCTGAAGAGATATATTGTCTTATGCCAAGAAGTGTACTTCCCATTCTATTTTTACAACTCCTTACTCCTTTTTCTTGTTATAAAATTTCATCACACTGATCTGACCACTTCTTTCTGGATCTCACACGTTACTCATGATGTACCATCATATATAAAATTTTTTAGTTACCATTCCAAATGAATTATTTCCATGCGAACAAACCATGTTTAGCATTTAGGTCCTTTTTACAACACTTCTTTAATTTACAATAGTTTAAATTTTTAGCTTTTATCACTGTTCAATTTTGCAAATATCCTTTACTCAGACTGTAGAAATACATAGCAAAATGTACATCTGTAAGGTAAGAAATATGTGCACTTTGTGTTTGTACATCACATTTCCAAAAGTTCATGCAGCATACAAATCCATATTCGAGCAGTAATTATTATATCAAATTCATAACATGCAAGTTTCTATACTTCAATCATTTTTAATAGTTATCAGGACCGCTGTACCTGTGGCGGTTCCAACTGTCTTTCCCTGAGTCTCAACATGCGATGCTCGCGGGCAGAGAGTGGACGATGGGAGACAATGAGACGGGTGGCTCCACCCGCAGCACCAGCACGAGCACGTCTTTTGCTCAACCGCACTCGCGTCTCCAACTCATTGTAAAATACTTGCCCATTACGCACAACCTGTCATTGAAGATTTATTAAAATTTCAGCATTGAATTACACACAAAAAAATTATTCAAAAATTGTTTCATGTACTCGCGAAACTCAAAAATAGTCAGTCGATTGACATGATATTTTTACACAACTTTGCATTATAATACATGCATTTTCATAAAATAAAGTTTTGATTATTATTTTATTTTACTTTTTTTAAATCACCTTCCCGTTTCATTTCTGCCATCTCGTAAAGCAAAAAAAGAATTAGTAAACAAGGTTTTCCAAACAATAGAAAAAAATTATCTACATCACACACGGTCGAGAGGAAGAGCCATTCTACAGGCTAAAAATGTCGACGTACACAATATGAACAACATCATTCTAAACAGAATTGCAGGTGAAACAATGACATACAAACCACTGACTCTGTATGAACCAAAGTAGTGAATTTTCCAACGGAATTTCTTAATTCTCTCGATATTCCTGGATTAATGTCACACATTCTGAATTTGAAAATTGGAGTGCCAATTATATTACTCCGAAACATAAATCAGTCAAAGTTATCAGCACACTATTAGTAGTTAAAAAATTTATGACAATCTAATTGAGACAACAATTCTGATTGGACCTCATTCTTCTTCCGTGAATACCACTTATTCCTACTGACATGACGCTCGAGTTCAAAGAACTTCCATTTCCAATACGCCTTGTATTCACTATGACTATCAATAAAGGCTGGCTGGCAGAGATTAGTAAGGACAATGTTTGCAAGTGTGCGGTTTGAATTTAGAAAACGATTGCTTCTCTCATGGATAATTATACGTTGCATGCTTCAAGAGTCGGTAAATGTGAACTTTATGTTTATGCAGAAAATGGACAAACAAAAAATGTAGTCTAGCCACTAGGTTTACATCTTTTTTCTTCTTTTCCTTTCATTCTATATAACCACCGAGATGAATGATGTTTTTTCTCGCCGAATCTATATTCGCTAGAATACTTTTACTTATTTTCCCATTCGTTTCTATTTAGCTAGTAAATGTATATAATATCTTTAGATTGCATTTTTTGCTACCATTAAACACTGACTTACATTATAACGGAAACTGGTGTAGACTGACTATCTCTAAATTATAAAACAAACGAAATGAAGAAAAGTCAATGATTTTGGGCCAGGATTTTACAAGAATAAAAATCCAATTCTTACGTGGAGAAAATTTAACATAAGACCCTACAAACTCTTATTTAAAACTTCAATTAGACAACATACAAATCGTTATTTCTTTTATGAAAATTAAGGATATTTTTCATTAAAGCATGTAAATTTTATTTCTATAGATACCTTTAAGCCATAAAGAGGAAACAAAGCACAGACTGTCCTCTATACACCAATGTAATATCCACAAAACTAGCAAGCTCGCAAGGTCATCAAATAAGCCAGGTTAATGTTGAAAAGCACAGGGAGCATATTCATTAGCACAAAAACATGTAAAGAATTTTACTGTCACTTTTTTTAATTCATTTAGGCGACGGCAACACATTAAAAAGTGATTTAATATTTATTATATTTCTAAAAAATTTATTATGTACACTGTGAGGGAGTTATTATGATTTTTATTTCTTATTAATAATCCTTGACATATTAAAAATATGTCAAGGATTATTAATAAATATATAATAAATGTACATATGAGGAAATAACATTTTAATTATTTTGTATCATGATATGATCTAAGTATTATTTTATTTTTTGGTCTTCGCTGAGTGGAAATTGCTGGACTGCTTGATTTTTTATATTCTAAGAAATTGCAGCTTTCTTAAAATTACATTCTATTTCTGTAATACCAAAAGCCCATTTTCATCGGTCTCCTTTGTAGATGAATATAAAAAAAACTGAAAAATATTTTAAAAATAAGTGTATTATTCGTCCTTTATTTCTTTGGCTATTTTACATGAAATGGGTCAAAAAAAATTGCTTTCATCCAAAGAATCGTGGTCATAGCACTATGGACTGTTGGTCATGTGGAGTCCACAAATAAATTAAATAACATTATAGAATACACAACCCATATAGTTACAACACAGAGCTTTTATGACCTTGTCATGTCATGTGTACCTGTATTAACAAAGTGTCGAAAGTCCGACAGACAGACATATAAAGTGCCTGTTTTTAACAAAATTGAAGTAAGTATTAACACACAGGCTATTGACTTTGGTTCTTATGAGTTAAATGTACAGGAACCATTACTTTTAAAGGATACACTCTGGATATGTCAATAAAACAAAATATTATGTTTATATATCTGCACAGAAAAATATAAGATTCCATCAAAACCCGTTATTGTACCTACAAAAATAGAGCCTAAACAGTAGGATTCTGCATCAGCAATATTGTACGTGAGGTATGCGTGGCACTTTAATGCATCCACAACCCGCCATTGGAAAGAAAAGGACTTATATTTATAAACTATTATAATTCCAAAGAGGAGCCATGTGAAATATCAGTTTCGTTTTTGAACACACCAAAAGACAATAAAACTATTTTCCCATCGATATACTCCTAAGCACTGTCAATATACTCCTAATCGATTTGTAGAAAATTCATTGCTGGAACAACATCGCCCAAACCGGGATACAACTCTTCGAGGAAGTTTTTGCAATAAATAAAATTTTTTTTCAATCCTTTCACCAAACCTGTTCAATTATATTACATAATACCACACTGTATTTATATAAGGATTCCTATAATAGAATACTTTTCTGCATGTTACGGTACAAGTAACATCAAAATATGTACAGGACATTCTTTCAAATCTGAAAATAATTGTTTGGCGCCAAGTGCCTACAACTCAGCTATGTCTCTTCTGTATTGCACAAATGCACCCACACTTGAATGATTCATGTCATCATGTATATGAAAAACTTGTATGTTTGTCAATCTTACACGTTAGTAATTAATTTAACTTATACCTATAAACCAATTGGCTATTTGTAGAGAAAATTACAATACAAAATAAGAGAAAAAGAACTTAAAAAAATTAATTTACCAAGAAGTAATTTTCCTCATAACCCTTAGAAGCCTTACTCTTGACATTCCAATTATACTCGCGAGCCATTTTGTACTCGTATGTATCACCGTCAAGATAAGGCACACCCTCAGCCAAATCACGCCTGCGACTCATTAGTGTTTCCTCCGTAGGAAGGAAGTAAGCTACAAACTGCTCGCCACTCTCGTCCATCACGCCTCTATAGTAAAATTAGAATCAATATTATTTATTTAAATAGTTGATAAGCTGCAGTTTTATAATATAAATTTATATAACTATATTATAAATTTTTGTTATATAGTAAAGTCACCTTATTTCTTCCTTATATATTATATTTGTAATTATCATATTTACAATAATTATTGAAGAATAAATTGTGTTAACATTCTACTGGGAATATTCAATCAACAATGTGGAATTCTAGTATCTTTCGACGAAATTGTCATTAATTACAATCACAAAAGCATATGGACCAAATAATACTCGATGCCCACAAAAATCTTCACAATTTAAGAAAGACTAAAGACAACAATAGTTCGATATAATCCAAGCATGGGCAATTAGCATAAACCCAAAAGAATGAGAAACATTATTCAGAAAAACCGAGATCCAGTGGCATCCATATCCGACCCCGAAGATATACTGGCTTTGGGATTGGTCTGAATAAGATGTCATTTTGAAAAATTACAAGACTGATTAGTTAAGACTAAATTTTTTCAGGAAATTCTGCTACACTTCTATTTCTTTCGATTCTTTTCAACTGCATTCAAAAATATTTAGAAGCTAAAATTTTAATAAGAATAAAGAAATATTTACAGACCAAACACTGAAACATATACATTTTTAAATATCAAATCTATTAATATATACCATATAATTATAATATATACCATATATTCATGCATTACAATCATTTCACAGAAATGAGCCTACAGTGCTTTAACACATGTGCATGTTTATTGGCAATTAATGAATTTAAAATCTTTTTATTTATGCAAACCTGATCATAGCCTGGGACATTTGTTCAATCTGTCCTGATATATTCCTGTCCTGTGGTGCAGGATCAGTATCAAATATAACCTGAGCACAAGGATACTTCCACATCTCAAAGTCGGGAAAAACTGGAAGCATTTCAACTGGAGTAACACCAGGCTTGCTGTAATGCTTATCTATAGTAATCTTCGTGTCGTCAAATGTTTTTTCTATGGCTGCGATTTGACTGTCACGATCCATGTAGAGAGTTTCTTCACTAAATATCTTCTTGACATTATAACCAACTTTGGCTTCAACCTAAAAAAATTATAAATGAACTATTTGAAACATAAAATAAAAGAATTTAGAATATAACCCATGTGATATGAGCCTACACTTTCAAATTTCTATTAAAAATTTTTGACAATATATTATTATATACAGGTGCGTTTTCCTCATGACGACTTATCTCATATATTTCTACAGTGGCAGATTATCTGCCGAATAGACGATATAAAACCATATATATTAAATATGTGAAATAGCCCATGGACCCCTTTTTCAGTTTCATTATTTGTGTTTGCATTGTTAAGTCACGGAATTTACATATCACGTTGACTACTTTTTCTGGCATGACTCTAATAAAAGTCTATTTTTTCAGCTTGACACATTTTTTCTAGAGAAATATCACACTTGTAGATTTCTCCGATACATTTTGAATGATTTTAAACACTTTTTCAAAAATTGTCAAATACACTATTGTCTTAACTTGTTGATATTTTCCTATCTAATACCTACTTTCAACTCATCATTGGGCATGTTTTTTCATCCAGTTTATCAAACAATGACTTTTCAACATCTGATGAAACAGTTTTTAAAAAAAATTTCTTTGCATATTTTGCTAATGTGAGAAAACCCGTAAAGAAATAACTCGTTTTCAAGAATACTTTTCTCAATCATATGGATGCATTGATTATCTTCTGATATAAAAATCATTGTTTTTCCATGAAATTTTATATGCATAAATAGATATCACACAAAGTTTATTAACATCTATGAATTTATCGTTTAACAAAAATACACTAGAGTTGTCCTTGCGAAAAACTCTCAGCTAGAACACTTCATGCTCACTGATCGAACACTGAATATTGATGAGACAAGATGCAAAATTTCCTTCACAAGTATCTAGAAGGCTTGACTCTCCAAAGTCAACTTCACTACTGACTATGCAAAAGTTGAAAGTCAACTTTCATATAAGCTGCCAAATTAACAGTAAATAGACAATAACATAAAACATGTGCTCAAACTTGTGCAGTTGCACAAGTTTGTGCATGTAACACTTAGCTGCCAAGGCTGGATTATGGAAATATTTTCTGTAACATATTTTTATAAAGACTAACAACCATATAATTTCCAACCTAGGCTCAAAGCGCAGTTTCATCTTCAAAACCGCAGTTTCATCTCTACACTCTTTCTATTTACTTGACCAATATTTTAATTAGTCATCAGTATTACCAAATCTCTATCCCGTGCTCAAACGGCAGCTTGACAAAAGTACTGACACTGACAAATGCAACAACATCTTCTAACGTCATGCGAGTCATCAGGCACACCGCCTACATCTTCATTGACTCAAAATTTTGACTCTAATTGACATGTACTTCAATATATAAGTGTTTCTATTGTTTTTTTGGAATTGTACTAATTGACTTACTATGTGATTGTTTAGTTCACTTTCGCTTGTCATCGTGATTATTACATAATTTAGTTATTTATTGCATTTTTTTTCTTCATACATAATTATTAAGTTAAGTAAAGCGGTAAGGTTCAAACATTGCGTTCCCATTTTATTAATAAAAAACAGGGTCTTTCTTTCCTGATAATATAATAAGTTAGCTAAATACCAATAAGTAATAGTTTCAAAGTTGCTATAGATAAAACGACATAAAAAAAATAAAATTTAATGCAAAGACATTTTTCAATATTTTCCTTTTTACAAGCTTAGATATGCCCAATAGTAAATATCAGCACAACCAGCCTGCTGTTTGTTCGATATTATTGGAAAAGCTGTGTTCGATATTATTGGAACAAATTACCTTTTCCATAGACTGAGGTTGAAATCGAGTCTGTTCAGTGGAAATATATTCAGATCTTCGCAGCCATGACACATTCTTAGCATGATGCCGTGAACGCTTGCTGTCCTGTGGAGTAAGCACGTCCTCCTCCAATAACTTCTCATCTGCAGGATCCAATTGACTGTGACCGTCATTCTGGTAAATATCTCGATTGATTAGGTCTATATGAACACCCAAATCATGTTCCGTCAATACTTCATAACGATAACTCTTCTCAAGTGAGGTTGGATTATATTGGATGAAACGAGTTGGTGGGAATGGGTAAGTTATAAATTTTAAATCAAAAGGTATGTCTGGTAATGTGTTACAGAATTTGACCCGGCATACAAGTTCCGATCTGAAATGAATTACCATAATTAAATAAGTAGTAAAATAGAAGCAAATGGGATATAGTAGACAAATACCTGGCTCCTACCAGACAACGCACGAAAGTATTATATTCACAATATAAAAATTAATCAACTGTACTTTTCCTAAAGTGATTTTGACTTTTCATTTTAACTTTTGAATTTTTACTTTTGACCTGAAAAAAATTGCGTGGAGGTTATAATTTGATTTACGACGGCCAATTGACACCCGTTTCTTATTGTAAGAGGGCTTTAAATCGATTTTTTGAAGTAAAGTAGTCACAAGCGGCTAATATTTTGTTAAATGTTGTTTTTAACGTGATTCTTTTATTTCTTAAAAAAACGGTAAGATTTCCATTAGTCCTAAATTGCACTCGTACACAAATTATTAAATATAAAACATAAAAAAAACCGAGAGACAGAAAGAGAAGTTGGAAATCATTTATTAATAAATTAATCATGAGCTGCTTTATAATTGTTAAATATATATATATGTTGTTTCTCAAGTACATTTTGATTTTCAAAAAAATTAGATTTTCGCTTCTCGTTAAGTGGACTTATACTACTAAATATAATTAATAAACTAATAATTCTTAAACTTAACCTTCGATCCGCAGCTCGAGGTGGCCGTTTTTCGTGATCAACTTCATTAGTTTGCACCGTTGGAGGCATTTTTATGTATTCACATTAGAACATCGCCTAACTACAGAATAGATACAGTACGTTAACCAAAATACAGATTTATACATTTACCATAAACACTGAGACAGTATAGAGAAATGATATTTACTTATATTCTGTGACATATACTATATTCTATGTTCTCTTCCGTGCTGTTTACTACTATATCTGTTCTGTGCTGTTTACTAAATTAAATTCATGGCACCACAGAACATTAGAGAACCCGAAAGTACCATATCTGTTCTATGTCATATCAAAATACGTTTTGGTATGCAAAATACAAAATACTTGGTATCGTAAATACTTGTATCATTACATAGTTTGGCCGACAGGATGTTACTTTATGGTCGCGCTACGGCATAACCCTTCCCCTCTTTGTTTAGCTAGCTATAACTATTTCAATCGCGCATATCGTACTCAACCTGAGTACGATTCTCGCTTTTTCATATTTAAAACGTTTATGAAATAAGGGACAAACTGAATAGTTAAATATTCGTAAGTCGTAATACTTTCAGAGTATGTAATACGAATATGTTAAACATACTCGTTTTACTTAATACGTTAAGTGCTTCACACTTTATAATACAAGTACGAGTATTTTAAATTAAGGATCTTAAGTATGATGCTCTTTTCACCTAATGATTCTCCGTTTTGACACAGTTGAGACTTATTGCGTATCTTCTTTGTAGCATATCTTTACTGTATAGTGTAAATATAGTACATAAATAGTGTATATAAAAACTAACTGTTAATTAGGTTAAATTCTAATTTCGTCATCATGTCCACAAGACAATCTAATGCTGTATGAAAGTACTTTACATACTTGGGTGATTATTTTGCTTCTTCCAATATTTACAAAACAAAATTGTCATTCAAAACACCTACACCTAATTTAAGAAAACATTTGAATATATAATATCAAACAATAACAATAATTAATACAGAACAAGTTGTTTATTTTGAGTATCTTATTTTATAATTTTTAAAAAAATTTGGCTAAAATAAATATGGAAAAATAAAAAAAAAATTGTTTTTAATAACGTGATCTATTTTTTTAAATCATTGATAATTATTGTAAATAATGTGATTAATTTTTTAAATATGCTATCTAAATGACTATGCCAAATTAATCATTTAGTTACTAGTCCTAAACCTGGAGCCACAAATATTCATGTTAGTATGAAGGAAAAATTAAACACTGCATTTTATTAAAAATGCCTCATTTAGAAACCATAAAAATTCACGCCAATTTTAGATGTACGGAATAAAGGATATGAGCATTGAACCCTTCGTAATAGGCAGCAATTAAAATTTATTGCACGTCTCCCACGACCGTAAGTCCATAGCCACTTGCAATGTGGTCCTCTCACAACGAATTACGCCGCCCATACTCGTCGAATATTTTGTCACCGAAATTTTATAATACTCGTACTCGTCGTACTCAGTATCTCAAAATACTTGTGTCGCTCAAGTCTAGACTACATGGCACGAAACAGAGACAAAATCCATAGATTTTGTGCAATTTTCTTATCGATTATGAGCATGTACGAGATAATAAATTCAATAATGTTATGTATAAAATTGCATGTAAAAGTTTGCAGTAATTTTAAGTAAAATTATTCATAATAACTTATACCTTTTTTATTTAAATTAATCCTTATAAAGCTAATTTAATTAAAAGACATAAACACAACCTGTCAAATTATTTCTGTGGTAACAATTTCTTTATCGATGATTTTTTTAATTACTACACATGAAACAATTAATTTCTTCAATTTTCGTAGAAACATTTTTGTTGACCAAATCAAAGGTAACGAAATTACATATATTATGGTTTCGTATATGCACGCACGCACGTACGCACGCACGCACGCACGTATATTTACACACATATATATATTTACATAAATAGCATATTTTTTTTACTTTTCCATACACTCTCGCGCCTAATAAACGTGGGATTATAATCCCACGTTAAAGTACGTTTTTTATAATTTAGTTGCTGATTCCCAATCACTCCTTAAAATTCGGTCATAGACCAAAATTTATTCCTGTATGTATGTTCTGTATGTATTCCTGTATGTCATGCCACAGGCGCAGTACATCTGGGAGAGAGCTAGAGTTGCCTTCCGTGCCATGGCCCGGCTTACCGGTGCCGGCTGGGGGCTAAATAACTCTACCCTCAAACTGATGTATACGGCGATATACCTTGGTATATTGTCCTATGCGCCGTCGGTGTGGGCTCCGTGGTGCGTCGGAGTCCAGCAAATCAGACGGGTGGTACTGAGATCGCAGCGAGCGCCGCTGCTGGCGCTGACCAAGGCTTATAGAACCTGCTCAACGGATGCGTTGCCTGTTTTGGCTGGTCTTCTTCCTGCTGACCTCGCGATCGCGGAACGCGCGGCGAATTTCGTTTTGGCTCGGGGCAAGAGTTTTGTTGCGGGTCCGTTAAGCTTCGAGTTTTTAAACAATGAACCCTTAGCTGAGAGAAAGAGACGCATATTTGGGATCGTCGTTGCTCACTGGCAGTCTAGATGGTCATCCCCCGATTCCAAGGCGGACACGACCAGGTTGTTTTTCAGCGTTTAAGTAAAAACTGGCTCGTTTCCGATTACTTTACCTCCCAATTCTTAACGGGGCATGGCGCCTTTCGCGCCAGTTTGTTCAGATTCGCTTTAAGAGATAACCCGGCATATACCTGCGGATTTGAGTCGCAGGACATGAATCATGTTTTGTTCCACTGCAGTGAGCACGTTGAAGCGCGTAGTGTTTTGTTAGAGAGCATGCGTCCAAACCTTAACGTAGAATCACGCGGTATCTTAGAACGTGGTATTTTTGGTCACCGAGACTTGGTTGGGAATGGACCTATCTTTGAGTCGTTCAGAGCGTTCGCAAAATGCGTTCTTGAAAGAATGGAGATTTACAGAGAAGAGACAGACTCTAACCCTGTTGGGTGGAAGCGCTGAGACTGTAGTTACGAGACACTATTAGGGGATTTTCGAAGGTCCCCTCTTTTGTATGAGGAGGGTCGTTACGGGCCCCAGGAGGGGCCCCGAGACAACCCGGGTGGATGGTCGGGAATAGTGTATGTATGTTTATTAGTCGGCTAGTAGCCATATCACAGGCCCGAACCAGCTTGGGACTAATTAACCGTGTGTGTATTGTCCTCCATGTTATAATATATAAATACTTTTCTAAGTAGCCGTAACTATGAGAAAAACGTGAAAAAATAAATATATAATATGTTATGAATTTTTTGCCTTATAAATTTAAATTTTCGATATTTTGATCATATGACAATTGGCTTTAAGAGCTCTGATTTTTGACATTCTGCTATATAATCATCTAACAAGATGGATTGACAGATAGAAACTAAAATTAAAATACATATCTCAATGTTCAATTCTGGCTTTTGTTAAGACGATAGAGATTGAATATTTTACTAAATACCAATTACCTAATCATTATATACTGCCATTCCGCTACTCGTTCTCCGGAGAAATCATCTTTGTACTTTTCTTTTTAATTTTTCATCTACAATAGTAGGTTTGTTGAACGAATTAAACTTTTAATTCTGTGTCTTCCGATCTCCTTTATGCGTCTTCCGATTTTCCGCTAATGGCGCACAAATTAAGGTTGATTCCGAAGATTCAACATTTTACAGAGGTGTCTCAGAGAAGTCTTACCTGGTCAATTATGTATAGTGCATGGAGTTTTCGTTATGCTAATCACCGTTACAAATTTAATTGAAATAAAGTTTAGAAAATTTTAAAATGAGACGCTAAAATTCCAAATGTATTACTATTATTTTTGTCCTATTCAGCCTATAGTTATAAAATTTTCCTGTATCAAGTAGAGTACTTGAGTAGGGTTAAAACAAGTAAGGTTTAACCCATATTATCCCAGTTCCCCATATAAGGTTCGCTTACATTTTATTTCAAACTACCCACTATTTAACAAGTGAAATGAAATATAAGTTTTTACCATGAAGAAGAAGCCTTACTGTGTTATTTAAGAATAGTTAAATCGGTTCACGCGATCTCGTATATTTGTAATAATTAAAGTTTTGTAATTTTTTGCCAACATGAGTTCTAGGAAAAGGTAAGAAATAAATATTATATAATTTTATCAAAATTTACAAAAAGTGTATTTTTATTTTATTTATAAATTTGCTTATAATTTTACATTTCGAAAATAATGATTTTTACTAATTTATGTTGTTTCAGTAAGTTTTCATTCACCGCCCCATTAAAGGTGCCTCATGAAAGTTTACTTCAATATATTTTCAAAATATATGTTTTTTTCCAATTTTTAATTATTTTATTTGTTACATACTGAATGTACACGAAATCATATCAGCCCAAAATTATTTGTAACTCCACCAGAAAATGACAATTAGAGTGACGAAGATAGCGGAGGTGAGGATTCTGGAGATATTAGTAACCTTGCTCGGAATCAAACAGACGGATATTTGATACAACAAGTTACACATCTGTTTAATTTATTATATGCATTAGTCAGGTATATTGGTATTTTTTGACTTATGTGCTTAGTTCTGCTGGCCTTAGTAATTATTGGCTGAAACTGAGGTTAGATGTCAGGTTCCATTGACAAAAGAAGTCCTGGAAAGTATAGACCGAATACCCGAATTCAATCAAGATGGGCGGGAGGAACAACCGTCTACACCTTTTGGGCTAGAAAAAAATTAAAATTGTCGTCAAAAGAAAGTGCGGACAGAAGGATATAACTTCAAAGCCTGAAAGAGAGTCATAGTTCTATGACATGTTTATGAAATACTGCACTGTAACGCAAAAAAAATGGCATTGCCAAAGGACAGATGAACTTTAGATTGGCAACTGAATTGGTAACAAATTTTATAGGTATTGCGTTGGTGATTGAGTTGGAACCAAATCATTGATACATATAATCCAGGAGTTGCTTTCTGTATGACCCGTTATAAATTTGAAAGCTTTTCCGTTATTTCCATGCGTGTGTAAAAGTCACCTACCTTCTGATATCCAATTTGGTAAAGTACGATTTCTGAGAGATATTATGAATGAAAGGTGGCTTACATTTTCCTGGAGACAAAGATTTATATATTGATGAATCAGTGGTGCCTTTATTTTGAAAAAAAAAATGGAACCAAGCAGCATATACATGGCAAATCAATCCATTTCGGCTATAAGATCTGGTCGCACTGCACTCGATTAGATCATTTCCGTTATAATCATAAATTTGATTTCAAAGCTGCCAGATGAAGTACATTACAGCTGCCAGATAAAGAACATTACAGCTGCAGATGAAGAACATTACATGTCACTACGTTAACTTGATGAAGTTAGTCAGGCTGATGCTGGATAGATCATGATTCTACTGGAACTCTTTGAGCCAACAGGGTTGAAGATGCACCCCTAAAAGATGTGATGGAGATGAATAAGACTATAAAGGGCCATTAAGTTATGGATATCACTAACATTACCACCGTAGTGCCATATACTAACAATACCAACTAATACCACCTTAGTGCACTGCAACGGTAACAATGTTCAGCTACTCGATAAAGTCAACGGATTGTGTAATAATAAATGAATGGCCATTGATCGGTCGCATTGTTATCAAATGTAAAATAAGTTCCTATATGAAGTAGATAGACTTGACCAAAAGATTGGTAAATATAGAATTGATACAAGACTATGGAAATGGTACAAGCAAATGATAATGTTTCCCTATTAAATATTTGTGTTAATAATGCATTCCAACTATACTGAATCACCAGCTGGGCAAGCTAAAAATTCCCATGCCTTTTTTCCTTCATAATATATACAGTACAAACTTATTTGTTGTTTGGAAAAGTTTCCTCCTCTCTTCCAAAACAAATTGTAACTACACCAATGACTATCTATAAGGAACTGTCTGATTCTATAAGACTCGAATGCATTCCATTGTCAAATCATATCTCAAATTCAATGTCGTCGATGCCATAAAAACACAATATTTAAATGCATTAAATGTGGAGGCGGTTTAAATCCACATTGTGCGCTAATTTTTCACACCACTAAATCATTTTTCATTCACACAATGGATTTTTAACAACTATTTAACGATTATTTGACTATTAATCTCTTAATTTAAACTTAGTATTATTTTTCAAATGTCATTTTATTACCAATTTTGTAATACAAATCGTCTGTAACTTTTTTATCTTTCCATACAAAACCGGTTGACATATTCTCCCCTTTTTAAAATGCGGTCCTGAAATTAGTCCATAATGCCATGTGAAATAATGAAGATATTACATAAATTACAGAAAGAATATAACAGTGAATGGAATATAAAGAGCCAGGTAACAGTAACAAAGAAAAGCTTGAGAGTTATCATTAAGAAGATAATGCAGAAACTAATGACTCACTAATGATTGGAAAGAAACTTTCAGAAATACCAGAAATAAATAACAGAAAAAGAAAATAATTGAAAAAACACGTAGAACTTAATAAAATTAGAAGTGAATTAAATGACAAAAACAGTAGTTTCGCAAAACTAATAAAGCTAACTGTGATCGAAGATGAATGCGATGTTACTGAGAGATACATAGCTAATTCCCCCCCGAAGGATTGTTGGATGCTAATAAAAAGATTTATAGAATAATAAAAAAATACCGTCTCAAACATGCACAGCGATTCCTACTTCAAATACACAAAATTCTAATTTAAATTGATATTCCGTGTTTTCATCACCTTTGGTACTTTAGTACTCATCTCTATTTCCATACACATTTTAGCCAAATTTATCCCCACAACAAATTCCAAAACAAAAACGCCTGCATCAAAACACAACAACCTTCAACAAAATCTTTGACATTCTGAAAAAAAAACTGAAAACATTTCAAAACTTGTTCTTGACGCAAGATGAGTTAAAATTACTTATAGTTTCATTCTTGTTGGATAGTTTCATGTGTAATAAAAAATAAACATGAAATAAGTCTTTAAAAACATAATTTCATACTTGAATTTCCTATAGTGCTAATTAGATGAAATGCAGAATTAACTTAATATAATTTGTCAATGTACTGTCAGGTACCTAAATTTTTAATATTTCAAATAAAATTGTATGTAAAAATAAAAGGTTTACTTTATTGAAAAATGCTCTTAAAATTGTAAAAAGAAATTAAACTTTTTAATTAAAATTATAGGTACAAAGAAAGAAAGTTAAACTTATAATCTCACTTTTTATTCTGGCCAACAGCCAACAGAATTAAAATTTATTTTTGATAATGAGTAAATATATTTTTATAATTATTTATTGGAGTTTCCAAAATAATTTAACTTTTTCTGATTAAATATTAAGGGTTGGTGCGATATGATTTTAGTTTTTTACCGAAACAGCCTTTTTCTTTTTAACATTTTTGTTGAGTTTATATGTAGCATTAAAAGAAAAGCCATTCCTCAATATATTATCATTTATAAAATATTTCCGTTTCAGAAATTTAAGTGTTTGAAAATTTTTATAAAAAGAGATACTCATTGATACACAGTTTGGAAAGAGCTTAGTATTGCCAGTTTAATAACTTAGCTATTTCCTTGATTTCTGTGCGACTGAAATCGGCCGCCATCTTTTCTTTTCAACTTCAATCGGCATTGAGGTACGTTGGCGAAATTTATTATTTAATAATTTTTTCCTTGTTTTTACGTAGTTTTCATAGTTTTTTAATGGTACTAAAATTGAAACAAAATAAGCATTGCTTGTAATCAATTATTTTTTAAAACTAAAACGGTGAATAATTTGAATTTTGTTAAAACTTGTTTTCAGCCATGTGGTTATTAGCCAAATGTTCGGTGAAGCGTACTGCGCATTATGTTTTTGACAGAAGAATACATTATTTCGTCGATATAATAGGTGTAAAATTAAAATAGTGTCTGGAATACAATGATCAATATCTATGACAACATATGTATCGATTAAATTGGTTTTAGTAACGTTTTCTATATCGCACATTTGTGACCATACATGCCGGTATACACGTGTAATGAACTTTGTTGTAATAGGCGCCGATATTATAAAGCTATGTTTTAATATTAAATCCTGTTAATCATTGTCAGAGTATTGTGTACTTCGAGATTAAATTTGAAGAAATAGCAAAGAATGTAAATGTCGTGTTGGCATGATATTGGACAGAAAGAAATTGTACAGATAAAGACACAAGTAAATTTAAACAAAGTATTAAATATAAACGGTTAAACATTTGCCTGCAAGTAATAAGTTTTTGAAATACTTTATACTCCGAGACTCTAAAATTTTAGAACAGCTCGATTATTAAACGTCTGTTAATGTACATTTATTAAATTTATTTTTGTAGAAATAAAATGGGTTCCGTAGAACGTGCCGGCGATGCCGTATCAGACGTGGAATCCGGCGAAGAGGAAGAGGTTGTAGCCGATGGTGAGCTGGCACAGCATCTTCTTAAAAGGTACAGTTTTACTTTCAAATTGATTTGTCATTACTGTTTCAGGAGTTCAAGAATGGCACATTATTCTTGAAACACTTACTGGTTGGAGTCACCCAATTTTGATAGAATTAATTTTACTTTTAAATGTTTAGAAAAATTACTAATGTAAACACAGCTTTCATTTTTAAGCTTATAAAGGTTTTTCGTTAGTTCTTTAATTATGCATAAGTAAAAAGAAATTAATTTGACGACGGTTCATGTCTATTAATAAAAATTAATAGCGAATAATTTGTTCTGCTAGTTTTTTTCTATCATGAAGTAAAGGATATTTCTACTAATATAATGAAAATGTTATAACTCCACAGTACAAAATAAAACCCCATTTTTTTCTTTATTTTGAATGCATAATCAGTTTTCTTCAAAATGTTGTTTTTGTGATTAAACAAATATCTTTCAAAGAAGTTAATATTTCAGATAGAAGTCAATATTTGTATGATACAAATGTACTTAACCGTTTATTCAGTTGTAGATGGTATTAGTACTTTTCTTTTGTCACCAAAGAATACTGTCTTATTTTTAATACTAAATTCATAAACTTGTTGAACTACTTAAAACACTGTTAACAGCTGTTCCCTCTTTTGGTGCTAGCTTATACGATCAACGGTTTAAAATCTTTGGTAATTTTAGTACGATGTAGAATCACATTTTGTCCAGTCCATAGAGTAATTTTATCAATCTACAGTTAAAAAATCGAATAAAAAAGAAAAGAAAGTGCTGCACAGTTGATTTATATTGTAATAAAAATAAGTCGAATTAAAAAAATAAATAAAAAAAATAAAGATTAGATATTAGCATCTTTGCTAATACCTTTGCTAAACCTGAAGATGTTGTAATACAACGAAACCTAGGTCGTGGTAAAGAAATTAAAGAAAGTAGAAATAATACTACATCACGTAGTTTCATTTAATTGTAAATAAATTTAGTTTAAAATACTGTAAATGAAAATCTATAGCTGTTATTGCATTAGTCACCTAAGATACTGAAATTGTGTGAATTGAGTAACAAGGTTACATGTGTTCAGTGTGTGAAGATATTATTCCAAGTGGTTTATAATTGCATCTCGTTAATTGCCAACACGCTTTTATCTGTGGAATGTTTACCTTTGTGTGGCCACACTTATTGTTAAATGTGGGGGAATTTTATTATCTCTTTATTGATGTCATTTATAGGATATATCATTGCCATGTTAACTTTTTTTTCTTAATTGCCAATCCGCTTTTACAGAACACTGCATTTAAAATTACAAAATACATTTTTTATTTGTAATCTCTACACCTTTTCCAAATTTTTAAGTTTCAACAAGTTAGATGGATAACTTTCATCATTACGTTACATTCTTTAATTACTCTCGCAAAACCTAAGGTTTAAATGCCTTTATTTTTATAAGTGACATTTAGAATGATGAAAATAATTACCGTTTGATTTATTTATGATAATATCTATTGGCTGCAACATAAATATATTGTCTGACAAGAATTGTACAACTTTAATGATTGTTACGTGCAGTACAATTATATTAATACTGTTGTTACTTTTTGGACAGAAGTGATGTGTTGGCAGCCATCCAGGGCCGAATGTTTGCAGGAAACCTAGCAGCATTGCCTACTGTTGTGAAAAAGCGGGTGAAGGCCCTCAAGAATCTGCAGCTGAAAGTAGTGGAGATTGAGACCAAGTTTTATGAAGAAGTCCATGCGCTTGAAGTCAAATATATGCAACTATATAAGCCTTTCTTTGAAAAGGTGATAATTTTTAATGGATATTTATAATTTACATGTAAATCAACATTATTTTAAATTATTACGCAATTTAGAAAACTTTGAAACCTCGGTTGCATAAGCAACAAAATACTGGAGTCATTATCACGGAAATGAACAGCGTTTAAAAATACGTTTCATGTTGTCGGAATGCAATAATTCAATTAATCAGTTTAACAACTTTCCCTTGTCTGTTGATATTCGTTTTTATGTATTTAAAGTTTTCCATGTATTTTTAATGAGAACTGTTAAGTGTATATCGAATCAAGCATAAAAAGGGTTTTGTAGATATTTCATATATTTTTATAGTTATTGAATATTTAATAATGGCACAATATTTAATGAGTATAACAGAGTCAAATTCAGCAATTAAGTCACGGTATTAAGTATTTAAATGGGTTAATGTTAAACAATTATTTTTGGTTTCGGGAAGTCAGAAGGGGACAAATTTTTCTTGTAGCTTTGATTGTAATAGCATGCAACTGGTGGATCAGTGGTACGTCCAGAAATGAAATATTTTTAGTTTGCATTTTCAAAGATAACAATGATTTACATATATGAAAAAGTCTAATATAACAATTATTTTTAATTTCTTTACTTAATATTTGCAACTACAAAATTTCTTGAAGTTCAATATTGGGATGCAAGATTATGGACAGATAAAAGTGGAATTATAACTGTTTGTCACTGGAACAAGGGAAAATTAAAAAGGACTAAAATGTGTTGAAAATGATTAAATTAATAAATACTCGAAATATTCTTTAAGTTTAGGTAACTTGAATAACAAAACATCAGTGAATGAATTGCTGTGTCGCTGGTAATAAAAAGATTTCTTTGTTTTGCTTGCAGCGTGCGGAGATAGTGAAAGGAACATATGAACCGAAAGACGAAGAATGCGTTTGTGCCTGGCAGGAGGATAGTGAAGAGGAAGAGCTAGCTGCCGGCGTGAAAGGTGCCACCATCAACGAGATACCTGCCGACGGTAAGGAGGCACCTCCTGTTGAAGAGTGAGTATTAACTAATTGTAGCATCAGCATTGTAAAAATTGGTTTGTCATTTATGCTAGTATGATTTAAGCTACAAGCTTTCTCACTTTTTAATGTATTTAGAACAGAAAGAACAATACGACGATTCAACATTTCTAGACTATTTTGCAATCATTTTTAACATTTTGCATTTTTACTAATTGTTCACTATTATTGGAAATGTCATTTATTAAAAATCAATGGAGTCTGTTTAGGATATCTTTCATAAAAATTGCTATAACCTTTAATGTGATGGATATACAGGTATTATAGGTTAATTGGATAACTATAAATTTTCTTTTATTAGATTCCTCACAAAAATATAAGACGAAAATAATCTATAATTTTGGTTCATTGAAACTTTTATTACCGAGAAATAATTTATTGTTAAATTCCAATTTTTTAATTTGTAACGTTTATGGACTATAATTATATTTAAATATTTCATTATTACAAACGTTACAATCAATTTGCCTTTCTACAAAATAATATTCTATAGCTCAATATTCAAAGATGAAAAAGATATTTTACCACTTTGGTGACACTGTGCAGCACTCGGTGTGCATGCAATGTAGAATGCAAAACTCCGGCGTTAACATTGAAATATTGTATCTTGGGAACATGATAATGTATGAAAAATATGAATAGATTATAATAGTCTTATTTTGTACCCATAAACTACTTGCTATACCAATTTAATAACATTTCCTGAAGCGTACGTAATCTTCTAATATCGTGAAGCGTACTTAGGTTATTCAAAGTAAAATTGAGTTCCATCTACCATTTTTCATTTTGATCCTCGTTTGAGAAGTATTAAGGTTCAATGTATTCTATTTACCACCACTCTAATTTTTCAGACTTGATTTTGGAAAATTTAAAAAATTTCCATTTGTTATGATCAACATTATTTAATTTAATATGCATTAACAAATTTAAGAGATATAGATAACTGTTCAGAATGCTACTTTGTGCATGCTCTCACGTTGCTTTTGTTTTCTAAATATCTACACGCGTCGCTCATATACTGTTTTAATGTACTTTATACAAATTCGACAGACATTAGTAATTACTGTTGCATAGAATTCGTGCAAGCAAAATACTTTTATGGACAGAATAATGTCTCCTGAACCAGCTTGCATGTTGATAGTGCAATTGGTATATTATTTAATGCAGCACTCGGATGTTTAAAGTTGCTGCTGCGGAGTGCTTTTTTGATTCAAAATAAATTGTATTGTCTAGAATGGCACAGTAGTTAGCTTCGCATAGGAGAGGTAATCTGACAAAATACAGTTTTGTAAATTACTTTGTCACTTTTATTAGAAATGTCATTATTAAAAATGAATTATGTCTGTATGTGTGCAATGGTGTTAATGATGTTAAAAAAATCACCAATATCTGATACGTAATGATATTTCCATAGCATGCACTACCAACTGAGACATCCAAATGCACATTCAGTTTTTAATTAACTTGTCGCACACGTCCCACAAGAATAAAAATGACATGTTGTTTTTCATAATAGTTCATGAATGTTATTTTTTTGCAATCCCTTGAACTACCAGATGGAAAAAATGCATATTGTGTCTTATATCATCTGTACTCATATACAAAATACTAATTATCCATGAGGGCCCCCACATTAAAAAAATATTTATTAAATTCATAAATAGCAAAAAAGGTAAGAAAGTTCGTTTTGACAAGAAGAGGAGACTCCCATGGTTGTCATATTTGTCCCAGTAAAGAAAAAGGAATAGCAGTATGTATATCAGCTTTAGCAACTTCCTCCAAATTCTAACAATGAATTAACCGACCCATTTTTGAGCCCACTGATCAGATGGAGATAATTGTAGCAGACAGAGTACCATATAAACTGTCAAACATAATAAGACCACCATTTAGGTTGGTTTACATTATTCCAATTAGCTTCTGTGAATTATTAACATATCCTTATTTAAGCAAATTTAGTATCTTTTAACTTCTTTATCTGATTAAATTTCCTGTATTTAACCTTCTGTCACGCATCAATCCCTATTTGACAACCAAAATTGGTTTGCAATAATTATATGAAATAAGCACTAGTCATATTACAACATTTATTATTGCTTTTTAGGAAGAAATTAGACGAGAATGTGAAAGGCATCCCTGATTTCTGGTTGACAATATTCAGGAATGTGTCAATGCTGTCAGAGATGATGCAACCTTACGATGAGCCCATTATCAAGCATCTCCTCGATATTAAAGGTTTGTTAATGGATTTAATTGCTGTAGAAATTTCACCATAAACTTAATTTTATTTGCTCACTTACTTTCCCGCAATAAATGTGACTCATTCCTATTGATAGTGTTGCATTTCTAAATGATGAGTTGTTTGTTACCGTACACCTGAGCTATGATGTATTGATCACATGCACTACCAACTGAGATGAAATGCAACATTATTGAGAAATTGTGTAGTCGTAAAAATGCAAAATGTTCCAGTCAATGAGTATATAGAAGTTGCTTTTGATTATATGTAACAAATTATATGGGTAGACTTCAAGCAACACTACAGTATAAAGCGGGACACTTTCCCTAAAATTGACTAGTTATAAAATTTTTGCATCTCAATGAAATGTGGAAAAATTTTATACAAGTCAGGAAAAGTTATGCATTCGAGATAGTCGCATAGAAAATATTAATAACTTAAAGTTGGGGAAATTTGTGGATTCAAGATAGTCGCATAGAAAATATTCATCACATAATTTACATGAAAATCTATCAATCGCATTGTCTTTGTTTTTGAAATGCAAATTCTTTTTTTTTTCAAAGTGCCTAAATATTATATTTTGATTGTAGTCATGATTGAAAACGTTCAAATGATGTTATTTATCTAAATATGTAACAGACAAAACTATGAATTCTGATTTAGTGATAAATAGTAGGAGAGTTTGTGGGAAATGTTTCTGTGAAGTATTTAATAATCAAAGAAAGTAACACTTTATATTTGGAAATTTGAAGATTTGATGATGTTTTGGAAGCACCAAGATAGTGATCTAATAATATCAACAAAACTTCGAGTGATACACTAATACTACTACTTTACCACAAAAAAACTGCTATAAATTACAAATGGTGTAATTTTTAATTAATAAAGTTGTTTGATATTTTATTTCTGCTTTTTTAATATCCCAAGGTAGTCACCTATTTTAGTAATAAATTATCGGAATATAGATCTTGAAATGGAACTGTGTTTTTAATAGTGGCATTACTATCAAAATTTCACAAATTGACGTACCAGGCGGGCCAAATAAGGGCCTTATATTCTATTGAAAGACTGAAACAGTCATACTGATGATCAATCTTTTGGAACTTAGGAAATTGTTTTTGGTTTGAATTATGGTTTTTTTAGAGTTTAATATAATAAGATGTGCCATATAATGGTTGGATTACAATAGAACCTTTCTTAGGTTCACTTTCTTAAAAATCTCTAAATTATTTTTTTTTATATATCCATTAATGTAGTTTCAGAAGAAATTTAGTTGTAACTAAATTAAAATGTTATATAGGTATAATTTGTTTGTCAAACACTATTAATATATCTTAACTTCCAGTGAACCTTATGGAGAAGGAACCGATGGGCTTTATTCTGGAGTTTCACTTTAGCACCAATGAATATTTCACCAATACTGTCCTTACGAAAGAATACAACATGAAATGCTGTCCTGAAGAGGATAGTCCTCTGGAGTTTGAGGGACCAGAGATCTACAATTGTAAGGTGAATTGGTTTTTATTACGATGTATTAATTTTGTATTTAAGCCAATATTCTAAACAGAAAAAATTAATTCTTTGCTAATGTAAACTGTTGAGGTAAATATAAAATAATGGAGACTTGTCTGTTATGGAATAGTAACTGTGTCTTTGTTACCTTTCTTAAAGGCATTAGTGAAGCATACAAAGTGATTGCATTTGAATAATCAGATGAAAAAAACACACTGGTGTTCCTTGACTGTGACTGTGTAACTTGACTTTGGCTGTGATTCATTTCTCAGCTCACCCCATTAGACATAAAGATCGTTAACAGTTTGAGTGTTGACGAGCGCCATCGCGCTCGTGCGCGTACTAACTTAATTTGCCACTCGCGAAATCAGTTGCTGTTTAGCGCGGTAGGGGATGTCACTCCCATGCATCGCTAATTTTTTATCTTTCTACATGTTACATAAAGTTCAAATTATAATATTATTAGTAATTACAATATAAAAAGGATCCAGGAAAAGAAAATGTTTAATCCATGTCGGAATACGAAAATAATTAGAATGAAAATGATCATTTTTCAAGGCGTGAAGAAAGTGATAGTGGAAGTGACATTGTGGTGCGCTCACAATTTGGCGTAATGCAAATTTTGAGTGATAGTGATAATAGTGACGATAACAATTATTTTGCTGATATGGAGGATGTACCAGACTCCGAAAATACGATGTGACCTTGATTTCAGTTTTTCTTATAATTTTTGTTCACAATATCTTTATAGTATATTTCATTTATTTATTTTATTATTTTAATAGTATATTTCCATAATTTTCTTTGTATTTTAATATCCTTATACAAGTTTTTATTAAGAAAACAGTGAAAAAATTATTAAAATTGGATAATTTTTGGAAGAGATACAGTTTTTTTTCGAGACAAGGGTAAATGACGTCAAAAACAAAAGATTTCTTTGGCACTTTTAAGTATATACGAGTAAAAAACCATGGCACTAAAACGGTTAAGGTTAACTAATGGTCTAAATACAAAACGGTTAAGGTTACCTAATGGTCTAAATACATATTATATGCAAAACTTCAAATTTTTAGTATTCTAAATACAATGTTTTATTAGTTTATTGAATGTCCTTCAATAAACTAATAAAATAATTTATTTGAATTAAAAGTTATTTACATAGAATTTGCAAAGATGTTTATTTGTATTCCACTCTATTTAGTAACATAATAGAGAAGGCAATAAAAATATTGTAAATTTCATATGAATAATACATTTGTGCAGGGTTGCGAGATCAACTGGAACAAAGGCAAGAATGTCACTGTGAAAACGATTAAGAAGAAACAGAAACATCGGTCGCGCGGTTCTGTGCGCACTGTCATCAAGACCGTGCAAGCCGATTCCTTCTTCAACTTCTTCAGCCCGCCCACCATGCCTGAAGATCCTCTCTCTCCTCTTATCGAGGATGTACAAGTACATTGTTTTGATTATTTAATTTATTGAACTTGTCTGTGAACTGTGTTAAAATAACAATGTTGATAAAATGTTCATTCTATATTTTATAAGTAATCTTACTCTGAGCTCATCGGCTGCATGCGTGCAATGGTGTTAGTGATGTTAAAAAAATCACCAATATCTGATAATAATGATGTTTTCATAACATGCACTACCAACTGAGACACCCAAATGCATAATTTTTTATCGAGTACTGTATATATTTTAAAATAGCCGATATAGTACATCTGTCATGTTATAGAAGATTTAAAAGGGGTTTGAAAATGTTGATAAAACCTGTTTAGAGAATCTGCCTTTTTGCAGTGATAGAAATCTTCTGTTTCAGGAAATATTACAATGTTAATTTAGCACCGTCTGTTTCTCTAATTCTTATTGCAATTAAAGAGAATGATTACACATAGGGAATCTGTGCTGTATCTGTCTCGAGTCTTGTAAATTATAAATGGGATGGATCGAATGTAGAACACAGGTTATCTGCCAGAAGAAAACAATTTTTCCACTTATTCCAAGATAAAAAGAAAATTTTGCTGCATGAAAAATTTTGATTGTGTTACAATTAAGTACAAAATATTTGATTTATACTTTAAATATTTCAAATCATTGAATAGGCTTTGCTGACATCCGATTTTGAAATCGGCCACTACATTCGTGAGCGTGTTGCACCGCGGGCTGTTCTTCTCTTCACTGGGGAGGGGTTGGATGAAGACGAGGAAGATTACGACGAGGAAGAGGAGGTGAGTTAAGAGGTCTAGGTTTACTATAATTTATTGATCGCCTTGGAATTGTGAATCATGTTAAAACATTACTTGAATTTTAGATGGCGGTTATGACAATACATTCATAATAGTTTGGAAGATATCTCAAGGTAATATTAAAGTCTTAACAGTGAACATTTTGAAATGCATTTTGTTTTCACCATTTTAGTTTCTTTTTGCGGCATGATCGCAGAATGTGCATAATCGTGTTAATGATGACTAAAACTATCACCAATATCTGAGAATGTGATGCATAATCATGCTGTGTTAACTGAGGCACCCAAATGCACATTTTGCAATTACAGTATTTTGAAGAATGTAATTTTCCTTTCCACAGTTGACAAATACAATATACCCTAGAAAGGTTAGAACACTACATCATCTCTCTGGTTTACTGTACAAATTGTTAGTTATGGAAAAATGGCCGATAAGGATGAATGATGAAAATTTTTTGAAATGAAGTTTAAAATTTAAAGTAAAACACAAAAAGTTATTTAAAGCTTTGTGTTTTCAGCTTGGTAGGTGAGAGATGCACGTCTAAAGTAGAAACATTTTGTTATATAATTGTATTTTATTTTAGCAATATGTATTTTGGGGCACCCCATTATTAAAATTTTGTGGACAAAATTATCTAGTGTCGTAAAGCTATTACATTTACAGTCTATAGTTTACAATGATAATCCTTTGGACTGCCTTAAGAAACGTAATAAAAATAAAACTCACACTAACAAAACAACCAAAGGAGCATGCCGCACCCCTCTCGAGTGCGGCTGGCTCACAGGAAGGTGTGTGAAGGGCATGAAAGGAGATGATGTTCTGGTTTCAGGATGATTCTGAGGACTCCGAGGATGAAGAGGATGCATCCATGGCGGAGGATTGACGCGGCGGCCTTCTTGTCCACGTTGTTTAATATGAGATGTCTTTAAGTCATGCATTTGCCACCGGCCGTAACCCTCCTGGTAACCTTTGATTATTTTATGAATAGCAATTGGTCTCATTGTTCTAATCTCCTAATTGATTTATTACACAATAATAAAACAATGTATCTGTGTTGCGGTCAGCATACTTACAGAATGAAGATTATCTCATATTATAACATCGTGCATGCTGCTAGATTGAAGTGTTAATCTTGTTGTTTCAATATGAAATATTAGGTCAAGGAAGCAAGTTCTGCGTTATTTATTAATGTAGCTTTCCACTGTCAAGGTGTTGTAAGTCTTTCAAATTTTGGTTTTCAAGAATTTTTATAATGGGAAGTCTAAGATTAACACTTCAAACAGCGATACATATTAACGATCTGTTTATCGTAAATTATATAATATTAGTTAAAGTAATTTTATTTGCTAAAATGACCAGATTAAATGTAAGACTTTGCAAATGCAAACTTTTCTTTTTAGTTTTGCAGATTATTATTTTTTTCATTCTTTGCTGGACAAAGAACGGTTTGTGTAATAATTTTATTATTTAGTCTTGCTTGCTATTATTCATGGTTCGGTGGAAAGTTGAAATGTACCACACGTTTTGATTTGCAAGGTCTTACTAAATGAAGGGATGCATAATAATTTTATAAAATATTTGTATGTGATGCAATGTGGTCTTTTTATATATCGGCATCGAGAAATGTGCGCAATTATAAATTAAAAATTTTCCTTCAAAAACATAAGGAACCTTATTTTAATATTAAGCACATGTTGATTATTTTCTTAATCCCTTCCATTCGGCTATAATAATTTATTTATTTAGTCTTGGTGCTGCACAAAATGACGAGTGAGAATAGTTCATAGCTATTTGTACATTTCAACATGCTTTCAAATAAGAGGCTTCACACTTACTGACGGACTCAGTTAACCTTTGCTCGGGTTCCGTTGCGGTTGTTAGAAAAGATTGTAAAGTTAAAAGAAAGTATTCTACATGATGAAAAAGACTAAATGTTTAAATACATTTTGTGCCAATCAGATTTTCTGATTTGTTTGCAGAGATCATTAAAATATAGTAAAGTAAGAAAAACAGTAAATGAAAGGAAACTGTTTTATGCATAACAAGTGCTTAATCTGTCTTTCAATGATTATCTGTCCTGATGATTACATATAAAATAAATGTCAGTAAAATAGTTTAATGGGATATGGACCTTTCTTGGAAATGTTCAACAAATTCAATATGCTTGCCTATTGTATTACGTTATGTTATCTAATTGCATTATTCAATATTAAATGAATCGAAAGAAAAATTACATGCTCAGTGACTTTGTATATTTTTAATATATTTATAAATTAGCTGTAGATTCTAAACATATAAGGATGTAGAACATTATATATGTGTATAGGTAGGGGGATTGGTGCTGCATTCTGATAGTGCGCATATTGTCACTTTACATATTCATGAATGCTTTCACTTTGTAGAGCCACAGTGCCTTAAATCGGGGTTGCACTATTTAGTGTTTAAGAGCATGCACAGAAATTCATGATTTCAAATGAAAGTGAAATCTTTATAGAAAAATAAAGCGTGCTAAAATTGTAGCGACCTTCGATTCCAAACCAAACATATCTATGAATTTATGCGTTCATATATTATTGTATTGGGGTGGTCCCTGGCAGCTACTATGTGTAGGTCACAGTTTTATTCAGGCTGACGCATAGGAGTCACCGATTACACTAAAGGAGATATTGAGATTAAAGACTGCTGTCACTGGCATAATATGTTTGTTTCAATGGATTAGTGAAATTCAAGATTTATAATTTTTTTTAATTTGTTAAATTATTAGGAGGCCTTTTAGAATTTGATTCACTTAACATGTTCGCTTTCCTCTTTCTCAATATGTATGCAAGTGCTAGAAACTAGCTTGGATGCCAGGAGTGCCTGTCTACATGGCAGAGTATGTCTATACAAGATTACTTCTTCTGATCTTTTGATTTCATTAAGAACTTGCTTTGGTGTAGAACCAGATGAGAGTTGTAAAAAATACATATATACAAATTGATCTGACCTTTTAAACTTCGTTTTTTAATTGAATTATAACTTTCTAAAATACAAAATGTTTAATGTGAAAATAGGTTAATTTAACAAAAAGTTTCATTTAATATTATAACTTAGTATGTCTAAATTGAGAGTTAAAATACAAATACAAATAATGTTGAGGTCATTGTTGACACAACTAATTTCAAATAAAATTAATCATTCAAACGTGAATCCCTTTGGAATAATCACTTAGATTATGCTCGTCATACAAAAATGTCTCTGTGTTGCCATATTGGAAAATATTGAATCTCTATTGGAGGGGCAAATTGCCAAAGAAATTGTTGTTCCTTTTTTCACAATAGGCGTGTCAATATGAAAACTGTGATTAACTTTATTTCACTTATTTTAATTTTATTATAAAATGTGTATTTTTTTATCGGTCAAATAATGGTGAAATGTAATATTTTTATATAAAGCTTAAATTTGTATGGTGTATCGTGTATTTTTATTTGTATATACATATTAATATTTAATTTTACTAAATGTATGAAATTGTAATAATTAGTGCGACCCTGTTTCTATACATTTCGGCAATGTGTCTGAACTTTTTTATACGATATTGGTTATGCTGACATGTCTGCATTATTATCATACATAAGCTATTATAGATATTAAAATTATTGCTGATTGTATCCTTATGTGTTTTTATTTTAAATTTAAGTTACATTTTTCAAAATGAAACTACAAACATGTTTCATTGTTAAAACTTATCTCGTAAAGTTTGATTCCTTCATAACATTTTAATAATCAAACGGTAATATTATGTCTGCTATCGTGAAATGATGTGACACAATAGTGGCTACTTTTATGTACATTTGGTTATCGGGCTTGTCTCTTACAGCAGTCAGAGTTTTGTAGTCTGTTTCCAGGCTCTCACAAATTACTTGCATGATTTCCAAAATTATCTTGGCTATTGCATCTAGGATAGTTAGTATAGTGTGCTGTTATTTAAAGAGGCCATAGTGATTCCCATATAAGAGTTGTTAGAATTAATAATTTCATATTTTCTTCAAAGCTTCACTTCCATTCTGTAAGAATTATGTTATTCAGAAAGAAAATTATATTTAACGACATTCTAATTGTTAAACATAAAATGAAAATCTGAAATATTCTCTTTAAAATCAGGTCTCCGTATATACCAACTTAATATATTTTAATTAAAATTTGTAGCTATGATGAATAAATATAAAGGTTGCCCAGGAAGGGGCCCACTTTCAATTCTGTGTTAATAACTAAACGAAAAAAGGGAGGAGAGCGGAGGCAGATCATTGAGCTGGTTGGCCATTGCAATTTTAGTGACGAGTCACTACTGCGGAGAACAAAACGCATTCTGTGTCTATGTGTTACGAGAATACTTATATCAGTCATATAAACTATTCAAATATTCAACGAATTTTTCATACTAAATCCAAATTGCAGCATATCAGTGTCGAGCGCTCATTACACAATGAATTGAAAGATTTGAAAGAACAGGATCGAAACAAAAAACTGCCTCAAGGTTGCGAAAAGTTATACGCACCAACAAATTTGTTCAGCGAGTTTGAGAATCTGTACGTGTGAAACGAAGAATGTTGACACGTAAACATCAGTTAACTCTGGGTTTGTCTAGATTGACATTGCAGCGAATTTTGTAAGCGATATGAAATTGTGCATTCCTATAAAATTCAGTTAGTCCAGGAATTGAAGGCAGCAGACTTTGAGGTTAACTTTAGCAAATAAATTTTTTACATCTTTATCGACTTTAACAACAGTATCGTCCGGATTGAAATCCATTTTCACCTAAATGGATCCGGGAATAAACGAAACCACTGGTATTGGAGCGCAGAGAATCCCTGTCTAAAACACCAGAGGCCACTTTATCTACAAAAAGCTACGGTTTGGGCTGGAATTGCAAGATGGAGTGTCATTTTTCTTTGGAGACACGTGGGTGGACAGTAACAGTAAATTCAGAGCGCTGCACAGCTATGCTGAGGAATTATCTGGCTGCAAAATTGCTAGAATTACGAGGTTACAATAGAAACATTCTGTTTCAACAGGATGGGGCCACATGTCACACTTCAAATGAAAGTATAAGTGTGGTGAGTTCCTTTCAAATTCATTTCACGGAGGGGAGACATCTCCTGGTCTCCATGGAGTTCTGATCTAACTCCAGTAGACTATTTTCTATGGGACTACCTTAAAGTAAGGTGTACTCCAATATTCCAAGAACATTAAATCAATTGTAACTGAATATCTATAAAATGTAATCCATTTTGAAAGGAACTCTTACGAAAGTTTTTTAAAATTTTCATTCCCAACTAGAAGAGAGTCATAACCACTAAGGAATGTCATTATCTGTAGATTATAAAAAAAAAGGTTTATAAAAATTAGTTTTTTTTTATTTTTCAAAAGTGCATTTCTTTGTAGGTCACCTTTAGATCATAACTATTGTATATGCATATAATATGGTCCACTATTTCTTCATGTTGCATGGTGGATCTTTGTTGATACAAATTTTTCTTACGTAATTCCTTGAGTGTGTAATTGAAAATTTAGTGGATATATTCATTTACTATTTATAATTTTACACAATCAACTTAACTATTGAAAGTGCATACTTTTCTATTTGCCTTCAGGAGGAGGAGTGCTCATCGGAGGAGAGCGATGAAGAGGAGGAACCGACAACAAAAAAACGCAGCGGCAAAACCAAGGGAGCCCGTAGCCAGGCCGCGCCCCAGAACCCCGCTGAGTGCAAGCAGCAATAGCCCGCCCTCTAGTAGCGATTGAATGGTTGTGTACTAGGGACCGGTGTGGATGGCGGCCGCTCCAATCACTGCTCACTTTTTATTCATTGTATGTTTATTTGTGGATACGGAAATATGTTCCAAATACTCAATTTCTGTTCTATAATGAAGACTTCAATATTTGTTCATCGGAATGACGTCTCACAATCATTATTTATAAAAATACCATTCCAAATCCAATAACGAAGACTCATAAAATTAATTCAATTGGTCTTGGAATAAATTTTGTATATAATGGTTATAGTGTTTATAAATGGTGTAATAAGAAAATTTAATTATATTATTTTATGCTACTTGCATAAAACATCTAACAGCTACAGCAAAACTTGTATGAAATTATTGATTTCGTGTGATTTTTGTTTATCTATTTCTTTTTTTTAATATTTTAGACTGCTAAATTAATTTGCTAATAAATTGCACTTAACAAAATGCTTAATACCACACGTACCATAAATATATGGTTTGCTAACCGTATAACAAGTCTATAAGAAACAGCTTCTGTTTAATTTTTCTTTGCATATACTTGATAAGTAAAAAAAGCAAATATAAAATATTATTTCAATAAAATATATTTGAAGCTGCAGTGCTATCTAGTTTGGGCTGTGCCCGCTTTATGATTATATATTTTGAGCTGTTTTTTGGCGTTTTACTGTATGTGTATTATTAATTTTACTTATACATGGTGTCCGGGAATAAATATTGTACAAAAAAGGCACTATTCGGTGGCTATAAAAGAATAAATTTTTGTTGAAACAAAACTTAAAACACACCCTTAATTGAGTGCAAAAAAATATTATACATAACTCTTTTTAACACACCCAATGCTTGCCTGGAGTGCGGAGCTTTACCCGCAGTGGTGAGGTCTTCGCAGCTGTTCGTGGGTTTTCCCCCCCAAGTGGTGCTGAGCAATGTGCGCAAGTATTGTGTGAACGAAAAAGATGGCAAATAATTATGAATCTTATTTTCAATTTTCTGAAAAAAAAGGTAAATTTTATTTCAAGTCTTTTTTAGTCAAGAAATAACATCTTTCTTTGTCTGATACTTATTCCCGGGCACCGTATATAAGCAATAATAGCATAAAGAAAATCTGTTATTTTATCCTCCAATGTCATTTACTAAAAAACCGACTGCAATAAATGTATTCAGTGGTATTGAATTTTAGAGTTGAAATGTTGAATAATTTTTCATTCTGTGCTATGACGACAGTGACTTTCTTGTGTTTAATTATTTATGAATATTGCAATAAATGTGGTTGAAAAAGGACAAAATAAATTTAAATATTTAACATTCAGTCTGCAAGTTTAAGTCCCACTTGAAAAATATTCTTATAAGTATTCGATGAGTATTTAAAGTCTACCCATACTTTTATCTTACTTTTTGGCGTTGGCATCAAATTGAAGACCTTAAATCTTGGCCCAGAGAGTGGCACGGTGTGTTTAGAAAGGCTTACCTTTAATGTTTGGGGAGTATTTGTACAATTGGTAAACCCATTCCTGTACGACTGCCATTAGCTGACTATGTGGGAATTATCTAAGCGTTTGTGCAACTGAAGCTCAAAGGCTGAATGACAAACAGTGAATGTGAATTATATGTTAAAAAGATTTTAAGAAAAATAAAATTCAAAATGACAGATCGAACTGTTCATAAAAACTAGCATACTTTTTGTACTTGGAGCTTAATATAAAAATAATTTTCATCTTTAACGACAATGATTTTTTTTGGGATTTAAAAGTGGGCAGAAAATCAGAGATGTTGCAGGATAAATGCAAATGGTAATGTTTAGTCTATATCACTGCATATTATCATTGTGTGTATGTATGCGCATACGTAAGTGTTTTTGATGTATTTGCCCTCATGTAGGAGTGCATAGCTCGATCAAAATGCTTTTTATTTATTTATTGTCTCATATGTATTAAAGTCCATGCTGGTTGAATCTGCATGGAATTATTTCCATTGATTTGGTCAAATGATAAAGAAAAACTTCATTTTGTTGCAACATTTTCTTTGAGCTGTGGATTTATACCAAGTTAATAAAGTTTATTATAATTATTTAATTATTCTTTATAAAAATGGAACTCTACGCATGTTTTTATACATTCTTTTTTTTTCGCCAGATTCCTATTATACATCATTCTAATAATATCTTGAGATCTTAATTTTAAATAAACTTTTTAGTTTTTTTCCTATTATTCTGTGTCATATATAAAATGGTCTCATGTTTGTTTTTATTTTTTATCTATTGTTGGCATTATGGAAATGTGAGAAAAATTATAAATAATGGATACTATAGTTAAAAATATACATATTGAATGGATTTACATAACATATATACATTTTTTTAAAAATTAGACAAGTAGTTTTATGCAGAATTAAAATAAGTTTTTATGCAGAGTAGCATATTGATTGTTTATATGTCGAAATATTGGTCGATTACATTAATGAAAATGTTTATAATGTTACTAGTGTAATTGGAAAACTCTTTCATGCTTTTCAAATGTTGTCCGGCTATTTAAATATTATCATACATCACAAATACCATTTCACAAACTTTATAAGAATGAATACTGGACTCGTTAAATATTTTAATTTCTGCTTTCCTTACGTCGATACTAACATTATAATTTAGGGGTTAATCTAGATAATTCCTCGAATGAATGAATAAGTCTGTATGTTGAGTCTCATGTGGGCAAAGTGTCGTAGGCCTTGCTGGGCATGCCCCCAGCCGTGCAAGACTGTGATCCTGCCTCTGTTCTGTTTGCTGCTCGACAAAATTAGTAATCGTAGTGGACATTTCTAGGCTTATCACTGTTGATATTGAACCGTTTGTATTATGCAAATTTTTTCTTTCAAATATATTGTGCAAATTCAAATTGCAGGCTTGACAAATTGATTTCTTGTGTAATGGAACATTGGGAAAGGAAGTGAAAGTGTCTCTCGACAGGCGGCCGTCTGTCTAAATGTCAGATATGTAATGTTTTGTAAAAAATTTTTAGTTTTAATGTAATAAAATTGGCAAGATTATTTGATACGGTTCATATAATTGTGACGGTGTCAGAGATCATTGTTTTTCTAAAAATAGTAAGACTTTTCAGTCGTTGGGTTGGTTAAAGAAATGCATCGAATGAATTGGAAGATAAGTTTTATTACCAGGTTATGTCCACAGTATATAAAATCGAGCTCTCATTATAAACAATTATTAAAATCAGTAATTATTTAAAAATTATTAATTGCAGTCACGTTCCTAGAGTCTGAAGCAAATAACTTGTTAGATATTAAATTCCTTCCTATTGAAATCATTAATTTCATATTCATACTAAGTTAACATCATCACCTTCCGTCATACAAGATCAAACTTTTCTAGCAGTTCTTTCCTTGCCCGTAGTGCTTTTAACTGTACCGCCGTATATATAGGAATCTTAATAAAATTTATTTTCAAATTTGTATATAAATAATATTTAAAATAAATTGATTACAAAGCACCTAATGCCAACTGTAATTCACTTTGTGTATCGCAGCTGGCCCCACTAAAATTATTTTAAGCAAAGTATGAATATAAGTTGAGGTGATGTTATGAACAATGTTATAAATTAATCATTCCAATGCCTTCTATGCAAATGATTGAGTGAGCGCAAATTCCTTGGCTTACATTCATAAATTTTCATCATAGTATTTAACGATGCTCGTCAACAGCATTACGTCTATTAAATACCAGTGATATATATATATATATTTTATATTGTGTTTTCCTGACGAGTGCTTTAATAGCGATCAGTTACAGAGGCAGCTATTAACAATGAAAATATTTCAATATAGGACTAAATTTAACATATTTTTTGTACCTTTCATTTTTGATGACATCCAATGATTATATTGTATACAAGTATTATTAGGGTATTGTGAGAGTTTGTTAACAATGTTGACAGTGGCTACGGTCTGTGGACGTTTCAATTCTTGTTTATTGCATGTTAAAGTAATGGTCTACATCACAGGCTACATTTTTTATTAAATTTATTTCGTGTATAAACATGTTGTTTTGTTATATTCACCCAATCGTTTTGTTCTTTTTTTGGCAGGATTCCTCTTATACGTCATTAGAATAATATCTTGAGATCTTAATCTTAAATCAACTTTTTTTTCCATTATTTTGTATTATCATGTATAAATTGGTCTCGTATATGATATTAAATATTAATAGCATAATTTTACGTTATTACAGTTATTTCTATTAACAATTTTTGTTGGTATATAGCACAGCCTTGGTATGAAGTTTTCATTTCATATAGAAGGCTCATAATAAACATTACATTGTGTATAGTATATATACTCTTTTGCATAAAAAACAGGCGGTTTTGATTTTGTCATATTATTAACAAAATATTATTAAGAGGTTGTATTAATTGTAATTGTTAATGGCAGGTATAGTGTATTCTGGCACATAAAAACGAACATTCTAAATTTGAAATTTATTCTTTTTGAATGAAAATTCTCGTTCACTGACTAAAACATATTTTTTGGCGGTAAATGAAATCGTTTTTTTATTTTAACGAAAAAATTTTAATTAAATTTTTGCTGTTTGCTGCATTAGTTCACTTCTATTCACTGTTCTCAGTATGGTTGAAGAAACGATAAGAGCTAGTAAAATTATTGCGCTACTTAAAGAAGGCTGTAGCCAATGTTATGTGTCTCAGCAGTATAATGTGAGCCGTTCCACCATCCAAAGAACCTGGCAATGATACCAAGAAATGGACTCCGTCAATAGGACGACCGCTTCCGAAATCGTCAAGTTACGTATGTTGATCTCAAACAGAACCTCGAGGATGTCAGAGGTACACAAGTAAGCCTATGGATAGTCAGAAGGAGACTTCAGGCCGTCAATATACATAGCTATCGCCCAGCTCAGGGTCCTACATTGCTCCGTGAGCATCGAGTTGCCAGATTGAGATTCGCTCAACATTTTTCATCATGGACTCAACAAGACTGGAATAGTGTTTTAATCTCCAATGAAGCTCGTATATCGATTAGTGGTGAGGATTGACGTTGACAAGTCTAAAGAAGATCTGGAGAACGCTTCGCAGAAGTGTGTTTTTTTGGAAATCACCCCTTACGGTGGAGCTCCGTAATGTTTTGGGCTGGTATTAACTCAGATGACCATACTGAGTTAGTTTTTATTGAAAATGGCATACTTAATGCGCAAAGGTACATAACAGAGGTTCTTATTCCTCATGCCCAACCCGCATTAATAGCAGTTGGAGGCGAGTCCATTTTTATAGACGACAACGTTCGCGCCCACCGGTCTAGAGACGTTGATGCGTATTTGCAGGAGGCCGGAATTCGTCGGTTAGACTGGCCAGCTAGAAGTCCCGACCTCAATCTGAGAACACATATGGGATAATCTCAAACGACGCATCAGAGCCGTAAAACCAGTTCCAGAAAACATTCAGGCCCTTAAAAGCGTGATCGTTGCTGAATGGGAACGTATTCCTCAGGAAATGATAAAAAAACGTCATCGAAAGCATGCCTAGCAGATTAAGCGCATTGATTTTAGCTAGAGGAGGCCATACTCGAGGGAATACTATGACAGCAGAAATCAAACTTGAAATTTATTTGGTTGACAATAATAGAAAGTTATCGTAGGTCGGATATAGTATTACTAATATTATAAACTAGTGTTGAACCAGTAAGAAAAAATATTTACACAATGGCATGAAGTCGGACCTAACTCTTCTAAAACGGTAAGTGGAACCAGTTTCTTTTTTATATTTATGGCAAAGTGGCAACTTCTTAATGATACCAGTACAGTTTTTGGTCTCTTCAAATTTGGCATAGTAATAAAACGTTCATCTGCACATACCTCAATAGTAAAACTTGAAAATGTTTGGAAATTTTAGGAGAGGCATATTCGATGCTTGCAATTTTTTTTATTTTCATATACAGTTTGATAAGGGTCTCAAAAATATTTCTTTTTAATTTTTTGTATATATTTGGAGAGGTTCTGAAAAATATGTAAAAGCCTATGGATCTATTAGTTTAGAACTTTGATAAACTAATTTAATTTCAGAATTAAGCTGTGTTTCCCAGCACTTAATTCCATTGATAATCCACATATTCCTGAAGTTAGCATCAATTTTCTAATGTTATATATATACCTGGATATATTCACACTTTCTTTAAAAACATAAGTGTAACTTAACCATATATGGATTATAGAAACCCATGCAATTTTGTAAGAAAACTATAGCGGTTATTGTAGATGTCATATTTTTTCAAATAGGCATCCTATGTTACGCCTCTCAAAGATATAGTAGGTATTTTGTTTGTTTTTCTATATTTACAATTAATTTTCTCAGAAACTGCAATGTAGAAACTTGAAACTTAGCATAATAATACAAATGCCACATATTTTTCAATAGTTAACTTTTTTTAAATATTCGGACATGAATTGAAGAGGGGTAAATAAAGATTTAAAGAGTTTTTATTAGTTTTTTACCAATATATGATATATAATTTTAAAGGATTTGTTATGAAAATCACAAAATATTTTTTTCCTAATCTTAAAGCGCATATTTAAAGATATTCTGAAAAATACATGAATATCCCCCCATTCATCCCATTTCCAAAACCACTGCTAAAAGTCATGAAGAAAAAAGCATTGGTAAAAGCTGACTAGGAGATTACAGGGAAACTAAAGCGAAAAAATCTTATAATTTTTTAAATATGCACAATGACTGTATAATAACAAATTAATAGAAATATTATGTAGCCTTTGGGGTTAGGTTACCCTTTGTAGGTTTATAAGTAAGTTATGTTTACGAACCCTTATAGTGCAAGTTCTACTTGTGCTTGACAAGTTTTGATTTTTATTAAATCGCCAGAAAAACTTAAAATGTTTTATATAACAAAAAACAGTTTTGCTTCACGATTCCCCCTCATCATTGCTATTGAGCTTGTCATGATCATTGAGCCATTTCTTTGTATAGAACTACTCATACGGGCATCAGTGCAGCATGATTATTATCACATTTACTACAATATTGATGAAGAGTAGGACTTATTTCCATTCAATTATTGTTATACTTAGTACACCTAGTATAACAATAATTAACCTTTGTAGACCTAGTGCACCTTTATTCAATATTATCTAGATAAAGTTAATACTATTTCAAAGTCGATAACACCACTAGATATTGATTTAGAGGCGCTACTTATCATATTGAGGACATTAAGCATTCACTATTATTTAAAGTAAAGCCACCTGCATGCCTCTCCCATAATGCGGGTTTTAAAAGATCTTCACATATAGGGATTATATATATAGGTACGGGTAGTTATTAGCTTGGTGCAAATAATGCTGGGAATTTTCTGATGTTGAAGTTTTGTGGTTCAATGTCGTCCACATTATACATGTTGATATCAGGATTTTTTAAAAATTAATTACAAATTTTTAGAATACATATAAAGTTTATGTACAAAATGATGTTTTATGACTAAATATGCACGCTGCCTATTTCAATCGACAACACAAATTTTACTATTTCAAATACAATCGACTTGACAGAAAGAATGGAGTCTGGAATTCCCTGAATGCACTCGGTCAACACTCTCCATATGGATTCTATCCCGGTCGCTGTACCTCCTATATATTATGCCACAACTTTCTCATTTCTATAAATTGCAATGTAAAATTTTACACATGCCCATTACAAACTTTTATATTTCATCTATTAGTTTTGAACTTTGATAAACTAATTTACTTTCAGAATTAAACTGTGTTTCCTAGCACTTAATTCCATTAATAATCCACATATTCCTGAAGTTAGCATCAATTTTCTAATGTTATATATATACCTGGATATATTCACACTTTCTTTAAAAAACATAAGTGTAACTTAACCATTTATGAAAGCTACAACCTGCACTATATCAATATAGACATAAAAGCTATTCTACGAAATAAATGTTTTTGCATTCCACGTGTTTGTAAAAAACCTTTGTTTGACATACATTTCATTGGATAAATGAATATGATACTGACTTCGCACACCTGCAAGCAAAGGCAAATTGGGAAACCAAATAAGTCCACAAGGAAGCATCAATATGTTGCTGGATTGTATCAATATTTTCATAAGTTTACAGGTTAGAAGTAACCACTGTAAGAGCGTTACTACTGTGCTTTTGAGAACCTCTTTATTAGATTACAGATTAGATCACCAAACAATTGTTGAAATATACAAAAATATTGTGTTGAAAATCACTTGTAATATTATGTGATAGGAAATAACTTCATTAAGCAAAGGGCTGAATTTTTGTTAGTAAATTCCAATATTATCAAATCCTCAAATGGCAGCAGTTCTTCAAAAGACCCACTTCATTCATTTTACAATAAATTTTTTTTTTTATGATTGATAAAAATGTTAAAACCTTTTTTTTTTTTAAGAATGTCAATTTCTGTTTATGCGATATGAAAAGTATATTGCAGTCTGTAAAAATAGATGTTTCAAAATCTAAGTCAACATAATATAACCTGCAGAGTAACCCCTGACTCTCATGAGGCAGAATACAATCACATTATTTGTATAGGTGAATATATGTCTATATATATTATTAGACAATTGTGAAGAAGGCACTGATGCAATACGGTAGTTGATTCATTCTAAATTTTGATATTTTTCGTACAATATTGTGAAATATAAGTTAATTAAAAACCAGTTTTGAAAAAAACTCAAGAATTGATTGAAAAATAAGCCAGTTGTAGGCTTCTAAATTTGAAGATACTGAGAGAATTCTATATATCCCTGTCTGTTCCTCTCGTAGAATATAATGTGCAATATTAAAAAAGACCTCCAACATAGTATTGCCGTCCTTCTCTAAAGGTTAAATTTAAACTTTTATAACTCGGTCAATTTTTAAGATTATTAAAAAAATTTTTCACTGTTCATCAGTCTTTACCTTGAAATTACGATTAATGAAATAAAAAAAATTAGTCAAATATCCAATTGTAATTCATTACTCTTTCTATGTGCCGAGCGAGCTAACCTTAGATTGTTGCTCATATACAAATATCATTTATATGGTACATAAGTGAGGAAGGCGTAAAAAAATGAACTTTTTAGCTGTTTTCAGAGCATATAATTATTCATCATAAGATCAAAAATAAAGTTCTAAAGACCCACAAAATTTATATTTTGATAGTTAAATATATGAAAAATATACTTAATATTTATTGAAATATGACAGTATTTTCATTTTCATTGCATCTATTCTACTTGATACATAGAAAATAATGAGAAATAACTTAAAAAAGTTCTTAAGAGGTCTTAATTACATGATGTTTTGAAAAAAACCTCAATTGGGGTGGTAGGTGAAAAACAATAGTTTTCACCTAGAAATCATTGAAAAGAACTCTTTATTAAGATTATCATTGAAAAGAACTAGAATCCTTGGTCAATATTGTAAATATTTTGTATTTAAACATTAAATACTATGATTACATTCTATTATAATAGTTTTTATATTATAGGTTATACAAATATAAGTCTTTACGTATCTCAAGCCTCAATACAATTTAAATTACTCATAACTGTTTTGTAAAATTGGGGGCAGAAATTTTTATTTAAGAGTCCAACATGACAACTCAATTTTTGTATTTTACAAAAAACATTAATCACATGTAGCATGTTGCTACAATTGCAAATATGTGGATGTGTCATGTTATTAAGAGTTGAAAAAAAAATTAAACATTATAATTTTCTTTCTTATCAGTCCTTGCCTTACCATTTATCTTCTCTTGCTCATACCTGTTGTATAAGATGAGCTTCACATGGTCCGGAGTTGGGTTTTTTAGTTTATACTCAACACAAAGACAGAACGTTTTGGGGGTGAAAAACTAATTCTAGCTTTATTGAATTCGCTATCATAAATAACTATTCAGCATAAATATCGAAAAATTTATACATTGGAATAAGGTCGGTCTGCCAGTCAGTGAATTAATAATAAAGAGGGACAAATGGTGGAATCCTTTAGTCCTAAGGTTAAAAACTATTTGCCAGGCAGGATAGTGCTCTTGATCGACTCTTAGGTGTTTTGTATAAAAAGTTTTTTTGCCACTACTTTTTTATTTAGTATCTCCTATATTCTACTTGAGAATTTCGGAACTTACCATGGGCATGGATAGCATTTTTCATTCCTATCAAGTTTTCACAATTACAAAAATTCCTCCCTTTGATCATTTCTTCTCTTCAACTTCTTTTCTTCTACAATAGTAAACACTTCTTTTCCCTGCTCTCTACTGATACTTCTTTTTCCGATTTTCTTCTCTTTATATTTTCCCATGTAGCAATGATTACAAACGCTACTATATTTTTTTCACAGGCAGATTGTATATAAATCCTTTAACGTAATAAATAATCTTAAAAATTTTTCACCCATGTTGAAATCTCTTATTTTCAACGGAAGATTTAGGCGTGTAGCTCTAGCTATTCTTTTAAACACATTCACAAAAAAATAAAACTAAATGATTACTGGAAAACCTTTAAATTACCTCGTTATTGAAGTGACAATTCAACTCAACAGAGTAGTAATATGGCTTGATTCAGTTTTTCACAAGCTAAACAATTAAAAATTACAAAATTAAAAGTTACAAATTACACCATTATTGAAATTTCTGACAAAGAAAACTTTCATGTATATTATTTTTCTTATTACAAAAAAAATCAATGAAAAACTTAAAATAAAAGAGACAACTTACTTCTTGATGATCTCTCGCCTAAACCCTATTAATAAAATTTCTTATAGCAACGGACGGATGCTAAATGGTGTAATCACTTTGACGGATCTTAAGATTGATAATCAAGTTAATATATAAAATAATATTACTTTAAAAATAGTTTTTTAAGTTATTCAATATTAAATACACATTACTCCACACGAAAAATTTATTTGCAAGTATTTTTCAGATAAAATAATGATATAAAGAAAACTGGTTTTATGTTAATGTTTTTGGTGCAATAATCTAAGAAATCATTATTTCTTTTTTTTAAATCCACAATTTGATAAAGTTTATACTAACATTCATAGTTTATAAAAATTGAACTTTAAACATTCTTGAATTAGATTGACTATCTATTTTAATATATAATGCTTCGCAAACATTCTAATCATATGATCTAAATATAGTCAAAGGATCCATCATTCCTCATTTTGTCAAAGGATCCATCATCTCACCCTCGATCAGTTTCTGGCTTTGTCCTTTATGTACATAAAAACACTAGCTATAAAACCAATTTTAAGGTCCTAGGTTGATTAAAAGTTTTGAGGATTTGTCGGTGAAATAGTGTCTAAATTATTTTTTCTACGTCTGGATTGTTATGAAATTAAAAATTTTGGTCTATGGCAAGCATCTCATTACAGTGGTAATGAGATATTCCTCATAATTTTGATTCTAAAATTCCACTCTGCATATATCAAATAAATACTGGGTTAGAGAGGGGGAGAGGGAGATTAAAATTAGTTGAAGATGGTTGTGTGGAAATCAAACAATTTTGTTGAGAACTTACCTACGCATGCTGTGTGTTTAGATACATTTATTTCATCATTTGTTAGAAATAACAAAAATTAAAATAAATTCTTGTTTAATGTCTTGCATTGTGAAAGTGATTTTTTTACAATTTTAAATTTATGTTAAAACATTGCTATCTAGAATAGAAAATGCAATGCAAAATTCACAATATTATAAACAACTTTCCAGAAACACAATTATAATAATAACATATTGCGTAACTATGTTTATTTATTACAATTATTTAGTTTTAACCATATAAGAAAATATGCAGTAATACCAATATAATAGACCTATAAATAATACAAATACAATTTAATGTTAACATTTTTTTTATTTATCATTTATTTTCAATTATTATATTTTAACAGATGGTATCACAATTTGTCTTTTATATATGATATTCAGACCTCCACACATTTGGTATTCTTCTCTCTTAATCAATTTATTACTAATAATTTCTTATTGCTATAAATCAATACTTCTCACATATTATAAATCTGAAAAACCCGAATTCCCTTAAACCATGTTAATTATTCATCTTGATATTTTCTAGATTTAATTTTATTGTAAATAAGCTATAATTAGTTTTAGCTAAAGTGTAACATAATATATCATAGTTTCAATCTTTTAACCACATTTACTTTTAAGCATTTATTTATCCTTTAATGTCGATATGCTCATCGCTAAGAGTAACTAACTTTCAGTAGCTAATTTTTGTTATAAACAATTGGAATATTACATAATAGGAAAGTCATTTAATATATAAATGTATTATATATTAAATGAACTTGGTATACAATCCAATCCATATACTACAATTCTGAAAGAAGTTGCAGTATGTCATTTTTACGTCATGTTTCTGCATTATATCAACATCAAGCTATTTTCTGCCGAAGGGCAACTAAAAACGACTGCAGCTACATCACCCTCTTTGTACAAGCTTTGCTGCTTGTTGAAATATTTTTTCATTATATATTCCTCTTTCTTGCCTGTATTTCTTAATCCTCTGTCCCCAGACCTTATTTCCACTAAATCTATTCTACCATGTCATATTCCTGATTCACTCTCCTAAATAAATTCTTGCCATAGGTTTCCCTGGTTTTGATATTCCCCGTTTTCTCATTGAAGTATCACTCAATCCATCCTCTGCTATATTTTGTATAACATTCATAGAACTCCAGGATACGTCATCGATCTTTATGTCAATCCGGATCCATTCAAATTCTTTCTATAATGCCTATTTTTGCATTCTTTTAGCTGTTTATTTACACTCATGCTCATTTTCTCCTCTGTACAAATAGATCCGTTTGCAGTTGAATATTTTGTTGACGGTAATTGTACAATTGCAAGTTTATATACATATTATTAAAATGATAAAGTTTGTTTCCTAGTGCCATCCACACCACACAGTGCAAAAAAAACCACACAGGAAAATACCTACAGTCAGTTACGCACAAATGATTCTATTTTGCCATATAAACAGTATTTGTATTATCATACAAAATATCATAATCGAGTATGATAAATGTATTATCAATCTGCTGTTTGTTTGATTTGTATATTTTTTTATTTATTACGTTTATATGTAAAATTTACCTCTTTCATGCAAGTTTTATTTAAAAACCCTCATACATAGATTTATTTAGATTTCATTTTATTAATTTAGATCATGAAAAATCACTTTATGATTTAATGTATTAATTAGTAATAGAGAAAAATTAACAAAACCAACACACAATGTCTCCAATCTTTGCAAACGGTTGAAATGGAACTTGTGTAACGTTACACCTATATTAAGGTTAAATATTAAGGTTAAAATTCAATTAAATTTACAGCACAATGTGTGACAATTTAAGTTTTACGTTCAAATAAGAAAATATGACGTAGCCATTTCAAAATTATCTTTTGCAGCATGGCATGGTTTTTAAAAATATTACAAGGTATTTATAACGATCGAATTAAGATGTCTGTATTTCATTTGAATTTCCTAAAAATTAATGGATCTAAATCTATAAAAAATTATAATTTTCAATTTTTTATTTAATTATTCACACAATTTCATAACAAATATAATTTTACATATATTTTAATTTGGTGAAAAATACTTTGTGATGTAGTTGCATTACTCTTAAAAAAATATCAACAACGGAAATGTCAATAAAGAATTTATCTAGTAAAGCAATTTAAATATTTTTAAAATAATTGAATAAAATAATAATAAAGACTAATAAATAATGCTGCAAGATCTATACCAAGTACCTCTTCGTTTGACGTTAATAATTTTTAAGTGCTAATAATATATATATAAATAAGCTAACTAAATGAAAGAAAAGTTCAAATATTGTAAAATTAAGTAAAAATACTTTTAAATTGTCTTTAAAATGATTATTTTTTCCGCTATTTAACCTGGTATCAAATCTACACTATTAGTTACATGTAAAATACTAGCAAAACGTGCAATAGTAATACCTCACTGCCAAATGTCATTCATTAATCATCGGAAAGAAAATGTTTAATTTAGGCACGTTTCTTTTAGTTGCACTAGATTCTTTATTTTTTTTCTTCAACACTTTAAGCCTAATGTCAACTTGACAACAGTCGTGATGTTTGAGAATTTAATACAAAGTGCTACAGGTAACAATCAACATTGATAATTGCTCGAAACACCAAATTAAATACTAAATTATAAAATTTTACAAACATTAGATTGAAATAGCGTAACCCTCTACATATGTTATTTTGGACCCAAACTCTTAATATTCTAGGAGCCTTCTAAGGAGTTTTCTAAGCAATATTTCTAATAGTAATTCATTTGACGCAATAATTACGTGATTATACAGTTGTTAAACTGGTATAACAAACCACTTTCTATAGGTTCCCAAGTACAAAATAATTGTATATTACAATCAACAAAATTTTCTAGTATCTCATTCCATTCTTGAGATACTCTATTTCAATGTCAAAAAAAGGGTTGAATGCATCGTGCACTGTCTTAAAGTGATACAACGTGAAATACCGATTTAGAAGTAAATTCCTTAATGTGATTTGAGTATTCATTGACACGAGAGTATCATATTACAGAAAGAAATATTGTTGATTCTGGTGATTCAGTGTTTTTTTCATGGATGTTATGATAAATGTTAAAAATAACAAATATATATGATAAATGTTAAAAATAACAAATATGTTTTTCTTCACAAGAAATTAAATATTTCTCCATAATAAAGACTTGAATAAAAAAATTTTAAAGTCATTTACATCTTATATTTTGGGTGCAATTAGGACAAAGTTCTTGCTATTCCAGATAACCTACAGTATGGTCACACAACTGCACGCCCTTTCATATACGGTATTAGTAACCTAATAGCTATATTTTTTGGCACTGTAAATCGGAGAGTGGTGTATCCAAACATTATGCAATATCCATAACCCCTATGTATAGAGGGGTTGAAATATTAACAAGACTTCTACTTATTGCTCTGATTAATTTGGCCTGTGATTATGACTGTTCAAGAGTACAATGAACGAACAATGATTTAAATATCTTGCAATTCATGTGAAATATTGACGTAACCCTTAAAGAAGTAATATCCTTGGAAGCGAAAGTAGTCAATGTGCAATTGTCCACTTGTGCAATTTTCTATACAAAACTGTTTGGCAGAGTAATATTAGAATAATTTAAGTCACATTTTCCACCAATTGTATTAATGTGAAAATTTATGAACGGTATTGATTCTTATCTGATCACAGTAAATTACATTTTTTTGCATAACATAAAGACAGACTTGTATTGTTTTGGGAATTATGGGCCATACAGAGAACTGAATTTATTATATGAAGTATTGAAGTAAAATTAAAGTATAGAAAAGATTAAAAAAATGTGGGTTTGCCGACTCTTCCCTTCAAAAAAAAACTAAACGACTAACTAACTAACTCCTATAATCTTGACAGATTATATACATATTATTTTGGTTAATTAAATTTTGCCACTACTTCTGACAAGATAACTAGTAGTGTCAAAATGAAGGAACAAAGGTTAATATATCTCTAGACTAATGATTGGACTCAAACTGTCACCGTGCAAGACATGGGGGCTATATTGATTAGAAGCAAGCTTCAAAACTGAAGTTGTAGATCTCATTAAGGGCATGCATCACACGGACTCTTTATTATTACTTTCGGCTAATAATGCTGGAAAATAGTAATAATGGCCCTTTATCCATCATCAAATAATTTATGCATCCACCGTGTACTATTAATACATTAAATTTCTCTGTCACCTTAGGATCATTATGACCACGAGCTACACTTTGCTTAAAATAAGGAAGGCGAAAATCATGATGGTTAAATTTAGAGTCTAACACTAACCCCTTTTATTTTTATATTTATACAAATAATGGCATGACATTATTTAAATGATTGGTTGTAAATTTATGCTTGTTGTATATATACATTCAGGGAACTTAATTTTATTCAATGCATGAAATGTATAATTTCATTAAACAATATTCACAATCAACCATACCAGTCACTATACTAGCAATGTAATATTTATTTTAGTAGAATTTTCACTCAATATTTAGCACCGTTTTAAATATTTACTATAAGCTAAAACATTTATAAAACAAATCGTGGTAGATAAATGTGTATTACTACTTCAAAATGTTCGGTCACTTTACCTAAAATGTTCTATATAAATAAAATATTTTTATGTTGTCTCAAGGAAAAACAATTATACACAGTGTATTTTTTCGTATGACATTCCTTCTTAATTATATATATATGTATATATATATACATATATATATACACACACACACACACCTATATATGTATATAATTTTATAATCATACGTCATTTTGAGTAGATAATGTTAAGAATAATTATATCTGATAATTTTCAACTGTTTCTGAAAGTTGCGAATTCAATGAAAAAAATGTAGATTTCTTCATAGAAACACGCTTCAAATATATAAGAACAAAATCACCTGTATGAATAGCAAACATATTCTTTATAACAAGTATACGAGTATATAGCAGAACACACAAAATGATAATACTCATACGTAGTAAAAATACAATATTAAAAGTATTACACAATATTAGCAGATGCAAAAAATTAATCAAAATCGATCTAGAGTACTTGTACACTGGAAAAAAGGGCTGCATATAAAAGGACATTTGTCATTACATTCTTTTGAGTGTGTGAAGTGGTATTATTTCGCAACAGACTGTTCTGCTCCTGCCAATTTTATTCAGAAAATAAATATTCTGATATTCATCGTTAAATTATTATATGATTGCAAATGAAGCTTTTAATTTGTGTCAATCTTTTTACACATGTCACTTTTTTTTAATATATAATAATTATTAATATAAAACTAAATTATTACTTAAAGATCTGGTTTAATGTTGAAATATTTCTTCAAATTAAGGAATATGGCAATATTTCATAATTTATTTTGTTTTGTTCCAGGATGAATAGTGGCAAAAGCCAAATTTACATACGCCACTCATTAGATCTGGCACGCACGCTCACACTAACTGACAGAACTACTGTGCTTCATCTCATACAACTGATACACTTGCTTATACACACAAAAATAATAAATGAAAACTAGACATTGAAATGGAAGAAAAACATTTATTCTTCTAACAAGTTTTATTTTAATAATGTGTTTGGGACGTATTAATCATAAAGAGTCATCGAGTCTTCCTTCTAAGGTTAAGTACAAAAAACAATAAGTACTTGGTTTGCAAGTAAACATCCTAAAGGAATTAAGGAAATTTAGAATTCACATTTTTGGCACTTCATGGTAAATATAAATATTCTTAAAACTTATTAATTACAATAGTATATTAGTAGATACCCAGATATAATTCTATGTGTACTGTCAATTGTTGGTATAATGGTGTTGTCAATATAACTAAGCCCTTTTGTAGCTAATATTGCATTATAGTAGTATGAAAATACACCATGCCATAATATTTCTAGATTGCATGAATTTAGAATCTACAGGGCGCTAAATACATTTTCATATTAAGTCATAAAATAATTGATACTGGTATCCCACCCCCGAATATAAAATATTATAAACAAAGTTAATGAAAATATTTAGAATCAATAAAACTAAATTGATTGATGACCAAGCAGAAAAACACATCAAGTGTTGCAATTTAAAACTTAAAAAATTAAGCACTGAATACAAACAAAATAGCATTTCATAATTCACGCATGAGAATGTATTCTGTAATTGTATTAAAACGTAACATGATACTAAATTAATCAATCTTGCTTCTATGCAAACAAAAATTTTGTTGTAACAGCATAATTAATAAACAAATTAGAGACTATGAAACTCGTATCCAATATTCATATCACGATGCAATGCGAAACCGTCAAGGATATATTCAGTTAAGTGTATACTATGCCATGACAAAATGTATTTTTTCTATAATCAAAATCTACATTTGTATCTTCTGCATGAAAACATAAAGACAAAATTGCACCATGGCATTTTGTTAGATCTACACAGTAAGTCCCACAACACAACACCAAAGTGACGCCATATTAAACTGCATGATGTTGCACATGGCAACTTGAAATCATATCTGCGCGGCGCTGTACTCTGTAAAGGATAGGAAAGAATGTGGAGGGTAAAGAAGTAAAGATGTCACGCCTGCATGCCTTTGTTCTTACTCTTTGTGAAAGGAAATTGGAGTTTGCGGCGTCGTGGCTTTGTGCCTTCATCTTCTAGCACGGACGAATCGGTGGACTCTCCGTCGGCAGGGTTGCCAGCACTGAGCTCCGAAAATGACTTACTCTCTTCAGCAAGAGCACGTTGTTTGGTGAAGGTATTCCTGTGGCGTTAATGTGGGGGATGTTTTATTAATAGTTCCTGACAGGGTGAGCGTTAATTTACAAATTCGTTTAGGTTTATTTTTAACACAACTCTTCAAAATGTGGGCTTATTTTTAAGGAAGTCAATTATGAACAACTTATTTGACACAATAAATTTATGTACTTACTTGGAAGGCATTTTTTGATCCTCAGGGTTGGCTACAATATCGGTACTGCGAGATCTCACCATAGGTCCAGGTAGGGATCCTGCCAGATAATTTATATACATATTAAAGAATTTAAACATTTTTTAAATATATAATGGCAATATTTTCACTGCCGATGAAAAGGTGAGAAATGGGTGGAAGTAAATGTAATGCATTATTTTATATAAAAAATAACAAAACAACCCGAAATATCAGTACATATGGACAGCCTCTAATAAATACAGAAACTGTTAATCAAGTTCTTATTGTTCAACCTCTTGGAAACGATGGGAAAAAATATATGTATACAGATATCTTAAATGTCAAAAAACCTGCCAGCCCAATTAAAATGTTAGTCTTTATTTTAAAGGTGAAGTGTTTTTTATTGTGATTCTAGAAACAATACAATACCATTAACAGCTTTTAGATTCTTAAACACATCTTGCTCCCTTTAAATAACTAAATATAATTCAGTCTCGTCTCATGCTCTATTGTATAACGGACAAAATTTGGGGAATTCATTTTGAGATACGATCTAAGGATCCTTAAACATAATGAAATTCAAGCATAATATTTTTACACAATTGAGGTTATCAGAATTGTTTTCAATGTACCATAAAATGACATACTCTAACTATAAAGATCGACCATACTCGAGAGACCAAATATGATGACTGAAAATGAAAAACCAGTGAAAGGCTGTTAAATGCTGTAATAGATGTCTTACAGAATTATAAATTCTTGTGATGGTGTGTGAAAATGGCTCTAGATCTGTACCTTCAACGACAGTAAAAGTATCGTGCAACAAAACAAGACCCTACCGCCTACAACTGGACTTTAATGAAAAGAAATTTAAAAAGGACCACACCCCCGGTGCTTTAAAATATATCTTACAGCTACTATAATCATCCAACCTTAAGCTTAAAAATAACTATGGAACAGATATAAATAGGTAGGAAAGTCAGAGATAAGTGTAAACAGTCAAAGAAATGCGGAGAGTATAGCACTAGAAACTTAGACAAGTACATTATCAGATATTGATAGCACATCGTCAGATACGAGTGGGAAACTGATACCAAAGAATATACATGATGTAAAATTAATTTATAAAACCATGGTTTCTTTGATTTAATTTTTGACAGCAATATTGTAATGAGGTTGTAGCCGAGTCACTGTCACTGACGAGCATTTTTTGAGGGACAGTACCATTTTGATAAAAATGCAACGGCCTTTTCTTACAAAATTATATGACTTAGCAGTAATTGAATAAATTCTGCAATTACAGTTTATACTATGCCAAGATAGTTATATTGATAAATATACCTCCCGATAAGTATACTGATAGAAAGGAGCATTTCCATGTCTCATAAAAAAGTTCTCGCAACTTTTAAGTAAATGAACTGGCTATTCTAGGTCAATAATTAATGCAATTCATAATAATGTAAATTGTTATAATGGGTAATTCGTGCTCATGGGAAAGAATTTTTGACGAGTTAAATTTTACATTAGCATCTACGGGAAAGACTGCTTTTTATGGTTTTTGACCATTATAATATTAATATTAATCAATAAATAAACAAAACTAAATTGCATCGCAAAAATATGAAGAAAGTGAAATTACATTTCCAATTATTATTTTTTCTAGTTTTTGACATAATACATCTCTATTAACAGGAAAGTTAGGGCCTCTCACTGTATCAGCTGTATACTGTCCGCTAGAATCAAAAATAAATTAATCAGTACTTCAAAACTTTAGGACCAAAGTTCATAGCAGAGGGAGATTGGAATGCCAAATGTGTGCAATGGAGATCAAGACTAAACACTATGTGAGGGCGGGACCTCAAAACAAGTACATACAGAAACACTAAACGTTTTAACATCAGGTGAATCCACCTAATGGCCTACAGAGCTGCATAAACTACCAGATCTTTTTCATCTATAAAGGGGTTTCAAGCCATTACACATAACTTGAAAGCTGCTTAGATCACAAGTCAGTACTGGCCACTATAAGTACTATAATAACTGATAGATCTCAAGATTTAAGACTGACCAAAAAAAATACAGACTGGGAATCATTTACACCTATATGCACCACACACGATCTGGACTCTCAGTCGGATTTATTGACAGTTAAAAACATATTTTTTCTGGATACTTTACCGATGGACCGTGCAATAGGGCACGGTCGGTAAAGTAGGCTCTTGTTCCGACTCGATTGACAGGTAATGAGAAACAGAAATATGTTTTTAACTATCAATAAGTCTGACTGACGGTCTTGATCATGTATGGTGCATATGGGCTTTAGAGATTCATGAGCACATCAATTTAATATTTAGGGTAAAACTTAAATGTAGAATGTCCCTCTTGCCTATATATTATTCTATATATTATTCTCAAAATCGCAGGACAGCTGAAGTTATGGTCCAGGTTTAGGGGGATGTCACAGTTATTACAGGGACGATAGGTTTTAGTACCATCAGGATGGATTTTCATGCCTTGAAAGTGCCCAATTCTAAGTCTTGTAATGGCTTGGTACACGATTTGTGTTAATTTCACATATCTGATAGTCTTTTTTGATGGCCTTTTCTCGTAAACAGTACCTTGTATAAGCATTTACATCGCCAAGGGTAGTTCTAGTATTGATAAAATTACTAAGATCGTGAGCTTCTTTTGCAGGCTTATCAGCTGCCTCATTTCCAGGAATGCCAACATGTACCGACATCCATCGTAAAATGCAGATTTTATTTCTTGATTTGCCAATTTCTTCCAGATGGCGATGGATTTCTTGGGTGAGTGCGGACTGACCTCTATTTATTGCCTCTAAAGCTGCAATGGAGTCACAGAATATGACTAGTCCATTTGCCATGTTTTGTATAATCTGAAGAGAGATACTCTTGTAGTGCCTTTAGGATTGCTTTCAGTTCACTAGTGAAGTTTGAGGCAATAGTGCCTGTGCTCATTTTTTATTCGTAAAGATTAATCTTTACAAATTGGCCACTTGAAGATGTTGTCATACAACGAAACTTAGGTTGTGGGAAAGAATTTAAATAAAGTGGAAATAATACTACATCACGTAGTTTCATATAGTTGTGAAAAATTAAAATAAAATAAACTTCTACAAAATGAACCCAAATATATTCAATAAAAAGTGTCCTCAAAAAATTTACTGCCATTTTTTTCCAGTATCGAAGGTAGGCTAGAACTGGCATATTTGAAATATTGATGGTTTACAAAAACCAAAGTCCATTTAACACTGACTATTACTACCATTATTTATCTAAAACTAGTCAACCAATTTAATAATCTACACAAACGTAACTAAAAATAAGTATAAGTCTGGTTTAGCAAAAATGTGAATTTACCAGATTTTTTTGGTTCAAATGAAAGAATATACATAAAAAACGACATATTTAATGAAATAGGGCTTGGACTCATTATTTCATTACAAAAATATTGATTTGCAATAAGCACTTACTATGAAGAAATAACAGTCAAGATAGTTGTTAAACATATATTTTATGACCTCACTTTGTACTATCTTTTTTGCGCATTTCAATATTTTAATTTTTTGGGTTTGTTTTATTATCAGTGCCTGTTTTTATTTACAAATTCAGTGTTTTGTATTGCCAAGAAGTAATTCGGTCGGCATCGCTAAGACATAATTCAGTTAGACGACTTATAATTTATACTTCCTTGGAAAGTGCACTTATGTAATCTTTTCTAAACCACTTTTTTTAAAATATTCATGACTGACCCCTGGTTTTTGTAAACACTTCGCTTTTTACTTACACACTTTCATTGAAACCAAAAAAAAACAGAACATTCACATTTTTGCTAACCAAGACTTGTACCAAAATATTAAATCGTTTAAAAAATAAATAAATAATTTAACTATAGGAATCACAGATAAGCAATCACAGAATAGAAATAGACTTAATTTTCAGAAAATTAGATACTCAATTTTAACAATTGTAACAAATTAAAACATTTTTAAAACATAAATAAACTACAAGGTATCAAGAATATCAACATAAACTCATAGTTTCCATATTTCGTTTTGTTTACGAGATGACATGATAGCATTATTTGTAAAAAAAAACCAATTAAATCTGCTAAAGTAAGGAAAAAACTTAATCTATACTACTTCATAATTTTTTAAACATTTTAGAAAATTTAATAAAAAAATAAACTACTTTGACATATTTAAATAAGACACTATCACATAACTAAATGGTGAATGTCAACAAAATATATGTTAACTAACAAATATCTATTGTTTTTCTATGGTACAAAGACAACTGACTGACTGATCGAGATTTGCAACCTACTGATTTAAATCTTTCAAGATCAATAGATTTTCAACAGATCTATTCTTTCGGATTGAATGAGATTGAAATGAAAGAGACTTTAAGGACAATCAATCTAGCACATTTAGTATCCTACTCTCTCTTGGCAAAATCATTATATGCCTTCTTGTTCTTGTGCGGAAATAGGTTTGTGATGATTTTGCATGCATCTAAAACTTCTCCACACCCACTTTTAGACCATTATCTCCCGGGGAGAGGTGTGGAGGGGTGGAGTTGTATTTTTAACATTAAGTGCAAAATTCCATGAAAATATTTGAGATAACTTAATTAAACGAAAGGATTTTCTGCACAGCATAGTCACTGGTGATGAAAAATGGATCCACTATGATAATCCAAAAAGGAGGAAATCATGGGAAACATCTGGCCATGCTTCAACTACACCTAAGCCAAATATTCATGGAAAAAACTCTTGTTGTGTATTTAGTGGGATCAGATTGGTGTTGTCTATTATGAGTTGCTCAAACCGAACGAAACCATTACTGGGGCTGTCTACCGAAACAATTGACTACTACTACTCCTCCTGACACGACAAAATTATTCTCCTGCATGATAATGCTTGTCCACATGTTGCGGTGCCGGTCAAAACCTATTTGGAAACACACAATTAGGAAGTTTTACCCCACCTGCCATATTCACCGGACATTGCTCCTTCAGATTTCGATCTCTAGTGCCTGTTTGAGCAACACTTCACATTATATGAAGATACCGAAAATTGGATCGATTCATAGATAGCCTCAAAAGATGAAGTATTCTTCCGATGTGGTATCCGTATGCTGCCAGAAAGATAGGAAAAAATAGTGGCAAGCGATGGACAATACTTCGAAAAAGACGTTAGGTTCCACTTTTTCACAACAAAAGCTTAATTTTTCATTAAAATCGGCAGAAACTTATCTGTACACCTATTTACATAAATATATATATATATATATATATTTATATATATATATATATATATTTATATATATATATATATATATATATATAATGCATTTACCGTATATACATCACTAATACTTTCTCAACATATATGTATCCTTATTATATCTACAGTTTTTCTAATGGTTTCTTTCAGATATAGTTATCTCCTCCCTAATTCTTTCATTGTTAGGAGGGAGTTAACCTTGAGCAGGCACTTGATAAAATGACTTAAAAATTATATCAATAACTCATTAATGTTCATTTTTGCTTATATCTTCTTTGGTTTACATCTTTATGCCTTTTGAGCTAGAGAGTAAGTACTGTTTCATGTCCAGTTAATATGAAGTGATATTTTGTGACATTTTTTTTTCGCACTCACGCCTCTTTATTTATTATTAAGTACTTTTCTGAGTTTAATATCACAGTAGAATCTGTCCCATTGATATCCTAAGGAATGCGATGTTGGGGTTTTGAGTGATTCAAAGATCTTATCTTTGTTTTGTCACTAACTTTTTGTAATGTGATTAAGTTGTGTTACTTTTGAATGCGGACTTTAACTTACATTGGCTTTACTTATGTAAACTTTTAAATAAGAAATAAAAAATATAACTTCTAATGGAAAAAAAACAATTTAAACAACAAAAATATTCAGGTGAGAATGTATTTTCTTAACCATTTATTTATTTTTACATAATTAACTGGTTAAAAAAACACATTCAAGCATAGAGGAAGGATTTAGCAATTTTCAAAAGAATATGTACATATTTTCTATAATTATACTTAATAAGAAAGGAAAATAATGCAATATGGTGTTAGTCCTACTATTTATTCTTAATTTACACTGGCAATATGTGTCTTTCAAAGTATTATACGTAATTTTTAAAACTTGGCTTGTGACATTCAACAATACTTTCATACCATACTCAATATGTCCAATTTTATTGTAAATAAACAGTTGCAGGTAGTTTTACTTAATTATTATATTGCAAAGAAATATCCCTAAGAAATGTATCATTTGTTGCCATATAGAAAGAAAATGCTCCATTGAACACAACTTGCGAAGACTGGTTTAAATAATTCAAAAATAATAATTTCAAAACAGAAAGCTAATGTGGAATAGGAAACATTATTAAATGAAGATCTAACTCCAAATGTTTACAGAATTAGCAGAAGAATAAAACGTTGATAAGTCAACTGTTTTTGATTGTCTCTGGAGACTCCAAGTTTGCTTGTTCAGTGGATTGCTTCAAAAGTGCTGAACTTTTTAATTTGCAAAATCCATCTGTTGTCTAACAGATGGCAGAAAGTCAAAGTTTGAAATGAAACTTATTTTGAATAAATTATTATTTTATTTCCGAAACAAAATACTAATGCACCCTACAAGTTGCATTCTTCAGTCAGTATTGTAAAATAAGAATAAGCAGAAAAAATATCACTTCTAGTATGTGCTCCATACAGTCAATTATTTTCAAACAGTGTATCAGAAAGATGGAATGAACGAAACATACCTGAATTTGGGGAGGACAGCGGTCGTCGCGGCGGAGGTACCGGGGCGATGGGTCGACTGCGCAGCTGTGGTTGTGAATGCGACAGTGTCCCACTTGGCATACGGCTTTCTGGCAGATCTTCTCCTGTCCAATTTACACTGTCCAACAACATTCCATCAATAAAACAAGCTCATAATTGAGGGTGAATACATTCTGTTATATTGCTCGCAAATATAATAAGTGTTGCAAGCCACCTTCTATGATTCTCAGTACTAAATGAGACCACTAAAATCAATAAAATTTATTCATATCCCATTCTGTTCTCAAGACAAACTTCAACGAAGATTGAGAATCCTAGAATGCTGCAGATGCTATGCGGAATCGTTGAAGCAATACACAGCAAGGCAACAAACCCCCTTATTCGGCTGTGAATATTGAAAATAATACCATTGTTTTATTTTATAAAAAGAAAAATTGGTCATACTGATAATTCAGTCTTTCTCTTAAGATTTTTTTTCACAAAGATTCCGTTTATGTGTCAGCCTGAACCTTTATGAAAAAAATCTCTATATCTAAAATGCTTATATCTAATACATTTAAAGGTTTCCAGGTGTGAAAGCATGCTACAAAATGTTTAAGCTGATATTCATGCGCTTGTTTTCATAAAACTGTGTGTTGGATCTCTAAACTAATATAAATACAATAAAAATAAATACAATAAAACTAATATAAATAAATTAATATAATACTTATTTGGAATACGTTGAACATTAAACGTGGAGTGAGATAACAAAGAAAATCACATTGCAGTTATTGCGCTACATATGCAAGTGGATCAAATCAGCAACTGAATTTTTTAATCTGCCTTTTTAAACTACTAAAAATATAAAAATTCAACTATTGTGCATTCAAATATTACACCAGCATCTCTGTTGACGACAGACCGACAAAAGGGTCAACCTGACTTGACTAGAGCCGTAACAGTCACTGGAGAATTCACTCTAAGAAGAATTTGGTCTGACCCTTAAAATCTTGGTTCTATGTCTTGCATAATAAAACAGAACCTTGGGTTGGGAGCTTATTGAAGAACTACCAGATAAAGATTGATCAAAACTCTACAAGAGGTACGGGCCGTGCAGTGGTGGAATAAGGAAGATGCCAAAAAGCCAGGTTTGCCTACACTAACATAAATATATTTTAAAAAATAATATAAGGATAATGTAAACATCGCAAACAATATTGAGTTTTATTAGACGTAAGACGTGTATTTCATATTAGTTGTCTCTCTTGGGTACAGGGCATGTATTCTTTTGAATATAGGATAGACGGTTGTAAAACATATACTTTTCTGAACAAGTATGTGAAGATAATTTTAAAAAACCTATTGAAATTGAAACTCTGAACAAAAGCCTGGCTTTAACATCAAGTTGCTACAGACATGAAATAGTCACTTGTTCTTTCATCAAAACTGGTATGAAGTTTTCAATTGTTTTAAGAATAATGGCTAAAGTTAGTCAGTATGTGTGTATTTTTTGAATTGCTTCATTTAGTATTTTCTTGGATTTTTATTATTAAAAACGAGTTTGAAAAAGGATTACTGACTTCTATGAGTAATTAAAATGTGCGGATCTATTAATTCTTAAGCGTAAGATAAATACATTACATTATCGTTTAATCAGATAAAAGTATGATACTTTCATTTAATATCACAAAATTGTAAATAACTCCAGAGATATTTCCGAGGAGTATATAAAGCTCGTTGGTTAATCGGACGTTCACATTTGATTGCCTAAATTGTTTTGTTGGAATTGCGTCTTGTTTTCAAACATATAAATAATGTTTGAAAAAATTCATTTACTTCGATTTAAACAGTTTAGTTAACGCGGTTAAAATATATCAACATAACAAAAAAATATTTGAATACCGTATTATCTTTTCATAATATTGGTAAACAATATATAGCAACAATTTATATAACTTAATCTCATTTGTTGTCTGATGAATTTATTAAGCACAATTTAAAAGTAAAACATGATTTATATACGAGCCTATATATTTGCATAATTCAATGTACAATTCCGCTTTGGCTCATTCAAACAGAGTACTTTAACGTAATACCTGTCATGGCTTGTATGGAAAAAAATTTATTAAATTAAATTTGTTTATTAATATTTTAAAAAGACTTTTCAATAGTTTTGTTTTTTTTTAAATGACCCCCTTAGTAAAAAGTTAAATAAATGCATTTATTGAATTTATTAAACACGATAAAACACAAATAGCCATATAAATGATAAAACATAAACAGCCATATAAAACCAAAATTAATATTTTTCCAAACAAAATATTTTCAAATTATCAGAAAATTTACAACTTTATTTTGTGGGTTCTTAAATTGAAGCATTGCAATAACTTGTCATTGGTATTTCTATTGTTCTTTATTTGTTGCATTCTCACGGTACGATTAGCATCTATAAAATTAATTACGCTTATAGCACCACACTTATTTGGTGAAACGCTGATTCATTTTTTTGCTGCTAATGACTCCTATACAACACATGTGGTCCTCTGCGCTACATTGCTATGAATGAACTGTACAGCATGAAAAGAAGCAAACCACTAGGCCAATTAATAGAATCGCTCATTGCTACAGAAAACGTTTGCAACGAAATGAATGTGTTGCTTGTCCGATTATAGGGGTCATTAGAAGCAAAAGGAATTAATCATTATATCAATCGATTTAGTCTCTTTCTTAGCCAATATTTTTCCCCATATCTTTAAGTTATGTAAATTATTTCAATTTCTCTATAATACTTGCATCCGCGTCAGCGTGCTACTGAGATATTTACATTATTCAAATAACATTAAGCAAATTTATTACCCATATTATTTCACTCACTCCAACACTTTTCTTTTAATTGTACAAGAATTTCATTACAACTTAATATTTAATACTGTGACTGTCATTTTCGGGATGCATCCTAACTTCTCGCTATGTTGCATATTGTGTTTTAAATTTTATTTTGGCCATAGAATTAGCTTACTTTAAATGTTACAATTCAAAAGTATATGCCATAGAAAATATATCGCTGATTTTAGAAAAATTTTAATTAATGTCTTTTCGTTTATACCGATCAGCTACAGAGACAAAGTGAACCTTGCATTTGACAAAGTGAACCTTTAATTTGAAGCAATGGTTTAATTTTAAATTTCAATATTTGTATTATTGCATTATTTAAAGGTTTATTTGCAAAAACATTTCAATAACACATATCCGTTAAAATAGTTTATACAAAGTCACTTTAATTCAAAAAAATCTTGAAAATTTGGTGAATTTAAATAGTTTGAAACAAACGTTTATGGAAATTTATAGAATCGTTTTGATTATTTCTTATGTATTTCTGTGGATAAAGTTAGCCCAAATGTTCTTTACCTATTCAATTTGGATCACAAATAAAAAAATAGGTCATAATGATAGCTAAGATTACAATTAGTGAGTTTCACTTCTTTATTAAAACCACACAAAAGACTCACTTGTCACCTCCAAGAACAAATTGGACCGGCTCCTTCTGAATTGCCTTCCCCTCTTCTAGAGTGCTTTTTTTGGCTAGACTATCCTCACGTGTGCTTCTGCGCTCTTCAAGGAATTGGGTGCGTTCTTCATTCCGCTTTGTGTCACGTGCCTCCTGCGCTAAGCGTTCTTCCAACTGTTTCCTATTAAAAACAGAGTAGAATGTTTGCAACAGAGTCATAATTCTATTTCTACATGTTTTATAATTATTTGGACATTTAACTAAGCATTGAATGATGTTCATTTATGTCTACCTTTGAAAGTGAGTTTATAGAAATAGCCTTGTTCTTTGGTACTTAAAGTACGTCATTCAATTAATTTAGTAACAATTACCGACCAAAATGTGAAATGTACAGACAAATGTAACTATGTACAAGTACTCAATATTGAGCATTTATATTTGACTAATTGGCATCATCACAAATAGAAACAGTTTCCGTTTGCTCCTTTAAAAAAAATGTAATATATGTAATGAGATAATTTAAACATTACTACTCTTATTGTATTACATAAGCAGTTACTTAAGAAAGTTAAAGTGGGACTTACCTGGCTTCAGCGACACGCAAGTCCTGTGGATAATGTGGGGGTTCCGGGTCCTCACTGCCTGATGAATCCTCACGCCACATCAGTCCCTCCGGACCTATAACTTTAGATACATATAATTTTATTTTGGAATAGTCTCGTAACTAATATATCAAATGTTATAATCATTATATCAATCGATACAACTAAATGATAAAAATTTTATATTTTTGTAACACGGTGAAACAATTTAGATGACCAATGAGTATGTAAAAATTGAGTTACATATTTAAATATTATACATGAAGGTTAAAGTTCTTTTCGCCGCCAAGCAGATGCAATATTTTATACCTTTTCACTGTATTTTTCTATACAACCTGCACATACAAAGATTGCTGGTTTAAAGGTGCCTTTTTCGTAGTTTATTCTGTACTAGAGAAAAAGTTTTGGAGTTTTTTATTTCATAATTATATTTCATTATAATCCAGTAGGACGGAAAATAAGGAATAAAGTAAACTAATCACACTAAAAACAATATTATATAACACTTATTAAGATAAGTAAGTTAAGACCTAAATTTTAAGATATATATAAACATTAACAATTAAAGTATGGGTGATGATAAGAAGAATGAGCCTACTGTAAAACAAATTTAAGAGCAAATTCACCACTGGTTCATTACTAGAGGTGTGATGAATAGAAACACATTTCTATTTCAAGGTGAAGTATTTACTGCATTGTAATTATTCTTTTATCATGCAAAATTGTTTATTGTTAGCTCAAATGTTAAAAATGTTTTATTTACAGTGTGACAGCTAGCGAGTAGCGCAACTCTTATTTTATATAATTTATTTAAAGAATTAGAATAATATGTAACACAAATAAAAGTTGTTGTTTCATTGTGCTCTTTAGGAAGTCATGATTGATCATCTGAAACACAGCGTTTTTTAACAAAAGTTCATAGTTTCAAGAAGTTAAATACCGCGGAACACTAGAGAGTTCGGTTCTAGAGGGTGGTATAGTAAAAAGAAATGATTGTGTGAGCGCAGAAAATTGTCGGGTAGAAAGAATCAAAGTTCATTCAATAAGACGTGGCATAGGATTTTCCCTTTTAAAATTTGGAAGATATATTTCATAAATGTAATGTTTCTTCCGAGTTAGCCAGGAGGAAATCGGTAGGAAATAGAAAAGGAAAGTAACCATACTTCCTCATGTACAGATATCGTAGGAACGTCTTTTGTACATTTGCAATCATCAAGCTGCGCTCGGTTTCGTGTGGGTACCAAAACGATGCAGATGGATTCTACGCAGAATGAAGAGTACAGCATTTGAATTGATGACACGCATTAAAAATCCTTTCAGTTATGCAACACAAATCCAATTTTGCGAAACATGAAAAGATATATCAACGTTTTCACTAACAAGATAATTATTAAAGTCATCTTCTGATTTCTATGATATAGCATATTTTAACAAAAGTTCGTAAAATGTGTCTATGATGAGCCATATTTTAGAAAAAGGCATAAATGATATTTCAGAAAAGTGATAATGGATAAAGCCAGAATGAGAAAATTTTCATTTTTTTATTGGTTTTATAAATTTTAAATTACACAATATATGAGATATTTTTCTATGAGATCATTTTCCTTATTGTCACTCGTACCCGGTTTAATGTATCTACAATTACATTTATTCATTTTTTTATGACCTTGTTGTAGATGAGCCGTGTATATTAATTCTGAATTAAATACGAAACTGAACAGCAAGGTTTATGTTATTGGTTTATTGAAAGGCATAATAATAAATACATTAAACAATTAATTTGTCCGAGGGAAAATTTACTGTCGGTATGTTATAATAAAAAATTTATAAACATAGGAAAAACTGCATTTTGTAAATTCTGCGCTAAAATTTGAACTATACATTGAGACGTTACAAATTTATTGCATGTTTGATAAAGGCAGTTTGACTTTATTAATCATTATATGTGTTGTGATAAAATACCAAAATAAAGCTTGCCTCTCCTATTTAGAGCCCTAAAAGATTAAAACAGGACCTCAATAATGGGATCTGTGTTTTGTTTCTCAGTTTGTTATAACAAAATGTTTATACTACATTTTTAGTGGTATAATAAAAAGGTTTAAAATAGATTTTAACAAACTTGTTTTGAAATCTTCACGGCACATTTTGTCAGTTTAATTTTGAGTGATTGTACTTTCTATTTCATATGAGCTAACAATATATATATACATATATTTATATATATATGTAAAGAAAAATGATTATTGAAAAATTACAACATATTCATTAAAAAGAAGTATTAAGGGGAATGATTTTCAACATTATTTAAGCATAGGAGATCTCAATATGTATACTGACAACAAAAGAGGTTTTAGCACTCGGACTTAATTAACAGCCTCTACTACATTCAACTCTATATATATAAATAAAATCAACAAACCCCAGACCGTGACCAAAATAATGTAGGGAAGTTTGGAGGATAAATGTTGTTTTATAATAAGAATGGTTTGTCTTGTAACCGCACAGCTTTTTATAAAATTGGTGTAGCGAGCCGGTTCTGTGAGTTCCGGGAAACAAAATAAAATGGGAATTAATTTTCTCCCATTAAGGATAAAACAAAAACATTCCATTCCCAATAGAAACTATTTCAATGTTTTACGTTTTAAATATCACATGAATCACTTATTGAGGTATGAACATTCAGCGTGAAAGTATGGGGTCACAGAAAAAATATCAATTATACTGATAATTCTGTGTTTATTATAAATAATGAAATCTTCAAAAGTAATTATGATAAAGAAAAAGTAAAAAAAATATTTCTTCTGTAACAGAGGCTCAAATAAAAAAATAGGTTATGGTCATCTTATATTTTGAAATGAAATCTGAAATAGATTCTTGCTAAACCAGTTATAACCAACACTATACAATCAAGAATGCAAGGATAAGCAAAATGGATAGAAGGTAGCAGGACAAAAAACAAAACAATTTGCAATAAATCAATATAAAGCTTTCGAACGTGTGTGGAATTTTACAGCATTATTGGGCAATTCAAGTTTGTTGTAATTGACAAGTTAAGACCCTGTAGTGATACCTTTCATTTTTCGTAAATATATATGTAAACTGAGTTATGTATATTTTCAAATGAACCATTTTTTTTCGTCTGAATACTTGAAACTTACACTAGTTTAAACAATTGTTAAGGTGTGCGAACATTTTTGATATGATGTTGCACATATTTTTAACATTATTTTAAATACATACTAATGTAAAAATTTGGAAAAGTAGGTTTAGATATTGTGACCGTTTTTCTCATAAGCTGATTTCATTACATATTTTAAAGGCCTTTAACAACAGAAATGTAAAGCATGATTTACATATAGCATTTTTTACTAAATTAATATTCCCGAGCCTGAAATTTTGTTAAAAGCAAACGTACTTATTAATATAAGACGTGAGACAGAAATATAGTTACAATGAAGCCCAAATACATAATCAATTACAAAGAGTTTGTCAACATCTTTTTACATTCAACATTCGTCACTTCCGCAAAGTCTTGTTAATTCCAAATCATGGTAGACTTTCTAAAGAGAATTAATCCTCTTTACAAATAATTCAGAGTCTATGTTCTACCATTACATTCGCACAATAAAGGTATCAAACATAGGCATAATAAAATATTCATTTATATATTTATTTATGATGTACATTTATCCGATACATTACAGGTATCCGATACATTACAGGTATTTGCAAAACTAAAAAATAATTGGATAAGCACAAAATTACATAATAATTATAGAAGATAATGAAAACACTTTCCACAAATTTGCTTTCACTCGTCATAAACAAAAACCACAGTTTGATGCGACCACAATCAGATGGTCGAGAAGTTGAATATCACAGGAAACTGAAGAGTTCATTTCTAGAGGGTAGTGTAGTGAAAAAGTAATGATTGCATGCGCTCAAGAAATTATCAGATAGGAAGAATCAAATTATAATCCATAATATGTAGTACAGCATTTTTCCTTTCAACGTTTGGAAGATAACATTTCATGAGTGCAATATATGCTGAGCTGCAAAGAATGAAATTATAGTTTGCCCACGAAGAAATCGATAGAATACAGGAAAGGAAAGTCACCATACTCTCTCGTGTACAAATATCGTAGGAATACCTGTTATACATGTGCAATCATCAAGCTGTGTTTGGCTGCATGCGGGCTTCAAACGATGCATCAAATGGAGAGAACACCATTCAAATTGATAACACGCATTGAAAATTCTGTCACTTATGGCAACACAAATCCGAGTTTGTGAAATGTGAAAAGATATATCAATATTTTGTTCACTAACAAGATAATTATTAAAGTTACCATCTGATTTCTATAAGTCAAACTATATAAAAGCTTAGACATTACATGAACCAAATACTGATTCACTTAAATATATACAGAACAATCGACAATTTACTGATGCAGTGTCTTTAATTTTATACGTGGCGGAATTACTTTCTAAAACAAAATTACATTTTGAAACATTTTTTAAATGTGATAAAAACATATTTCAAAATAATGGAAATACGTTGTTACCAAAACAAGTTAATTATACCATACAATGCTTTTTTGTAAGATATATTCACTTTATGGAGAAATCTTCATAATAAGAAAAATGGAAATTCTCTACACAAGTTTCAATTATAGCTTCTCTATTATGCTATATTCCATATTGTTATATCTATATATAGACTTTTACTATGTACATAAAATGGGTATTATTAGTAAAAAGTAGGAAAGCTACTAAACATTAATAAAATACATGATTGTGTATAATGTGGAGAAATAAGGATATAATTAGGGACATGATAAAAATATAATGAAATACTATTATTGAGTTAGAAGATGAAGAGACAAAATATTTTAACTGAAGAGTTGCAGCCTTTTTACAAGAATGTAATAAAAGTAAGTGCAATTAGCTTTTTGAAAACATTAGAAATTTAAAAATGTGACGAACAAAATATTTTTCCACACCTGTTCAGAAAGCTGAGTATTGAATGATATGCAACATTTTATAAAATAAATACAAAATCAAATAAAATTTATTCAGAAAACGAACAGGATATCAACAAAGCAATGGATAAAAATATAGATACTACATAAAATAATATCGAAACAAAATCAAAAACAGAAAAGATTATAAATATTCAAAAGAACACTACCTTTATTTTATTCATAATTATTTTGATTAATTCAACAGTTTAAAGTTCTATGATAATTAAGTAATATATGTAAAGAATATAAACGGAATACAGAAGAAATATATTCCATTATACACCCAAAATTATATATTGTTATGGATAAAAACCTTGGTTTTTAAAATAAACTTGTTCTAGACTTAAAATGGTTGGATTTCATAGCAGCATATAAGTAAAATATGACGTAAACACTAGAGCAGATCTGATGTAATCACAGAGTAAAAGGGGGCATTAGAATATACTTAACGAGATAATCATTAATAGGTTTTGTATATAAACTTGTTCTAAATTCAATTACTTACATTTACTAATATTATAAAGAAGAAAGCATATGTAGATAAAATTATTTTGCTGTAAAATATGTAATAACAATTAAATATTTAACTAAAAAGTATTGTCTTTCTTAATATTGCCTACTTTGGAACTCGGAACTATCGACATATGTATAGCCACATAAGTAAATATACACACGCCCACCGCAGGCATGTAAACACACACACATGCACTTACACGCACCCAAGTGAACTCGTACAAATACACACATGCATGCATGCATTGAAGCCAACATTTCACATATCCCCTCGCTCATTTCCATAATTTCTCTTACGCAGAGTGATTTTTGATTATTACATTAAAACCAAGTTTTTTATGACCAATTATATAAAACAATACATTTTAACTGAAATTTGAAAAATTTTACCTTCAAAATGAATTAATAAATTGGTTTCAATGCCCTCCAAATTTGATAAAATGAAAAGAAAAACTACTCATGAAAAAACTACAAAACTTCACATAAAAAAAATAAAGTCTTCATAAATAATTGTCCAACGCCAATGTAACTATGATAGATTTAAACTGTGACAGACACCTGACTAGTATTGTTAAACAATATACCCAAACTAAATTTAATAGATACATAACAGGAGAATAATTTTTCTTATTAAGCCAATTACACAAATTTTAACACTTCTTACACACAGAAATGTATGAGACGAATAGAAATACACTTTAGGAAAATAATGGTAGGTATGTTAGAAATAACTGACATGACAATTGAGGAGCTGCTCATTTGCTCGTACTTATTTTAAATTGGTTATCCGAGAGTTTCTCTTGATTATGAAAATATTTTGATTGAGATACCATGATATAAAATATATTTTATATATTTTGTTTGAAATATCTCAAATTCCTAACAATAATTTGTAAAAATGTGCCTTCATAAACTCTACAAATAAATTAATAATAGAAATAATTTCAATATTTTTTGTAAATTAAATTTTTAATCTGCTTATATTTCTAAATGTATTTATTATATCAAACTAATTGAGCCTGTATGTTAATGGTAAAAATAACTACTTAGTGTTAAACTTTATTATATAATTATGAAATTCATTATAATTATGAAAACAATAGAAGCCACTTAAGATATGATTTTGCACAAAATACACTTCTTTAAATTAGTTCCCTTGAATCAAGTGTAATTGTTATATATAACCCCGCTTAATATGCTTCACCCTTCTATTCATGACGCCACTTCTATTCTGTCTTGAATTACTTTTTGTGTTGTATTGTATTAGCGTCAGTGTTATGACGCCACTACAATACAACACGAGAAGTAATTCAAGACAAAGGTAAGGAGACAGGTACCAGAAGCAATGAGAGCGTAAAATGATGATAAACAAGGTTAAGCACCAATACTACCACATGTTGCAACATTCACAACTGTCAATGTGCTAATGTGCATATATTTACTTAGTGTTAAAATGGCTTCTAAAAATTGAATTCTATTGAAAACTAGGAGTCATGGAAATTGAGAAAACAGGTTCCACAAAAATTAATATAAGACTACACAAATTGCAAATGCTGATGATTTGTTCTTCTCTTCTTTTGCACCTTGAAAACATGTTGGGATGGGAAATTCTATCATGCTTCTTTAATTCTCATATTAACAAAATTTTGGAGAGGACCAAACCCTAGTGATCGCCCCTTGGCCTTGCATGTACGTATGTACTTATGCCATAAAATTGTACTTTTATTATGAACTTGTATGAATTTGCAACTATTCCGTGCTACACTTTTCTCCACTTAAGAAGCTGTTTCTGCACGATATCTTGAAAATCATATTAAGCGGGTTCTACTGTAATTCATTATTAATCTATTAACTTATCTAAATTATATTGCAAATAATTTAAAATAGGCCAAATTTTTTTTTTTTTTTGATAAAATACATACCTAAAGTTTGTTATTTTTCTTAATTTAGTTTATTTTTCATTTGTTCAATTTTTTATAAAATACAATATATGTAGGAACATAAATTTATGTATGTTGTCTAATAATCCATGTGCAAAATGATACAAAGCTAACACGGAAAAACTATTACAGCCTTTTTAAATTTAATTGTTATATAAATAAATAATTGTAAAGAAAAATACAACTTATAAATCATTTTAAATTACAACTGGTGCAAAAAATAAATTAACTAAAAGTAAATAAAATGAGTAAAACATGTAACAGTAACATGATGTTAAGTACGGACATTATAAGGACAGTATAATGATATTTGTCCTGAAAACACCAACACTTCTACAAGACAAAACAATGTGATATGTTAGTTTCTTTATGAAAGACTTTTAGATACCTAAGAAAGACTTTTAGATACCTAGAAATAATAATAATCCAATAATTTTTTCAGGTTATATAGAAATAGCTTTTAACAGCAATGATGTATACTGTGCTATAGAAAATTTTTCGCAGAAATTTTACCAAAAAATTGTACACATTTTGAGAAAGAAATATTTCAAAACCACAAAAAAAAATCACAATCAAAAGTGGAACAATTTGAATGACCACATCATGATGCTGCTTAATAAAAAATAATTTAATTATAATTATAGAGAGACTACACAACTCGTCTCATTACAAATTCTGTCGGCACACTAATTAAGTTGAAATTTTATTAACAGCAATTTAATCTTCACATTTTGTCACCCATACCATAATAATATTTATTTCATTCAAATAAATTAAATCCTTTGGATTATCTCGGTCGGATAAAATGATAGTACTTTAATAACAAACCTGAAAGAGAGGTCGGCTCAGCAAGACTGGGAAAAACGAAGAGCTACGAAACATTAAGAGTGCTGTGTACAAGTTTATATTAACGAAGACAAATAGACAGTATGTGTAGCGAAAAGTTGACCAGAACATAGTAAACAAAACAATATGTTTTCAAAATACAAACTGTCTTGCTCACTGAAATTAGTTCATTCAACATAGTATTGTTTCTTTCATTTTTAAAGTGGCATCGATGTAAGAAATATAAATAGTGTGAATCTAATGCTCCATTAGATTTACCGATATATTTTTCATTATAACAATCTATATTAAAAAATATACATACCAATTCCATGTGTATTTTTATTACTTTATCTTTGTGTTATATTAGAAAGTAAATTATCTATTAATTTTGTCTAGAATCTCTTTAATTGTAAACTAGCTATAAATGGAAAAATATAACAAAACTTTTTTTAATAACAGGGACTGCAAGAAACATAGGAGGTATTAAAAAAATGTTCACAGCACCATAAGTAATAAGCAAAACTTGTTTTTTCTTCCATCAATGTAATATTTTTTTAAAGAATTGGATAATATATGGTTTCTAGCCATTTAAATCATACCATTAATGTGAAATAATTTAATTTTCAAATAGGAGTTGTGCGAATGTCTCGTTAAAATCAAGTACTGAAATAAAGCCAGTTGTGTATGAAGATCATGTAAATTATAAAACAAATGTTAGTTATTTACTATTTGACAAAAATGGTTTTACTCTAAAAAGAGCAGTATTACTTACGTTAAAACACATGACAGAAAGAAGTTTTAATAAAAAAAGAGCATATGTTAAAAATGAATATGAGAATGCATATATGAAAAAACAACCACTGTATTATTTTAATAAATTATTAGGATACTGTTGATAAGATATGTATACATATACATATATATATACACACACACACACACACATATATATTATATATATATATATATATATATATATATATATATATACATATATTCATGAATAATGTCTAATAGGTGTTGTGTAAGCATATGGGGCATCCCCATCTGCCTTCATTTCTTGGATTTCTTTAGATCTTTGGCCATCTTTTATACTACATCTTTTACACTACCTCATATTTAGGAAAAATGAAAAACTACTTTGGATCATTTCACCAGTCACTTGTTTATGCGACATAAACACGGTTATTGCTGAATTGAACTTTGCTGATCTTTTAGTGAAGAACTTTTAAAATCACTAAACATGTAACATAGTATCAGCTTAAGAAAAATTGTATGGTAATTATAGTTTTTAAAATGCAGAATAGCAACAATTTATTAAGTAATAAATTTAATATTTGCTTAAAAAGGACTAAGTGCTTTTAAAATATATAGAGTTCAAGATATCTATAAATATTTAGATGAGACGATTTATTGGGTTTTATGCAGGTGGTCAAAAAGTTTCACAATCAACGCAGTGTTTACTTTTAACTCTAATATAAAAACGGACAGTTATTATTGTGAAATTAAATGTAAGAAGATTATGAGAAAGGGAGTTGTGCATTTGTTACTAAATACCACTTTACTTATTTGCGGAGAGAGAGAAAAATAAACAAAATTCAGAAAACACTTCAACTGTACATTATTAAAGACAAGCTAACATTGAATACTCATTCTGTGAAGGGTATTTTAGAGTTTATTGAGATATTTTACGTCTTCACCCCTTTTTTACATCTATACATATTTTGCATCATCAAAATATAAATTCAATCAAAGTGACTATAGAGCATTGTGAAAGAACGTATTGCTACAACCGATGTGATTTTTAATTTAAATAGAGCTGAAATATTTATTACAAAATATATACTTCACATTAACTACACTGAGTTGCTGTGCACAAAACACAAAAAAACAATCATTTTGTTCTTCTATATAGCAGTCAGTTTTCCGCTCACTAACAAGATAATGATACAACCCAAGCAAACTTTATCTACATAGTATGTTAAATAGTAAACTATAATATAGATAACCAGCAATATCGGTGTCCAAACAGAGGTCATGAAGCTATTTACACAGATCGAAACAATATTTAGACTCTCAAAAATAAGTATGCCGAAAGAAAGACATGCTGGACAATAGCAAAAACATCATCAATGAAGCCTTTGATTAAAATCAGTATGGCTAAAGATATTGTCAACAAAGTATAGTTACATTCAATACAAAAAAAAACTAACAGACTGGAATAACCTAAAGATAAATGTGAGCAATAAAGTTTTGGAGAAGTATTAAATAAGTTGTTACGACCCAACTAACAAAAGGAGAAAGTAAGAATATTGCCACAATTATTGGGTAAAGAAGCAAGAAGTCACTAGCTCGTATTTCAGTCCTCGTGAAGGTGTCCCGTGCTGGCGCTCTCCCATGTAGGGACCTTACCTGCGCCACACACTGAGCCCGTATCATCGGCACCTCCCACACTCAGGTCGTCCTGCGAACTGCTTATGCGACCTGCAATAATAGTAGATAATGGTGTTTGTATTAGTTGGTCATAAAAGTTACCTTTCTATACAGTAACAATACATATTAGTATTCACAAAAAACAACTTGGGTTTTATCAAGGACGACTGTACCAGTTTGCAAAGTTCTTACATTGAAAGATTAGCTCTTGCTTTGAAGAGTAGCAAAATAATCACGTATTGTGATTTATGGAATAAAAATATAAAGAATGTTTATATATACATATGTATGTATATATATATATATATATATTATATATATATATATATATATATATATTATATATATATATATATATATATATATATATGTATGCTGAAAAAATTATTGACATTAAAAGAGTGAAGAATGTTGTATGAAACAATTTGAAATAAATTGTTCGTACGCTTTCATAACAAATGTTGAGAAGGTAAACGACACATTTATTGAAGCAGCAAATCTCACAATGTCACTATTAAGTTTAAATACATGATTTAACTTATGTTTACCCTACCAATGTACAAAGAAGCCGTATGACAGACGTTAAATGGAAACGAAATTTTTGCAATTAACCAGGACAGGTTTGCATGCCGAGAAGGATTTTTTCTATGAATAGATTGCAAGAACTGTTTCTTAAAATATTCTCATGTGGAATAAAAACAGTTTGAAGTTTCGTATAAAATAAGATTGATTTACGTTACCATCAACATAACATATGTGGCACATTAAGTGCAAGCTGAAATGTGAGCAAGGTCTAATTAGAAAGTGAAATAGATATGCCCGGAACTGGGCTATAATGGCTCCATTTTCACTGGCTATTCCACTATGATTGGGGAAAGAGGGAGAGGTGAGACAGATAATAGATATACGGCTAATATTTCTTTTTAATTGATAAAGGTGCGTGTATATGTTTTATTTTTATCACTGTCTATTAGGAATTAAATAATGTTAAAGTCAATAAGCTGAGTGACGAGGAAAGCCATATCAAACATAAAATTTACAACCCCTACACCAATATGGGGAAAACCTTTAAACATAACACACATTAATGTAAAAATTAAATTGAAAAATTAAACCCAGTTCCAAAAACATTTACTTAAAGCAAAACAAGTACATAAACCAATCAAGACCCCACCAGAGTTCCGTACAAATATCGAAGAAACATAGCTTTATTTTACCTATTTTACACTGTTAGTAATCTTCACAATTTATTTATTAATTCTTCATCGCCTTAGCGTTATCATGCTCGCAGCTGGAATGTATAATTTTAAGCATTATATTGTCATTCTAATGGATTTCTTTCCATAAAGCCCTATTAGATGGCTATTAGTATTCTCTTTAAACACTGATAAAAAAAAAACAAATAATGCATTTGTTTGTAAGTTTTGTAATTTTAATTAGTTAATCAATGAGGCTTTTTCTATGTTAAATTAAAACTACTCAGAAGTGTTAAAGTATGGAATAATACAATTCTTAAAAATCTTTAAAATCTAAACTCAGTACTCGTATCTCGTTGAATTTTGGGGATTATCTAAAGTTCTTTATTTTGTCTGATGCAGCGTTTAGTGAAACTAGGACTTTTTAATATTACAACTGATTTTAAAACTGAACTAATCAAATAGAATTAAAAAATATAATAAATATTGTTGTTGTAAGTTACAATATTTCTAATGCGTTTGTTTTTATTAGTGCGACTACAATGTACACTTGAATTTTTGTCCTGACTTCATTTAAATTGGTGCTTTAAAAATATAATATTTTTCATTCACACATGCCGTATCAATGAAATGTAAATCCTATTTAATTATTATATGTTTTATAATTAAATTATTTTAGTTCTATATTTGTTTTTAGAGCCACATACTGAAAGATTTAACCAATTTCTATTGTTATGACAATGGACAGACGAGCAGTCGCCTGTCTGTCAAAGGTCTTTTTTTTCATTAACACATGACGTATCAATGAAATGTAAATCCTATTTAAATAATGCATTAATATATTTTATAATTAAATTATTTTAGTTCTATGTTTGTTTTTAGAGCCACATACTGAAAGATTTAACCAAATTCTATTGTTATGACAAGACTGTCTGTCTGCCTGTCTTTCGCTCACAAATTGAATGAGCTAGGCTTCAAATTTACGCATAATACGCAGTTTGGACTACAACTCAAATAACTTATTTGAAATCACATATCTTTTCATTTCAGGAGGTGTCCAAGGGTATAAAAAACATTATTTTGCTAGCAAATGCATTTTTACAATTTTGTTTTTAAATTTGATAACGATGTGAGAGACCTCAAAGATTTTAATTATATATTTTTTATGAGCTCTAACTTAACAATAACAATATTAAGGGATTTGCCTCCACTATTCTGTACATGAATAATAAATTTTTAGAGTTATTTGCTATAACATAGTTGTAAATATGAACAATAGAAGTAAAAAATTGTTTACTTCCTGTGCTTGTAAAAGATATACTAGGTTTGTTGATTTATGTTTACATAGTGAAAAATAGTATTAATATTTTAAATATTTAATAGAAATAACTGTATGTAATAAGTATATATGGAACTTATTTAGTGCCAGTTCTACTTGGACTTATAGGTTTTTTATTGATTACTAAGTTCCAAAATTGGGAACATTTTATTTTGGAATTTATAAATCTCAAAATCAGTATGATACAAGGCTCTCTCAGAAGTAATCAAATTAATACAAATTCTTATGTTAAAACTGACCTCGACCCGACCTTCCGTTCAGCTGTCTATAGAGGGTACTCTCCAAATACTGTAGTCCATTGTTGTTGATGATGTTAAAGCCACACAGCATCTCAATCTGTTTCCAACGATGTACACGCTCCTATTAACAATTATTGGCCAAATATTACTGTTTTATCCATCTTTTCTTTTGTTTATTGAAGAATGAGCAACGTGACTGCAACGCGGATGCAATTTAACAATTTGTACGACATTATGTCTTGGTATAAAGACAATCCAACTTACTGGTATAATAGAGGTCAATGTGGTTAGCTGATTAGAGGCAGTCAAAACGCTGGACAAAATTTAATGTAAAACTACCTACATTTGTGAATTGAAATCGATATTATTGTCTGTTATGATACAATGCTGTTCGTTATCAAGCACTTTGGCCAACAATTTATAGTTTTTAAAAAAATTATATCTTTAGATAATTAACATATGTAAAAAATCACCAAGACCGATAGATACTGCGTTTTCTGTTTGTCCATCTAATTAGAGGCATTAAGGCCATGTAAAACATGTTGTCAATGAAATTCGCTGAATTTTTTATATATTACTCAAATCTGACTTATTTTAAAAGTTAAAGATGATTTACTGTTTAGTTTTGGCAAAAATCACTCTCAAAAATTGTACAATTAAGATTACATTGAATAATTGTACATTGAAGTAGTTGCTTCACCACACTTTTGACGTTATTTAAAAACACCCATTGAGCAATTATTCTAAAAATCTAAATCAATGTAAAATTTGAAAAGTGATTTATCATTTAGTTTTGTTAAAAATTGCTCTCAAAAATTGTACAATCGATATTACAGGAAAAGCAGTAATTTCAACACATTAATTTTTTTTTAAAATGCTTCGAGTAATTTAGCTAAAAAACTAAGTCAATGTAAAATGATATTATATATATTAAAATTTTGAAAAAAAAAGTATTCACCGCTTAGTTTCGAAAAAAAAAGTTCTCAAAAATTGTACAAATAACATTACAGGAAAAATAGCTATTTCACCAAACTTCATTTTATTTAAAAAACGCAAAAATGATTTTTTTTACAAACTATTAAAATGATGTTATATTAACAGTTTGAAAAAAAAAAAATAATTTTCGTTGAAAAATTTTATAATAATTTTTGGATCTTACTGTCACACGACAACTACCTTAGGTACATTCTCGAAATATTGGTAATTTCATATATTTTATAACCACAATGCTAAATTAATTCTATTAAAAAGTTGCACATTATATAATTAAGTGGTAACAAGATTTTTATGCCCTACAATATATCATTTTTCTACAAATTGGGAACATCTGAAACTCTTCTTCTGTCCTCGTCTCCAAAATTTCTAAAAATTAATAAAATGTCATTCCAAATCGACATATCATCATAGATAATTGTCAATTAAAAAATTAGCAACAATACCAGAACACTGCTAATGTGACCATTGTAATTTGATACAACCACATCATGATAGTTCAAATATACCAACGGAATATGTGGTTAAAGTGAATGAGATATTACTTTTTAATTTTATTATGAAAATCTATTTGGTAAATCCATGGCATTTTGAAAATTACCATGAATTGATTCTTTTTGAAAAATACACTAAATATTACAAAATTTTTATTTATATAGTACTATCATTACAATAAGACTTTATAGTTATTTATATATTTAGGTTCCACGTCAAAGATATTCCACGCTACATATTCATGGGTGTTTTTCTTTCGTTTTAGTAATGCAGATCGACACCTGAATGTCTCATCAGGACATTACACATAATAAAAAAATGTGAACATATATCATTTTCAAACCTGACTACCGTTATACTATTACCAGTTTACACACATACATTATTACGACTTAACAAATTTCTGAAAAAATTGTCCTACTGATTGTTACTTTGGTTTGGCATTCTCTTAGAACTTATTTTGAATTATTTTTCTTGTGTTTAATCAAAATTGTGGCATAAGTGGTCTTCAAGATAAAATGTGAACTGGACTGCACTCAAATTTTTTTAAATGTTTTCTGTGCAGTAAGGAGTTCACTGTAATATTCTGAAATATATTGGAAACAGCTTCAGGAATTATTGCTTTACGTTATGATTTTATTCAATTAAAAAGTTTTAGCTTGCTTACATATTATTCACTTGAAGACAGCAGAGCACAGTATATCTGAGGCAGCAGAGCAAGAAGCCACTGCACTAAGGCTTACCCATAATACAAATTCCAATGGAATTTGTGAACGTCACCAAATTTGACATTTTTCCAAGGCCAAATATATAATTCTTCATGTTATAACAATTATTATTGTTATAGATATTATTGTTAACATTTCTTGTCACAATCAGAATAGCTAGTAAAAGTACGCTATGATATTTAAGTATATGATAATGTGGAACTACGCGCAATGGTATGCTATATCTTTCTCTTTTACTAAACTTATACTGTTTGGTTATAAAATAAATTTCAAATGAAAAAGTTGACTTTCATTTTTCACTAATACTACTTAATTATACAGGTGTCTTTAATGATTATCGGTAGCCTTCTTATTCTATCAGTACTTTATCCCTTTAGAGATAGATTATGTAGAAGATAAGCTCTTTGATGGAATGAATAATTCCTTCATCGTAACATCACAAAGTATGACTAAGTATGACTTTTTAAAACGTGACTTTTTAAAACTTATGCGTCACCAGTGCAAAATTGTTGTACTTATTCAGAAATCTTTAAAAATTGTGGGAAACAACAATTCACCAAAGTTTTATCGCAATTGGATGAACGGTATAGGAACGCACAAGGGACAAATAAAGAAATATTTATTTTTTACAGAATCTTTAATTGAAATATGAGAAATATTATCTGACATCACAGTCAGCTTCATAAATGATACCAGTACTGAATAGATAAGAATATAATTATTCATTATTATGTATTTATAACATTGGGTATGAAATGGATATAAAATTATTTTAATACATGACTATGTTCAATAACTAACTACTGGAAAATAAACAGTAAGTTTTTGTTTATTTTAGTAGGGACTCTAAAATATTAAACATGACAATCAACCTTTCATAAGAAAATTAAAAAGCACAGCTGTGACGATTTTGTTTTATACAATTCAAGAGACAAAAGATTCTGAATGAACTTCACATTTTCAATTAGCTAACAAGCAAGCTTTACGAAATTTCCACTTTGTTCTATAATATTATGCTAGTAGTAACGTGTTGACTGAAATTTAAATATTTCATTAATATTACGCTAATAGTAACGTGTTGACTGAAATTTAAATACTTCACATTTTCAATTAGCTAACAAGCAAGCTTTATGAAATTTCCACTTTGTTCTATAATATTATGCTAGTAGTAACGTGTTGACTGAAATTTAAATATTTCATTAATTCACAAGGTCAACTTTTGGGTAGTCACAGAACTTTTTGAGTACTGCTAGGAAAAAAAACAAAATAAATTATTACATTTGGTGCATGTTGATTGTCATTGCCTACAAAAATTTCCACCCCGTCTAGAGGCATTCCATAGAATTAAACTATGACAACCTATAGGCCCTTAAAAAATAGCTCACATCAATTAATTTTGACGCCACACTTAATATCAGATTGTTAATGTGTATATTTTTATTGTAAATTTTATAATAGTTATAGGATAAAATAAAAGTTGCGATCATTCATCATCATAAGATCAATCAGATGAATTGTGATCTATCATTAATTTTTATCAATGTGGATGGCCATACAGCAAACTAGCCAATCATCTAAATTGAATGTCATGCAGTCAAATCATGTAATACAGCTGAAAAACAAAGCGTAATTTCCGAAGACACAAAAATGCTTTTAGATAGAAGAAACAAACTACAACATAAGAAGCCTCTATCAAACGCAGAACGTCTGGAATTCCGTTCAGAAATGTTCATATCTGTTCAAAAATGTTCATAAAAAAATTAAAAAAGAATATGAACATCACAGACTAAAGATCATAGAGAAACATTTAACAACTATAGGAAGTTTGAAAAAGGGGTATAAAGAACTGGACTCTATTAAAACATAGAGATCTACCTAAAGGAACAATGTGGAAAAGAAATCTTCTCAAGAAAAAAGATAATAGAGACTGCAATCAATTTTTACAGAAATCTTTATATTGAGTAAGAAAATCACTACTAGCCTTTTTTGTAAATCCTGCGAGTTAATAATGCTACAAACTCTATAAAGATTTTCCTTTGCAGAAATCATTAAAAAGAGGCTTAAAGAGCAGAAAAAGTAGTAGACCAGACAATATACCCAATGAAATAATCAAAGCAGGAGATCTCTACTAGTACCACCCCTGAGAATCTTTTTCAACATAATTTTAGACCAAAAAAGATACCAAAAGAATGGGCAAAATCAAATATCATTTTATTATATAAAAAAGAAGATCTTGCCAAAAGAATTTGCCTCATGTCTGGAAGAATGTATATCTACTTTCATAGAAAAATACCAGCCAGTAGAAAAGGCAGGATTTAGAAAAAATATTTCAACTACAGACCATATATACGTACTTGAAAAAGTTATAGAGAAATATAAAGAGAAGACCTCCACTCTCTTTGGTATTTATCGACTATGCCAAAGCTTTCAACACAATATCTCACAGTATTATAGGAAGGCTCTACAGGAATGCAAAATGCCACTGGAAATAATTACACTCATACAAGACTGGAAATAATTACACTCATATAAGAAAAGTGTTAGTAGAGTTAAATTGTGAAACTTGACTGAATAAAAGAAAATAATTTAAGCAACCTAAGATTGTGGATGACATGACATCAACTTCATCACAAAAATCTATTGAAATTAACAACTAGATATTAGAGTACGTACACGAATACATATATCTAGGTAAACAGATATTGTTTAAAAAATCTAGTCATTGCAACGTACTTGACTGACATGTGAATATGATGAGGAATTCTGGAGCTGTAAAGAAGTACTAAAATCTCACATCTCTTTAAGACTTAATAAGAAAATCCTAGACTCATACCTCCTACCTCATCTCTCATATGGAAGTCAAACGTGAATTTACAATACATACACAAAAAGAAAAATTGAAGCATGCCAAAGACCCATGGAGAGGAGCACACTTATCTTAAACTTAAAGACAAAAAATGACATACTGAATAAGGTCAATAACGAAGTTCACAGACGCTGTTCATATTGCAAAAAATCAAAGTGGAAATAAAGTGAGCCATATCGCACGAATGAACTGTGCAAAATTGACTAAGACAGTTATTACTTGGGCTGGCCCCCCTCCCGAAAAACGAGAAGAGGTAGACCGTTGGAAAGATGGTCAGACAAAATTAATAAAATTGCAATTGAACCAAGAAAAACAAAAATTTTGATTTGAATTCATTTGAACAATGTAAACATATGTGAACATCCAACTAACCATTGAAATTGATAAACTGTACAATGATAAAAATATCTTTCCTATGATTTAGAAATTTATTTATATACTAGGTAAAAGACATGCTTTTTCATAAGACTTTATATTGCTTTATATCAACATAAACAATTTGTAACTATACTTCAAGATGTATAGAATAAAGCCCTGTATTTGCATAAAATAAATAGTGTTTTTGTTTATTACAAAAAACTCCCTAAATTGTCTTTTTTTGTAGGCGCTGAAGGGGATTTATCCCTTAAGAAAAGTTGGGTGTATATACGATAGTACCAGGTGACCGAGCGATGCTCGGTGTATTTCGAGTTTCCCATAGGAAAGTGAAATTGCTTGTTTCATGGTATTAGATTTACTTTTCCCTTCCTCGTCCCTTTCCACTTCCCCTTTGCCTTTGCTTTCACCTTCAGTCTCGCTGTCGCGCTTGCCTTCCCATTCACGTTCGCGTTCGCCTTCGCGTGCGCGTTCGCCTTTGCCTTGGCGTTCGCCTTCCACTTTCCCTTCTCCTTCCCCTTCGCCTTCCACTACACCTTCCCATTCCTCTTCCCCTCCCCTCACCTTCATCCCTCTCCATCTCCCCTCCCCCGATATCTTCACATTCCCTATCTCTCCCTCTCCCTCCCTTTCCCCTCCTCTTCCTCTTCACATCCCTCTTACCCACCCCTCTCACCACCCCCCTTCCCCTCACCTCACCCTCCTCCTCTACTTCCCTTCTTCCCCTCTCCCTCTACTTCCTTTCCCCTCCCCCTCTACTCCTCTTCCCCTACCCCGACCCCTCCCCTTGCTCTCTCCCATAATAGTATAAGATAAAAAATATTGGCATACCTGTAATTCCTGAGTCACCTCATTGAGTGCCGTGCGTGCCTCCACAATAGAGCGATCGACATCGTCGATTGACTTTCCGTGTGTCGACACAAATGCTCCCACCAGACTTGTACGTTTCTTGCGCAGTTTCTCACACTAAAATAAGCCATTCTTACACCATTTCAAGTTTCAACAAGAAATTATAATCATATAAAAGAATTAAATACTACTTTAATTAACATCCAAAAATTTGCTTTCCCTCTCTGTCTATTGTGTTAACTCTATATGTGCAATTTCTCATACTAAATCATTCTTGCACAATTTTAGGTTTCAACAGGGTTATTATATTCATGTGAATGAATTAAATTAGATACTGCTTTAACTAATATCCATTAATTTATTTTCCCTATCTGACAATTGTATTAACTCTCTTTAAGTTGGGGTAATGGTCGTTTATGGAAATATCTTTATTTAATATTATATTTCAAATGTTTATGTTTTTGTTTATATTAAAAACTAAAATTAGTTGTTACAGCTGTAAGGGTTGTCGGATAATTTAGATAATAATGTTGTTACCTATGATCTGTAAGCTAAATGTCAATACCAAGCTACATTGCTTAGGAAAATATCACTAAATATGTTTCACTCTCTACAAGTCCAAGCTCAGCGGGCGATCAAAACATTCAATGGGAATGAAAAACAATCCAAGTTATATTTCAGACCAAGAAGTTATATTCCAAAATACAACTTAGAATATTTTTCCTTCAAGTTATCAAGTAAGAATTAACTTTGCTCAGATGAATACCGATCTGTATAACAAAGTAACGGGAACAGAATGCCCACTGCATCCAACCAAAAGACCAACAGCTAAGGCTGGGTATTGGCTGTTGTTTATAATAATCTATTTAAATAATTTAAATAAAATTCTGTTACTATAAGAGATGGAAAAAATAGAAAAAAATAGATGAATTTCAAGCAGAATTCAACACTAAGGGTGTAAACTTGAATCTCTTCTATATAACAACATATATTTATTTTAGATCTCTGGCAACATATAATAAGTTGTGCTTATTTCATTATGAAATTTTAGTCATAGTATGATGTCGATAAGATATGACATAGTTTGTAAGATACAACAGGAAACAAATTAGAGACTTCATTTTCTGTTCAAATGTATAGGAGATAGACAAACAGTAGAAGCAAAATCAACTCACAGCTTCCCTAGCTTGCTGAAGTTGTAGATCAGCAGCAGTTTTCTTCCTCAAGTAGGCCCTATTTTCTACCTCATGTGTCAATTGCAGCCATTGCTGTAAGCCATGTGGCGGTGCCCAACACCGATCTTCTAGCTCACCTTCTGCACGGCGTAACTCATTACGAAGCATCTGCAATTAAATGTTTCATTAATTTATTTTTTAATATTTGTTGCTCAGACTTTACCGTGTTAAGATTTTAAAATAAATAAATATTTTGAATATATTTGGCGTTAATTTTGTAGAAATTCATTATTCACAATTAAATGAAACTACGTGAAGTAGTATTATTTCTACTTTCTTTACCACGACCTAGGTTTCGTTGTATTGAAGATGTTGTAATACAACGAAACCTAGGTCGTGATAAAGAACTTAAAGAAAGTAGAAATAATACTACATCACGTAGTTTCCTTTAATTGTAAATATTTATAAAAGTAATGATTATAACAAATACAATGAGTACAGATTATAAATAGATATTGTGAATTCACAAAACATGGAAAGAAAATAATGAAATAATTCTGTATTGTCAAAAAAATGATAAAATAATACAAGTCAGTAATTATAAAAAAGCGACGCTGAGGAATTGTTCAATGAATTACATGCAGATGTTTTATCTAAATATCAGGTGTTTTTAAATTATATGTTAGTGATTTGGAAATTAATGGTTTATGGGAAGGCAGTTACGTATTTCGTATATATAACCTGCAAAACAACGAAATTAAATATAATAGAATCTCACAGTGTAAGTAATATTAGAAAGAGTGGGTTGAAAATAAGATTAGACCAACATTGGAGCATTATTCAAATATTTCCAGTCAACTGTTGAATTTAGAGATCCGCAGAGTATTAGTGAAGTAGTGAACTAGAGTACGCTTTCGAAAGGAAAATGTAATGAAACACAATATATTTGTAAATCTTCTTATGTATCATTGTACTAAGGTGATCGCTGCATAGTTAATCACACTAAAAAAATCATTAAAACCAAATGTAGAAAGAATGTACAGTTTCATTTAGATTTGCTATGTTTAAATAAAGTATTTTAATTTTATTTACATTTTAAACTCTATTACGAAATAACAGCTAGTGATGTAACATAGTTTTTGCGTGAAATTGCCGGTCCACTATACATAATTGTTTCAAATTATCATAACTTGAAATATCTCATCAGAACTTCACAGTTTTCCTGGTATTTTTTAAGTTTTTTCCAGACTAAGATAAAAACAAAAAAATTTACATTTTAATTCATAGCTTCAAGTTTCCAGTAGGTTAATCGCCGGGTGCGGAGTATAGGTGGACCAATCAAAATGAGTACTTTAGAAGAAACTGAATTCAGACATTATTTTGGGTAGTTACAAGTGCCGCTCATTGTTCATTTAATAAAATGTTTCACATATGTTTTGTGTTTGGATGTTCAATTTTTTTCTATCTAATCGCAATTTTTGTGTCACTGAACACTAAGTATAGAAAGTCAAATTTTGAACTAGTACTATTATTGCTTTTATTGTTTCACCATTTTTTTTAAATTTATACTTTACAGGGAAATGATATTTTTCTAAAAATGCATCAATATGTCCATTGTAAGAATAATTCTTTAGAATAAAAAAAGAATATTATCTTAAAATGAAATATTATCATAGGAAATGTTTTCTTAAATGCTGAGTATATGTTTATCAAAGTGTTTAGTGAGCTTTAACATTAAATTTTTAATAATTAAATATCGTAAGAAAAACGCTGTTGTATAATAATCAGCAAACATCTTTTCTAGCCTCATAAATCTTGTAATTTGTGCAACTCACTACATCATAGGATTTGGAAAATTAAAAATATTTTTCACAATATGCAAGCCTTCAACATTTTTTACACTCTGTCACTTCATACTCATGAATTTATATTACAATATTTTTTAAAATTATGTACATTAGATTTTCCTAGAGAATTAGTATGTTTTTCAAAATGTTTAGGGACCACTATTAAAACCTTATAATCACCTACAGAACTATTAAAACCTTATGAAAATATTTTGAACTAGTATTGAAAACTTATAAAAACTGTGACTATTATAGAACTATGTAACCGCTATTAAAACCGGAAATATAAACTTGGTGAATTTTTTAATATGACACTATACTAACTCACCACCAATGTTACAAAAATGAAACTCTGACACAAACCAAACACCATTATCAAATTACATTTTGACTTATTTTCTAATATCCATTCTGGAAAATAAAAGTAATTACCTGTATACAGTTTAATTACAAGAATCAGAAGAATGTAGCAAATAATCTGAAGTAATACCTAGAATGGAGACTGCTAGTGGGAGTATTGATGAAGAAACAAAAAGCAATAATTGAAAACTTTGAGGGACACCAACAAATTGAGTTAATCCATTTTAAATAATAGAATTTTTGCAAACTACTTACGTCCAACAGGGCAGTAATTAAATGAATTGATATTATCTATTTGGCAAAAGTCGAAAGAATGTCGAAGTCAATAGAAAATATTCTAATATTATGTGAGTCAGGAGTTAAATGACTAAAGTTAATAAAATACCAATTACATAATATTAATCATATGTGAATATTGGGAAAAGTTTTCAGAAAACTTTGGTGACTGAAAGAAATGGATGTTGAAGGAAAATAAAAAAACTGAAGGAGATAAAAAACTAAAGGAAATAAAACAAGAAAAAATTACAGAATGATATAAAAAAAATTGGTTTACCTCAATTTCTGCTCGTAGTTGAGAAATTTCTAGGTCAGAAGAGGCAGAAGTCAGTATGGGGCCATCGCCCGCTTCGCGCAGCCGCCTTTCCAAGTTCTGCTTTTCTGTTGTTACATTCTCCTGTTTATTTGTTATGTGAAAATTAATTAATAACTTAGCAGAGTTCAAATAATTGTCAGATATACCGGTATACAATTTTCAGAAATCTGATCTCAATTATATTTTTTATTTTCACCAATTTTCAAGAGTTGTCCTGAAAAATGTAGGGAATTATTGCTATTTTTGACTACTGTTTAGTACCTCATTAATCTAAAGTGATATAATATTATAACCACAAAATATTTCCTTTTATTAAACCTACTAAATTTTTGCACAAATCTCATCTTCCATACATTTATTTTTCAGATGAACAAAGTTCAAATTGCTCTACAGTTTTCCGTTTTTTTTTAAATTTTGCTAATATATTAACAAAAATTAACAATCAGATTCCATTTTGGCTTTAATGGTCTCTTTCTGATAGTCTGGCTGTGTAATTTTGACAAAAATTGACTTCTCAATCTTCCCATGGTTTAGGTATGTTGGAAGCATATCTATAAATTTTTTTTACTTTTGGTATTTTGTACTTCAGGCTCTTGGAAAAAAGTACATTTCTCTTTAACTTACATATATTAGGGGTACCTGATTAATTTTATATAAAGATATATTTTTCAGTACATTAGGTATCAAAGAAATAAAATAGAAATTGAAAGTTTCCAAAAAATCCTATTAATTTATAATGTAGTTTTATGAAAATATATAAAAATAAGTAATTTTATGAACATATCCAATTATATTTTTAAAATTTAATTTGTAGGTGACAATATAAAATATTAGAAAGTTTTAGTTACTTTATTTGAAATTTAGTTATTTTATTTGAATTTACAATCATTATTTTCTATTTATAGAATGTCTTATTGAAATCTTAATTAACCCTAGATTACAAAACTATCCAGCAAGTTTGAAAACATTTTCACATTGTGCGCCCTACATATGGCTCTTTTATATTCCATGCAAAAGTTAGTTGTCATTTTTCTGGATTTAAATGGGCACAAGGCACATGTTTTTCTAGAATATTTCATTCTTGCATAAATGCCGCTTCAGGAATAGTTTCAATACCTAAGATACCTTTTATGAGCTCTTTGATATCTCGCTGCAATATTGGAGCATTTACTCTTTCTTTTAGGTGAGGCTCCATAAGAGCATAAGCCACTTTCAAAACAAAGTCACACCTGGATTTAGTTTTCTTTTTGTTTCTGCAATTGTTGCTGACATAAATGACATGAGTTTATAATTACAATATTAATCATGTTATAAAACAAGCATAATGACCATTTACGTGTCTTTCTGTTACAGCATAACACAACACATCTGGTCTACTGTGTCGATAGTTCCTTTTGTTCAGTTTTAAAATTCAATTATTCCTGTTTTTCCATTAGTACTTATCGCAATATCGTCATGTGTTGTTGAAAATAGATAGAGAGAGAGAACAACTTTTCTTTTTGCTTATAAGAAACTAAGGTCTTATGGCTGTTAAAGCAAAAAACAGATGTCCCAATTCGATGAGAAGTAGAATCCTATACTTCATTTGGTATTTCTTGTTTACGTTTAAGGTTCCTACCAGCTTTTAAATTGTATGGAGCATTGAGAAGTTCTAAAGCTAGCGGTACCGATGTGAACCAATTGTCCATTATGGTATTTTGATTGGTACCATGAATTGGGAAATTAAACTTTTGACATAATGATCAGCTAGCGGCTCGTTTCTTAGCGTATTTTTTTTACCCAAGTAAGGTGTAGCATTCAATACATATTTGTTTGGCGTATTAGACAGATGCATCCTAAAAGGGCAGCAACCTCTGAATCCAACTAATTAATCATCAATAATCACGTAAGCACCCAGCATATACCATTTCTTGTAGTTGTTTATGAACGTTTCCTATATACTCTGAAATGCTACAAAATCGTCTCAGTTCTTCTTGATGAACATGTATTTTTATCATCGAATCTCAGGCTGTTTATTAGAAACTCAAATCTATCTACAGACATATAGGCTTTGAATCGAGAAGCACTATATGGATGTATCAAATAAAAGTTTTGGGGGTAGATGATTGCTTTTTAATGCAGCCGACACAAGTAACAGTCCAAGCAAAACTTTGAATTCACGCTTATCAGTATTGGTTGTTGTATTTGTTTTCTGAGCGTAGTTTGACTTTTTTGACTCGATTTCCACATCACTATATTTGACTACTTTTTAAAGCATTTCATCGCAAAGAAATAAAGAGAACATCTCATGCAGTTTCAAAATATTACATGCTTCACCTTAAGGCCCCTTAACAAATCGTACAATATTTCTGGGAGTAGCTCGCATTCTTAGCTGTCTAGGCTTTGTGGTCCATTTATGTCCATTTTTGCCTCGAATTATTTCTTTCTTGGTATAACAACTGTAGGATCATATTGCGTTCTGTTTTGACTACTTTCTTCAGTTTCAATGGGCACAGAATCTTTAGAGTGTTAAGAATTAAATTCTATACACCAGTGTCGCTTTCGTAACTAAGATATAGGAGCATCAGAATCAGAACTTTTCACGATACCTGGCGTAATTGTGTATTCTTCATTATCACTAACGGTCAGCTGATGCTTTTCCACTTCTAAATTATCTTCTGACTTACACAGTATCTCTTGATGCTGTGCGCTATCATCGTCATCTTCATCATGAACAGCCGCCTCCAATAATTGACTAACTTCATCATCTCCAACAATTCAAGACATCTAAAACAATATATTATATTATATATGTATACATAAAAACAAAATAAGCCATAATCAACATAAAATCTTTGTAAAACGTGATAAAAACAAGTACGCTTACGTTTGCTCCAAATTCACGCAAACACTAAACTTTCGAAAATTCTACTATATCTTCCTATAACTCGATACACGAATCACACTCGATCACAATAACAGCGAGTGGCACACTATTGGACATAATTAGGAAGGTACAGTGATGCGGGGGATGCGAGCTTTACTTTTTATAGGAATTGTGATTTTGCCGTCGTAATTTTTACGATAGTTTAATGATCTAGGGTTAAAAAAACTCTAAATGAAAGATATAATATGTATATGGAGTACAACCTCTCCACTTACCACGAAAATAGGTAATGTGAGGATACCGGGTACAGAAAAAAGTAACTTAACCTTAATTTATTTGGAAACACCAATAGCTTAAGTAATTTGACTAATTTTTTTTATTTCATTAATTTAAATGGCAAATCTTAAAGATTGACCAAGTTACAAAGGTTTACACTTAACATTTAGACAAGGATGGTAATACTGAATTGTGATTAGCAGAGCTCATTTTATTTTGCAACAGCGAATGAGACATGAAGATATCCCGAATCTATCCCTGCCATTAACCTGTCATAAATTGCTAGTCTCTAAATTATTTTCTATAATTTTTTAGTACTTTATTTCACCTATATTTTTGTAACATTTTACTAAAAACAGCAAATATAGGAATATACTACCCTATTGTTAAATTTCTTAATTTGTTGAAATAGATTTTAAATGACGTAGCAAGTAACAAGTAAGTAATAACTACAACTTAATTATGATTAAATAATAAAATTGTTCTAATTTTGTTTAGTTCTAATTACTGTTCTAATGTATGTTTGTTTAGTTCTATGTTAGTTGAGTTTAGTTTAGTTCTAATTCCTTTCTTGCTGAAAGAAATAGAACTAAATGGTCACATTTTTTTATGTTTCCAGGTTATCTATAAACTCACAATTTGATACAAAAGTAGCACCGAAATTTCTTTAAACTGACCATTTATAACAATGATAATAAAAAAAATAATTAGAATTTTGAAACTCTTTAGTAAAACTCTAGTGAAACTCTTTAGTAAACTATTGAGGTACTTAACTTAAATTTGGGATCTGGTTTTTATGCAACAATTGTTCTGGAAAATAAAAGTAATTACTGCAGACTCGTATACAGGCAATCGTTTGCCTGTTATCTTGGAAAAAGTTCAAAAACAACACTATTCACTATAGAATACTTTTTCATCACGACAACGTCTTTGCAAACTCAACCAGATAAATGACAGAATACGTAGAAATTATTGGTCACCCACCATACAGTCCCAAATACCGGCATACAGCATCGCAATTACTATTATGCAATTCTGTTTATTTACTGACAATAAAATTATCATGCAATATCTATTTAATTACCAACAGTAAAAGATAAATGGCGATGAATATGATTCCTGGATGCTAGAGGAGTGGTGACTGCCTTAGAATAGGCCATGGAAAGGACGTCCGAGAAAGAGTGATTTTTCTCCTTCTCTCAGTGATTCCATCGAATGAAACAATGCATAAAGTGCTACAAAGACTATTTTGAATATATATGACTAGTGGTAAATCACTAAACCTAGCCTGAGAGATAAAATTTTCAATGTTACCTCTCGTACTAACTTTAGTGATTTTACAAACACCCATAACAAGAGTTCTACTGAAAGAACACCAAATGAATTTGAATTGTTCATAATACCAAAGGCAATCCCACAATAGGTGAAAGTAAATTGAATCTTTTTAAAAGAACCTGCTCTAATCTCGCTCTTTCCAATTCCTTTTGAAGGTCATCGAGTGCTAGCTCAGCATGTCGTAGCTGGTCCATATCCCGCTCCATGCGACGCAGTTGAGAGCGAGATGCGTGGCCAGCACGCACCGCTGCCCAGCCACCGCCTAAAGCCCCCGCCAGCAATAGTGCCAGCAGCCAATCCTTCCAACGGCTGCCCTCTGTGGGCACACGTTTACTGGTCACACAATTGCTTCCTATGTTTTTTGAGTCAAAATAGCTTCTTTTTTTCTTCCACGAAGAAGGTTATTATCCCGAGTGTTCAAAATTAATTCAAAAAAATAAAGTTATTAACTGTATGTTAAATTGAAAAATTATAAGGGAAAAATAATTCTGTTAATATAAATCACAAAGAGTTCAAGCTCTCGTCCTTTTGGGGGACAATACGTCAAGCTAATTCAAGAAGATGAATTTAAAAGGTTATTATATTAAAATCTGAGTAGCAAGGCCATCAATGCCTAAATGGCATTGACTTCATGGAACTAATTTATTCTTCAAAAATTCCTGTTCTTACTTTATTCAATCTGACATTTTATCCATTTTTAAAAATTAGCGATTTTTTTCAAATTTGTTTCATCAATTAATTTTCAAGCTCATGTAGGAGGGATAGCAATTTTTTCGGGGTTTTTAAAAAAAACAAATGATTCATTTTAAACTCGCATTGCTTACATTTGATACTTAGGTATCAATGAAGATTTTGTAAAACAAAATAACATTTCAAAACAGTCTCCCAAAACAGAAATTGAAATTTTTAGGTAATATTTGCAATTTTTTCCCTACTTCTACTACAACTACCTAAATTTCTATTTTTATATAAATTAAAAATTTGAAATTTAGTATTAAATTAATTGTATCAAAAATATTCACAGGAAAATTATATTGATGTACATATACATTAGTGGGCTGAGTATTAGTCTTTATAAAAAATCCTTACAGTAATAATAACTGTTTACCTTGTGCTTTATTAATTATTAAACAAGGCCAACAACCATAATAAATTTCAAAAGGGCGTAGCAGTGGACACATATCTATTATCATAGGGGGCCCACTGCTAATGTCCAAAAAAAATCCAACTTTTCCTTGACCACTGTTTCAAATTTCCCTGACCTGTCATTTTAAAGAAAGATAATATATATGTTTTTGAAACATGTGCTTAAACTTTACAGTATTTTTTTGCAATTTTTTTAGACGAAATGATATCTAAAATTCTAATTTGTATAAAAGTTAGGGTGGTTTTAACATAATAAAATAACAGATAAATTCCAGATTTCTTTTTATTTCAAGTACCAATATAAGTTATACTTTTAGTCACATTATTTTTATATTATAGAAATAGTGAGAATCATTTGATATCAGTATTTTCAAGTACCTACTACAACAGCAATTTCGTAACTTAGCTTATTATTGCAGAAAGTGTTACCTTATTCTGAGAAAAAAAATAACAAAATAAAAAAAAACTTAATTATATTCGAACATTCGATCAATAAAATTATTATATAGAAATAGTAAGAATTATATTAGATCAATATTTTTCAGTATCTATTAAAAATAATTTTATAACTAAAGATATTATTGCAGCAAAAAACGCTTAATCTCATAAAATAACAACAAAATAAAAAAAACTATTATTATATTCGAACATTCTGTCAGTAACAGTAATAGTTGATTATGAAACAAATATCAACTGAGAAACAATCAGCAGATTAAACACAAATATACTCTGAATACCAACCAACAGATTAAAAACAAATATTCACCGAGTACCAATCAACATATTAAAAATAAATACGCACTGAGTAACAAACAATAGATTAAAAATTAGGATAAATGATAGTTTAGCATTAGCATACAGCAACAAAAAAGATGTGTTTTATGTAAACCTAGAAATTTTAAATCGTGATCAAGAAGTATGATATTTCGAACACTATCACATCTTTACATTCCTTTTCTTTACTCGTAAATTTCTTTTTAACATTGCCAATTCTCAACCTCTTAACCATCGATCAATTTTCCGTTTTCCTAATTTTCTTTTGTCCTTCTGACATTTTTTTGTCTAAATTTTCTCGATACCTTTTTCGTGAGCTTTGTACAGAAATGACTATAGATTTTGTGATTGTAAAATCCTGAGGATAACTAATATTTTTTAAGGCATCATTAGCAACTCCCCCAATAAATTTTCCACTAAGAGAGATTTGTTAATGGGAAACCCTCCCTCTACACTTGTGGTGCCATGGAAGAGAATAAAGCATATTTTCATGACGCCTCAATGTCCACGTATTGTATATCAGCCCCAATAGTGGATGGTAAAATTCATCAACATCGATTTTGTCATCACTACTAAAATCGTAAAAATGTTGGCTCCAGGTGTTCCACGCTTCGGAAACCATTTTTTGATACTGCCTTTTGACATTGTCAGCCACGCATGCTTTAATTTTGTCCGATTCGTACATAATTTCCAAGAGGCCATCCACGCGCTTATTGGTCACTTCAGGTTGATGCTTTACGATTTTGCATCACAGCATGTCAGACCCCGTACAAAACGGTACTTGATAGGGCTTTTTTCCAACAATTTTTAAATCCAAGCAATAATCGATTTTCTGAAAGCGCTTTTGAACAAAGTTTGTCTTTGTCAATATATTGTGCATATTTTAAGACACTTTGCTTCATACCCAATGTGGACGTCTTCTGTTGATAATAAATTTTCCATGTTCTTTAAATTCAGATCCATGTAATTTTGACTAGAAGTACCCTCAAGTTTTGTAAGCTTCACTATCTTTGCCACTGTTCTTAAAAGTTCGTATATTCCCAGCCAGTTTGTTTATGTCCAGTCTTAACAGCGCCATTCACAGTGTGTAAACTACAAACCCCAATGCCTATTAATGGAATTTTTTAATTTTCCGTGGCGACTTCAGTCTTTAACTTTTAAGGAAAGTTAAGGGTTCACGTTGGGTCTATCTATTGAAACTTACAATAACTTGTCTCAACTCTATCGGTATTCTTGTTCTAAAATCTTATGATCATGTACATTGGACATATTTGTGAGACTTTATTCAGTGATTCATCAAAAGAAATGACATAAAATGGACAAATCTTCAAGCTCTTTTTGTAAACAAAATGTTAAATTAGGTGCTATTCCGTTATTTATCACATACAACGCTTTTGTTTTTCCCAATGAACAACTGGCTTTCTTCGGAACTGACTTGTCAGTTGTTGAAAGTGTGAGTGTGTACAACGTGTGAATACCACCATATGTGTACACAACCTGTGAATACCACCAAAATTATGGTGGAAAGTTGTTACACTAAAGTAGAAGTGGGTCAATAATTTTAATGTATTTAACAATCATTCAAGACATTCTCTTGTATTTTTGGTAAAAAAAAGTACTTATATATGGGAACCCTCTAAAAAATAATTTTGGTTTGTTACAATATGTACGCTATCCAGAATTCATATAAACAAATGAAAGTAGTGAAACCGAAATTTTATTAATTTATCACCATTGCGTTGACAGCACCTTGCATGGCCCCGATTTGAAGGACTATAAAAATGTTTTTTTTATGAAATGTTGTTTTTTTAAATGTTTTTGAAAACTACAAATTAAATAGATCTGTCTCAAATCATCTCACTTTATAGTTAATAAAACTCGTCATGTTTATGTACATTGCAAAAAATAAGTTTTTAAGTCAAATATATTTTATGGTCGCTTGACATTTGCAATTAATTTAGGAGAGGAGGTTCTTAACTCCAGCTATTGATAATTTTAACGTTTGATGACTTTTAATGTCTTGGTCATTATGACCCAACATCAATAAAGAGTTAATATTGATCCCAAGGCACGCTACTTTGTGAGTCAACGCTACTTTATGCTTTTGTTACTTTATAAGTGTTAATGTACAGAATTAATACACAATTATGATACTAATATATAATCATATTATTTTAAGTATTTCTTAGGGTTAACTATTTTAATTAGTCATATACACAAATATATATATATATATATATATATATATATATATATATATATATATATATATATATATATATACACATACATACACACACGCAAGCAAGCATGCCCACACAGTTTTTTTCAAACATTTTCCAAAAAACACTTTCCAGCATTATTAAAATCATAATTACCCATAATAATAAAACTTTGGAAGATGGCATTTTTTTCAACCTGCTGACTTATGATAATTACCAGTATGAAAAGTAATGCAACACATATTGACTGATACAACATTGGTTCTGATCACACTTAAATCCATCCTATTAAATTAAGACCGACTTCAACTTGAAAGTCAATATCAGATCGTAAATACAATACATATTAATGTAACAAACTAATATGTTAACTAGACTTCAAATCAATGTCAGTTTTTAACAATAGCACTCGCAAAACAATAGAACTGATTTTGTTTAAAAATTCAGACGAGCCATCAAAAGAAATTTCACACATTTGTAAACGGCATGAAATAAGATTAACACCTCATTATTGCAAAATAAATTACCGTACTTAGGTTGAATTGAATTCAAATAACTAACAACTTATAACAGTGCTGTACTTAAATAAAGACTTGAAATAATGAGATGTTAAACTTATTATGTACTAAAAATCAACATCTCGCACACTCACAACTACTCAACCGAATTGACAAGAGGACAATAAATTTTTGGATATCATTAATATTTCTGTTTATATAAAGCTTAATCTACACTTATAATCTATAGTTAATTCTCTCAACACAATTCTATTTTGTGAAAATGTTTTTTTAAATTATAGTATATATATATATATATATATATATATATATATATACATATATATATATATATATATATATATACATATATATATATAAGTACTTAAAAATTACATTTGTGTCACATATTAACTTTGATTTTGGAATAATATTTTTCCATGACTACCTACTTTGCTCCAACACATCCTGACACCTGTATAAATTTAAATCTCATAGAATTTTGAACTCTTGAGCAACACACAAATAGTTTCATAACAAATAGTAGTTGTTTAAATTAAAACAAATTTTGACAAAACTCATACTGATTATAACATCATTCATTTTGTATCCTTATTAGAGATGCATAATATTTTCTTTTGTATTGTTAAGTTGGATTGGTCCGGGTCGCAGCTATATGATACAATACTGGGATTGTATTAAATAGTCACAATCTGATCCTCCAAATATCGTATTGCATTGATCGATAGACTATGGAATAAGACCTTTTAAAAAGTTCATTTATTATTTAGTTAAAATAGAATAATGCATATACATGATACAAATTTCCCTTCCACATTTCCAATCAGCAGACTTCTCGTGTATATTAGTTTACTTATGTTTACTTTCCTGACTATTCTGGCTCCTATATGATGCGACATTACCCACACTTAAAGTAATACAACATAGGTAGGTATATAGTGCACAGTTTAGACGTGAGAGCATGATGATGGTTACTTGTATGCTATGAATATAGTTGGGTGTTACTTTTCATTTAATTTAAAAAATTGAACAAATACTGAGATCAACAGTTATTTTTTGTTTAATATTAAGAAGGTACAATAAAGTAAGTGTACATGCACTTCGCTTGTCTTCCTCTAAAATTGTAGTCTAGTATAGTTAAGAAAAAGTAAAACTTCAGGACCTTCGTGTCAGCTACAGTATGGAATGGTCTGTTGAAACAATAACAATATTCTGATCATTAAAATAATAGTGTCTTAAATTAAAATGATTTTCAATGATTAAATAACTTTTTGTCTAAAAACATATCAATATCTGAAAAGAATATACTTATATGGGATGGTTATGATAGCCATGATTAAAAGTTATATAACAGTATGTAACAGCATTTACTACACATCCATTAACCGTTTTAGTGCCATGGTTTTTTACTCATTCAATTTTTGAAAAAAAAACTGATCTCTTCCAAAAATTATCCAATTTTAATAATTTTTTCCGTGTTTTCTTAATAAAAACTTGTACAAGGATAATAAAATACAAAGAAAATTATGGAAATACATATTGTGAACAAAAATTATAACAAAAACTGAAATCAAGGTCACATCGTCATTTTCGCAGTCCGGTCATCCTCCGTATCAGCAAAATAATTGTTATCGTCACTATAACTCAAAATTTGCATTACGCCAAATTGTGAGCGCACCACAATGTCACTCACACTATCACTTTCTTCATAATTTGAAAAACGATCATTTACACTCGAATTATTATCATATTCCGACGTTATGGGTTAAACATTTTCTTTTCCGGGATCTTTTTTATATTGTAATTACTAATAATATAATTTGAACTTTATGTAACACGTAGAAAGATAAAAAAATTAGCGATGCATGCGAGCGACCTCCCTACCACGTGCTAAACAGCAACTGATTTCGCAAGCGCCATCGCGTTCGTGGCAAATTTAATTAGTACGCGCACGAACGTGTTAGCGCTCGTCGGCACTCTTACGGTTAAGTAAGATACTTCGCAGGGTGAAAGTTTTTCAAAATTTCTTTCTACGAACTTTCTAACTTAGAAACTTTTTTGGCTGCAATAACAATTATTGCAGCCAATTGTTGAGGCTTCAGACAATCCATAAAATCTTTAATACAAAGTTTTATTTTCTTTAATTTTATAAGTAATTTGGCCAGCTCTCTCATCTTTCGCGAAGTAACGTTGATAAAGTCTTTTTCGTGACGTTTACACATGTACCACTGTACCCACTGGACGTGCATTCGTGCGTGTGTGTATGTATTAATACGTTTATTTTTCTACTTTTTTCATTTCAGATGCTAACACAAATTCCAAAGGAAAAAATTTGGGTCTCATAACAGATACAATGGTGAATTATGTATGTAGATTACCGTTATACACGGAAGTATAAACGTAATGTATTCAACTGTGTAGAGCCATCCCTTTACACAATTCTCGACTTCGCCACGTATTCAGTGCGATTCTAACAATCAGAAAGGATGCACGCTTCACAAAATTTTTATAATTCTGATCAAAGTGACATTATTTCAAGAGACATGCGCCAATTTGACGACAATAGTGATGAAGAATTGTGTGTTGATCGTTTATCGGATCTTTCGTGTGATAATGATATCGAAGATCATTCAGAATTGGAAAGTGATAATGACAGCCACAATGAAGATATCCCCCTATCTTCAAATTTTACTAGCAGAATTATATCTTCAAGTTCTGATGAAAGTGAAGACGAATGGACCTCGACTGACGAACCTCCAGTTCTTGAAGATTTTTACTTCGAATGCTGCTCCAGAATATCTGGTTGAAACGGTTGAATCATTTATAAAAGATGGTTTCTTTCAATATTTAGTCAATAAATCAAACAGATATCGCTATCAAAATATTGAATGATTCCAAACATCCTGCAAGACTATCAAATAGCGAGATATTACAATCGCAGAAATGAAGAAATTTTTGGGTCTAATAATTTTGATGGAACAAGTTTGCAAAGATAAGCAAGATAATTATTAGTTAACAGATCAGTGCTTGGAAACACCATTTTTTTCCATAATCACGTCAATGGTTAGATTTCGACAAATTTGGGCAGCTAGGCACTTCAATAATAATGAAGGCATTACAGAAGAATCGGGAAGATTAGTGAAAGCCATGTCAATTAGTTTTCTGAAAAATTTATAAATGTGTACAAACCAAAAAGCAACTTATTAGTTTGTATACATTTATAAATTGTTTTTTTTACATATTGTACTTTTTTCAAGATATTTTCCATAAATCGGAATTTTTACATATTTTATTACTTTTATTTAAATTTCCAGTCAGATAATCCAGTATATGTTTTATAGTCAATCACAAAGTTTCATTGAAAAAAATATGTAAAACTAAAGTTATCGTAATTTTACTGAACGTTGCCATTTGCGCAAAAATTAGTAAAAATTGCTCGCGCTTTTATTTCAATTTCCAGTGAGTTTTCCAGTATTTGTCTGTTTAAAATTTAAGAAAAACAATGGAGTATACATTTTATAGTAAATCAGAAAAAGTTTCATCGAAAAAAAATATGAAAAACTAAAGTTATCATAATTATACTGAACATTGCCATTTGTGAAAAAATTTGCTGTTATCAGATGTTAAACAGTAATGATTTTTTATATAATATTATTTAATGAAAAGTAAATATATAAACAGCTAGCAAAAAAATAGAACTGTCTATATGACAGCAATGCTATGGCGTCAATCGCGTCGCTTGCGCGCAATTCCACTTCTATTGCTAATCTGTGAAAGTTCATTTCTCCATTTGTTCAACTTTATTCTTGTTATTGTGATTTATATACCACACCATATTTCACTTTATTGTAAAGTGGCGAGTCTAATAAATCTTCAATTTTATTCGCTATTTTTTTAATATCTGTTAATATTATTATGTTTTACGCATTTAACATGTATTCCAGGTTAACCAGCTTTCAATGTGAATAATTGTGTTTACTGCAATATGAATATTTTCGGTAATATTCGATACTACTGTCTCTCAGACATGCGTAATGAATTAAATGCAAATGTTAAACAATTGATCAACTGTGAGGTAAGAAATTAATTTTTATCATAGTTCAAATAATGTAAAATTATATATGGTAGAGCTATGTTAAATAGACGATTGAAACATTTTTCTTGTTTCAGAGCACTAACACTGACATCAGTCAAGATTGTTTAAATATTGTTGTACGACAATTGCAATCCTATGAACATGAGAGTGCTCAATATTCAATATTTAGTTATCGCCTAAATACATGCGTATGGTGTAAGCAAACCCTTTTAAGAAGACGCTCACAGTCATTGCCAGAAGGGTCTGAGAGAGATGAAATAGCAGGTAGAATTTCTCCAAGACAGGTGCATATTTGTATTTTACTTTGTGAAATAAAACAAGTGTGTGAGGGAATGAAAAAATCAATACAGTGCACTGATTTACTAAGCTAAGTGAATTACTTGAAATCTTATTAATTCACATGATTCTTTGATTCTGGAACATTTTCAACTTAACAAATAAGCGTTAAATCCTCCTGACTTGCGTTGGTTCGCCTCATTCTCCTTAGTGACACGATAATTTACTTTTTAGAACACATTCTTTTGTACATTTTTAGTATTATGTTTAGCATATTTATAATCACCCAGAGAGACTAAAAAGATTGATTAGATAGGCCCGTGTCCCTTGTGAGTGAATAACATATATTGTATTTGTATACACACTTGAACCATGTTTTATTAGGAACTCGTCTTAAAACTAAGTTAATAGGATTATTTTAGGAATATGCATTTGTACCTAATGTTTGTACATTGATATATCGACACTATTTTGTCACCATTCGCGTCAAAATGGTTTCTTAACTGTAATTTTTTTAAATGATATGTACATCTGGCATGGAAATTGTTTAACTAATATTAATTAGTTGCCCATTTACTTTATTTTTATTTGAATTTTTTGACTCGTAAGTTTGATTCTGTCGCGTTTCATATTTTCTTCGCGTTACCAGTTATTTTGAATATATTTGATAAGTTTAAAAAAAAATTTTACGACTGGACTTTTTTTCTAGTATTTAATTAGCAGTATGTGATGTCTACATTATTATCAATATTTTACATGAGTGAGGTATTGTTGTATGACAAGTTGTTAAGTTAATGTTAGGGTGGGAATGTATGTAATTATTACCTCAGCTAATACGTAAAAAGTTATACAATCTACATCGCTTAAGCACTTTCCGTTATATCTTTGTTACATCTTAGCTTGGACAATAACATGCAAATTACATTGGTACTCATTAACTTACTCTTGTCCATTATTTAGTGGGAAAATCCAATACTAACCAACTTTCATAATTATAGTGAATGTTCCACTTGACAAAGTATTAAGGATGTATTTATATTTTTGACAAAAAACCCGTACTTCTGCCACTGTCGCTCTAAACTTTGAGAATATGTAGTACATTGACCATGATATAAAAAAATAGATTAGACTTTCGTCTACTTTTCGGTTTGATTACATTTTATTGATCTTGTACATTCTTTTAATGAAAATTGTTTTTTTTCAACTCATTCTTCACTAAAATCACAACAAAGGGATTAGTTTAGAAGATTAATCCTAAATAATTACATTTTAATTTAAATTTGAAAATGTGGTGAAATGATAATTTTCTCTTTTATAATTCGGTTTAATTATAATTTTAATTTATGCAATATTAAAATAGAGAAACAATAATATTTATCCAAAAAAATATATGTTGTACAGTTACAGAGAGGTGCCACTTCATCATTCATGCTGAAACGCATGATCGATCAGTTGTCCCGGTATTTGCACATATGTATGTACATATATAATTTTAACTATTCACCTTATTTTTATACAGTCAATATGAGTAATAATGAGAATTTAGTTACAGAATTAATAATATGTTGTGTTTTCCCCAAAAGAAATGATATTTGTAGAGATTTTTGTAGTGCAATGTGAAGCTGCAGTAATGTTTTTTATACAGGCTGTTTACAATCTTTTGCGTTATTTATTTCCTTGTTTATTATATTGCTAGTTGTTGAATAACGCCATCACTAGCTACTGTTGTCTCAATAAACCGCATGTAAAAAATAAAATAATTGTACACAGTAATTAGGTAGCCGGCCTGGTCAATGCGTAAAATTTCAATTAAAACTGGAATAATATTAACATTTGTCATTGTCATATTAACATAATTTTAATAATATAAAATAATTAAAACTAGTTATCAAAAAATATAAAATACATATTTTCATTTTAGTTATCATGTAAAGTATCAAAATTAAGCACATGGTCTTTATAGTTAAGAAGTGATGTCCAGTCCTAAACGTGCAAAATAAGAAGAAAAATCAATGGGATACTATCATTTTTTGCACTCAATAAATATGTAACACATAATGCAAGAAGCTATAATAAACTCATACTACTGATTCATTTCGCTTAGATGAATTAAGATTACCCCTAATAGCACTGAAGAATGTAGTAAACAGATGATAAATGCTATTGCGAGATGGTGTATTTTTAGAATTTCAACAATTTATTAGTGGCATGTGAGTGAATGTACTGCAGTCACTTTAAGATGTAGTATTCAGTGCATTTAATTTATTCTTACTGGAATTATAACATATTAATACATTTTTTCATTAACATATTAATCCCTAATGAAAGTATGTTCGCATACTCTATGTTTTCCTTGTTGGATAAATGCCAGAAGAAATATTCAAAGACAAGTAGTGCCGACAAACCCCACACAAGTGACCATTGGACAAAGCTTTGGGTAGGCTCCTGTCATTAGAAAATTATAGACTTACTCCAGATACATCTATACGATGTTTTGTACGTGGAAGTATTAATCAAGAGAGGTTACTTTTAACAAATTATTTAAAAAAAGGTTACTTATTGAGTACCATTTTTATGTTACTCCTAATGCTTGTGTGTGTCAACTACATTTAACAATTTATGATTGGGATATCTTGAATCAGTTTTCCAGTACAGACATTGTAGCCATGCTCAGCTTGCTTTGTGAGTAAAAGTAATTCTGATTTAAAGTTATGTTTTCAAAATATTAATACAGAATTTCATTACTCAACAGGCTTGTCTATGATGAACTTTTTAAATGTACTAAATCAAACACCATAATTAAATACCTTTAAATTACAAAATTAATCTGAAAGAAAAGTTCACAGATGTGGCCAGAAAATGTTTATATAAATAAGTTCTTTCTGTTCATTTAGGTATAAATCATATAGACAGAGAATTTTATAAACAGGAATCTTCTAATACCAGAGGGTTTATTTGGTAATAGGAATGAGTGTGAAGGAGACAGGAGAACTATTACAATATGAGATGGAATATTTTGTATGTCCAAAAAACGTCTAATTATTTATTTCCATAAACTCTTATAGTTTTGCACAAGTTTCGAAATTTAGTGAAACCATTGTTAATAGTTGCTACTGATGGACATATTATAGATGTATTGGTCCATATGCGGCAACTGTATCTGTTGTAGAAATTATAAAACAATTGTTTCTTGATGAAAATAATAATTTAAGACTGTATTTTCAAAATAATGAAGTTTTTATATTATACGGAAGCTTTCGAGATATTATAGATTTCCTTACATCTTTAAATTATTTAGTGAATAAACCGGAATCATTGGAACAAGGAGAGACACAGTTGTTGACAATAAAACCTAAATAAATCTAGAACTGTTGCTTTATGCAGATGGGTAGTGAAAGGGGTAAGTGGACCATTTAAAAGAAACATTAGAATATTTCGTAATATTCATAATTTAATGGAAGATTTTAGGATAAAAATGCCTTCCATACAGTAATAAAGGATAGGCCCGAGACTTTATTGATTTTAAACTGTGTCTTACAAAGCTTAAATATGCAGAATCATTTAGTTGATTATGTCATTGAAAATGATATTAATAGGAGCCTAACTAGGTCTTGATTTAATTCCATTTGAATTAGAGACTTATCGAATCAAACAAACACAGTCATATAATGGTGAACACATTAGACAGAAAGATTCTTTTGATGTAGATGTTTCTGATAATGTGGAAACTGCTTTTATTCCAAACATATCGTCATCACAAGAGACAGTACTAGTATGAGGTAGAATAAAATCAAGATATCACACTGATAAAATATATTATGCATACATTCTTTTGAATTTGAGTTATAACAAATGTGATAATAGAATTAACGGGTACTACTGTAATTGTATTGTTGAGAAACGAACTATCAGGTGCTGTGCTCATGTGATGACCATTGTTTGGTATTTAGGTTGAGTTAGATATTAGAAAAATATTTAAGCATCAGCGCCTTTCCGTGACGGTATTCTGGTTAGAGATGATGTAGAAAATGAAATGTGAGATTATCTTGTTTTAACTGACACCTATAGTATTTTTAATTGATTGATAATTGTGTGAAGTGGTGTTTTAGTTGTGAATGATGGTTATAGTTTTCATTCTTCATTCATTCATTGTGAATGATGGTTATAGTTTTCATTCTTCATTCATTGTGAATGATGGTTATAGTTTTCATTCTTCATTCATTCATTCATTTTGAATGATGGTTATAGTTTTCATTCTTCATTCATTCATTGTGAATGATGGTTATAGTTTTCATTCTTCATTCATTCATTGTGAATAATGGTTATAGTTTTCATTCTTCATTCATTCATTGTGAATGATGGTTATAGTTTTCATTCATTCTTCTTGCACACAATTTATTTAATTATTGATTTATTAGAGACGCCAGAATTTAACATACAAAAGAATAACTGCACACAAAAGAATAACTGCAAACAAAAGAATATTTAGAAAAAATTGTATTGTTTATATATAAACCTCGATGTTATTATTCATAACAATAAATTAGTTATCTTTATTTCCAAGTTACATTTCATTGCAAATTCTCCTTCACACTTTTATAAATATTGTGTTTATACAATATTTTAGTTACTGCATTGATAACATTACTCTAAATGGTAATAATAGGCTATATGACTTGACTTTTGAAATTGTTTGAATTTGTTCTATTTTGTATTATAAGCATACTATATTTTTATTTCCATGATATATGCCGTATTTTTTATATAAATCACTTTTAAAGTTTGAATTTTCGAACTCACACTAAAAATGCAATTTCTGTGATGGAGGCTAGTGTGACGTCACACACAATGTAAACAAACAATCCTACCCGCTGAAGGGGATTATTATTTATTTTCATATTAAAATGCTATACAAATGGTGTGTAGTGACACAACATACAAATATATCTATAAAAAATCCACACAAAGTGTTCGTTTCAGCGCCAACGAATCCTAAAAGATGAAAAAAAGTGGCTGCAATTAGCCCAAAGAGATTTAAAAAAAATTGTAGCTCACTCAAATGCTTTTATGTGTGAAGACCATTTCGATGTAATATTTATGTTTTAAACATTATCAGTGCCTATAAACCAAAAGAATAAGAATATTAAATTTTGGTATGAATGCATTTTAGTACCAATGATATTTTGACAATTGTTAGTATGTATCTAAGTTTAAGTTTTTGATATGATATGAAAGAATATACATTAAAAACTATATGTTTAAAAAATTCTGCATCAGACAATAAAAAAATCAATTTAAAAAATTACATACCCGATGACTTTTGTTTGTGAGGGAATATGTTTTAATTTTTTTTCCAATTAGTTCACTTTATCTTTTATCGCTAAGCACTTATATGACAATTAAAAATGTAATTTCTTACAAATTGTTTGGTATTTATAATAAAAATATAGTAAATTTAATTATCCAACTCGAATATTTACTTAATTTGTCAACTTTAACAATAACATCATAGATATGAATAACATATTTTTTATCCAACACTCAGGAAAAGTCTATTTGTCTACGGTTTAGGTTTAGAATAATATTATAGTGCTTATATATACATTAGCATATGCACTGCATGGGAATTAAATAATTTTTTTTTTCATTAGTTATGACCAGAAATTATTTTAATTAAATATATCATTTGTAATGTATTTCTTTTTGTACACATACATAATGAATTCATATTATAAAAAAAAATTATACTAAATGCAAAAGGTGACAGTTATAAATTAACAAAAAAAGAAAAAGACCATAAATCAAAGATTTAAAAACTTGTCTGTAACATAATCTGACTTTTAACCAATAACAGGTTGTTTGCGACGATGATTGAATTTCAAAAAAATGTTGTGATACTTTGTTTTTATAAAATATAAACGTATTCTTCCGGAAATTAAAAAAAATATGCTTATCTAATAATTGCTTATTAATAAATAAAATAATAATAATCTAATAGAATGACCCCGAATTGTGGTATATTTTTGATGTTGTCAAATAGCCAACTGATGAAAACGGTATAATTGAGGTTATCTCTTTGAGATTTATTGTTAATTTTATTTATATATTTATATTTTGTGTCTTTTATTTGCTATCATACAGTTATCAGCCTACAAAATATGATCATCGGATATCCCAATATTCCCGAACAGTACTAAGTAACTCCGGAAATTAGTTATTTTTTGGCATATAGATAAAAAAATCTAAAATTATTTAAAATATATATAGTTTAAGGTAAACACTATTTTAGCGTTAAAATCTACACTGTATACAATTTTTAGCCTATTTTGCGGATTGTCCTTTCAATTACTTATATTTAAATAATACATACTGGCTTGGCAAAAGTTAGTCATTTTTTATTGTTTGTTTCCTCCATCAAACAAGTACATTCAATACGTATATTATAAAATAAAAATTTAGCAATGAAAGAGATTTTTTTGGCGAGGGATTTAATAGACTTTGTTCTATCGTTGGAGCAATGTAATTACAGAGTTCATATGAAGAGGGTGAAACACAATTATTTACTGTAGAAGCAAATAAAACCACGACTGTGACAATATGTAGTTGAAGTGGTTAATGGAATTTTTAAATGTTCATTGATATCGTTCCACAAGAATTTTTTAACAACTCTTGCAATAAAAGAATAGATTTTTTCATATAAATAATGATTTAGCGTAACTTTAATAATTTAATGACCTCACCGAAACAATGGGTAATAAGCTTTGCCCACTATACCAGAAATGGGTTTTCATATTAGTCGATACAATATCTTCTCTTCATTGACACCAATATCAATGAGTGCAAGTCCTATACATTAGTATGGGATTTTGCACCCACCACTTGCATTTTTAAATTAACTGATAACATTGACCCACGCAACCTTGTCAGTCGTTCCACTACTGTCGGTTGGAGCAGAATCAGGACAGGATACACAAAGGTGCTTTTTTCATTGAAACCAAGAGTTTTGTCACTTTCCAGATGTGATAACAATTGAAAATGCATTAGTATAGGTATGTGAAAGAATATAATAGTCATTAGAATTTGTTAAATCAAAACCATGAATATGGGTAAAAAAAGTCAATGTGACATTTCTGAGCTTATTATTAAAAAGTAATCAAAAGTTTCTAAACTCGTAAAAAAAATTATGAAATTATTCTGGAAAGCAAGCAATTTTTCAAATAAGATATGTGTCTGCAAAATATCCTGATTCTAAAATCTAACCCAATACTGTACTTTCTTACTTATCTCATTTAATTGAGTCATGTCTGAGCAGTTGTCATTGGTGACAATTTTTTGACAGTTAAATTTGAAGGCTCAGTGGTAACCGGATTTAACTATTAATATATAATTCTGGTGAAGTTATTGATGTAAAATATTGCCAGATTTCAAACTAAGGGTAGTACGTTTGATGATCGTAAACTACTTCTTTTGTGTCGACTTTAGAGCCAAAGCTCCTATTCAAAGCGGCCATTACCCTCTAAAACCCAACTAAAAGTCTAGGTGTATTGAGTAGGTTTTCTAGCAATACAGGTTACACAATAAATAATTTTTGTAATAATAAATTACGTATATGCATTTTTCTTTCATTAATTGAAGCTTACTTTATTTTTGTGATCTTGCATATCTCCTCTCATCGCATGAGCATACTTTATTTTTGTGATCTTGCATATCTCCTCTCATCGCATGAGCATACTTTATTTTTGTGATCTTGCATATCTCCTCTCATTGCATGAGCATACTTTATTTTTGTGATCTTGCATATCTCCTCTCATCGCATGAGCATACTTTATTTTTGTGATCTTGCATATCTCCTCTCATCGCATGAGCATACTTTATTTTTGTGATCTTGCATATCTCCTCTCATCGCATGAGCATACTTTATTTTTGTGATCTTGCATATCTCCTCTCATCGCATAAGCATACTTTATTTTTGTGATCTTGCATTTATATTTATGTTAGAACTGTGACAAGCAATCACTTTAAACAACCCGCGTCGATCGCGACCCACTGGCTAAACGATAGGGTCGCGAAGATTTGATCGATCATTACATAGACTAGGTTATATGGGTCCAATGACACGTGTGTCTCGATCGAGCATGCGACTGTATAATGACAACTTATTTAATGTTTTAGATAGTTAAACTTAGTTCTGATTGACCAGTTATTTATTTGTAAAATATAAGCCTTTTTTTTTACACATTAATATCAGACTAATTAAGGAATTTTTTTGATACATTAATATCAGACTATAAACGTATAGCGACATTTATCGAAATGAGCGGTGATTGTGTCACTGTAGTCATATTTATATTTTCAGCAAGTGTACTTGATTTAAACCATATAAACATTGGTGCGCAATGATTTTTTAAGAGAGTGGACGAGCCTCAATAAGTAACAAAATTAAATTTAAAATCTTTACATAAATTAATTAATTTAACTGTTTGAGTGCCATGGTTTTTTACTCGTATATACTTAAAAATGCCAAAGAAATCTTTTGTTTTTGATGTCATTTACCCTTGTCGTGAAAAAAAACTGTATCTCTTCCAAAAATTAGCCAATTTTAATAATTTTTCCGGTATTTTCTTAATAAAAACTTGTACAAGGATAATAAAATACAAAGAAAATTATGGAAATATATATGTGAACAAAAATTATAACAAAAACTGTATCAGCAAAATACTTGTTATCGTCACTGTTATCACTATCACTCAAAATTTGCATTACGCCAAATTTTAAGTCCACTACAATGTCATTCCCACTATCACTTTCTTCACAACTTGAAAAACGATCATTTTCACTCGAATTATTTTCGTATTCCGACATTTTTCGTATTATGGGTTAAAAATTTTCTTTTCCTGGATCCTTTTTATATTTTAATTACTAATAATATTATAATTTGAACTTTATGTAACATGTAGAAAGATAAAAAATGAGCGATGCGTGCGAGCGACCTCCCCTAGCGCGCTAAACAGAAAATTTCAGCACCATCGCGCTCGTGGCAAATTTCGTGAATATGCACACGAGCGCAATAGCGTTCGTCGGTACTCTAACGGTTAATAGTACTACTAATACCATCACCAAATCTATACAAAAAAAAGAATTTAAAAATCACAGCCACCAAAATACTTTACGAACTTAATAATATGCAAACAATATCAACTAACCACCAATTGCTACTATACAAAAAAAATTGTCAACTTTAGTATATCTGTCAAATCAACAATCTATTCAAAATTCAAATATCGAAAACTTATGAATATAGACTGCAAGCCATGGGTCATCAAATCAGTGTGTTCAGAGATTGGACTGCGAGTATCGGGTTATCACATTAATCGCTTATGATTGGGTTCTTGCAAGCTGCGAGTTTGTATTAAAGTGTTAAATGATCAACTCATTTTTATCCTAGTCACCCAAACATTAGCAGGTGGGTTGCAATCAAATAAAAATGTTTCGATCAAACAATCGACACAGGACTAATTTACATACAAATAATTTTAACTTAGCTCTTTCAATTGCCTCTATACCCTGCAACAACTATATAAAAATATGAGTTTAGGCAATACATTTGAAATTTAAAATAACACACGGTATAACTTCCAATAAGTTACTTCAAAAACAAATTTCTTATAAAAAAGTTTAAAAGCAGGGACCACAACTAAATGGTGTGTTTAAATTACCTTTAGGTGGTCCAAAAAGTACCACATCCATGGCCTTGAGGGCCAACTTTTGCTTATGGATAGGGTCTTTAATGCCGAGCACGCTACTCATATACTGCATATTGTTCACGGCCAGCCTGTAAAGAAACATATATTCAAGTATTATATACTTCTTGACGTTATTATGTAAATGGCTTTCATTTACGAGCATTGCTCGTAAATGAAAGCCATTTAACACAAACAAAACAATATTTTTTTAATAAAAATATTTTCTATTTTCTTTGAAATTAATATAAATTTCACATCCAAACTGCTTTTGAAAATAAAATTATGAAAAACAGAGAATAGATTCTTAGTAATTTATTTATTTCACTGTATATCTGTTTTGAAAATTTGAGTCTATGAACTATGTATAAACCACATTTATCTATGTCTATGAACTATATATAAACCACAGTTCACAGATTCAAATTCTCAAAACTGCACACCTGTATACAGTGAAATTCCATAACATTTTAGTACCTGGGAAGAGTAGCTCCTGTGACTCTGTGCTGCATGAAGACTGTAGTGTATTGAGGAAGATCAACCGACTGGGAAAGCCACTCTACTGTCTGCTCTGTAGTCCAATTGTGAACCTGAAAAATATGTCACAAGAGATTAGAAATATTATTAGTATGCCTGTTATCTCCTTACATCCTTATATAAATATATATCAAAAACTTACAATCAAACCAGACATGGATAAAATACACCATTGCTCTATGAGAATCCCTTACCAAAATATTTAGGCTATTTTATATTAATTCATATTTTATACTTGACCAAATAAATTGTTCATTTTTGTCCAGATAGTTTTGTTTGGTTTTTATTCTTTTTAGGATCTTTAACACACAAGCAAATAATTAAAAAAAAAAGATAACTACAATAAAAAGCTAACTACAAAAAAAAGATAACTTCAAACTTTGGTAAAATTACAAACTAATATAATATTAATTATTATTGTCTCAATGTTTAAGGGTAAATTAAAACTCCTTAAAAAAGCACCCTATTTTATAAAAACTCCTCATAGCATTAACATTCAGGAGACAAAATAAAATTACTAAGCTATCTAGGCAAAAAAGAAAAAAATCTATTGATACAATTTCATAAAGCGTAATGTCCTTATTTTTGGAAAGGAGGTGTAAATCTTCACTACATCAGAGTAATCAAGTAAGGAGGCGGTTAAACAGAGCATATGCTAAAAGGTAGCCAGGTTGTGGTGAGATTATTCCTTGGTTAACATGATCACCAGATTTCATAGACTTTTTTGCAAATATTCAAAAGAAAAAAATTTTTATAAAATATTCTAGGAAGCAAAAAGATTTACAAAGAAAAAAATCCACAATCATAAAAGAAATGCATGAAACCTTCAATTAAGAAATAGATGTAGGTGTAAACGTGATAACTAACACATACTCGTAACTAAGTTTAAAAAAATTAACGCATTTTTATAACATTATTTTCTAACAGATCTCATAGACAAGTTTAAATATGATTGTTGTGTTGGACAACCCCCATATTATTCTTGTGTGTCATAGATTCTAACAATAAAAGCAAAAGACAAGACAGAATTTTCTTCTTTTTTTAAAAAAAATTAACCATTCTTTCAGTAACAATAAATTCAGAATTATCATAATTATCTGAAAATCTTGGTTTTGACAAATTGCAATCGCGTGTCTGGCCATTTTCTATCCACTTCCACTTGATCATAGATTTTAGTAACACTATATAGAGAGATTACAAAAAGGAAAAAGTTCAGTAAGGTAGATAAAATTTTATTAAATTATAAATATTATCATTGTTGTCAGCAGACTTACTCTGAACATTAGTCTGTTTGACAATATAGCATATTAATATTGTTTAATTGGCTATAAGTACATTATAGAATATAATCAGAGAGGAAAATATAATGTAATACTGTTTTTTATTCTCAACATTATACATAATTTGACTACTTCATACCGTAACTTTATCCAGACATAAGAATACAGCAGAAGAACAACCATAACAAAGTTGTGCACTTAGGACTAATTGCACTGACACTTTATGGTCTTTATTTTATATCCTTAATCACTTTACAATCAATTATTACAAATCAAAACAGAAATTGATTATTTAATCGATGTTCATTTATGAAGCATATTTTATAATTAAAACAAAAATAAAATAAAAATACCTCTGAACGTAGCCAGGCCTCCCAGAGCTCCCTAACGGAGATGTGCATGTCATCATTGTGATGAAAAGCTCGCTGTCGACGCTCATACCCTGAATCATATTGCAACTCTTCACGGAGAAACTATAAACAATTATATAATTTGACATTATTATATTACCTATCCATATCCTTGTTTCACGAATGAATTAAATTTGAAATGCATGAATATTACATATTCTATTGTATCACAAAAGAAACTTTCAAGTTCAGAGTTAAAAGGAAGTTAAGTAATCCAAATAAATGTATTTCAACATGTTTTCAAGTGGCACTAACATTTATAATTTTAGTTCTTGTCTACTTTAATTGTTTTCAACAGTCAAATATACAATCACTCAAAATGTTCCTAGGTCAAAGTGACACTTAAATGTATGTTATTCTCTCAAATATGCCACACACGCCTCGATTTAAGCTAATTAATTAGTTCATTATGGATTAATTAGTATTATATTATATGTTATTTATTAGCATTATATGTTATATAATGTGATATATTTTCCATTCTAATTAATTCATTCATTTCTTGTAAATATGGTATTTTATCAAATGTAATAAAATTTACACAAAAAAATCTAAAAACACCTGCCGCACACACATAGTCCATAATATGTATATTTTTTGATAACCAGATGTTAATGATAGGATGTACATATTCATATGAATATATTAAACAAACCATTTCTGTCCTTGTACAGATCTTCCAATATACGTATACAATTTACACATTCACATTACCAGACTTAGCAAGTATACAGGAAATACTAAGAAAATAGCATCATACACTGCGAAGATCAATAATTACTATAATGGCTGCTAAATGGGTAACATGATTAACCATACTTAACATCAGACTTACACCTTTACTTAACATTAGATTAACCATGCTGAATGGGTAACATTATAGATTAACCATACTTAAACACTTTTATGGCTGTATTACCGACACTAGCGACATTTTCCTTTTTGTTTTTTGTCTCCTCGTTAAACAAACGTAATATTTAAGGTATAAGCTTGCTTGAGGCTAGAATTTAGAAACTAGTCAATGCAGGCTAGAATTTAAGAAACAAATTTAAAATGGTTACTTTTACCTAGTGGTTCATTATTTTTAGTTATTGAAATAATGCTGTACACATGTATTAGCAATGCTTTTATTATACAATGCCTCTTGGTGGATATGGATTATAGATAAAAGTGTCTGAATGAGATATGTACCTATATTAAGGCTTGTAGAAGTTTTATGTACCTTTCAAACATTAAAAAATTGAGCTAATTTACAGTCAGAAAAAATTAATTGGAACCACCTAATGAATTCCCTTTGCAAAGTTATTTTAGAAATTTCTCAACAAAAATCTTAAACTAGAGCTAAAAATTTCCTTCAATATATTAAGTCCTGCTCTAGAAAACCTCCTTTGACATTTCAAAATCAGTCAATTCATTTGATTTATAGAACTCTTGTTCTATAGCTATGAACACAATAGCATTATTACATTTATATCTTTGTAAATGGTTTAATATATTTTTAAAATTTATGAAATTATTCAATATTCTTAAAAATTGTAAGATAGAGGTTTTGCAAAAATGTTATTCATGCCTATTCATTAACCGTGAATGGTATTTTAAATGTAACATATTTTACTTATTATACATTTATTTCTGCACTCATTCATATTCTTATGCAAGACTAGATCTTTAAAGACATTTTGGCATCTCCTACTTTCTCATCACATTTAGTCCGTCCCTTACTAAGAGCTCTCATACTTCGAATATTCTGGGGTGTAGGTTCATGGCTATAGCTTTCAATAATAAAACCATAATAACAGCAAATGCTGGCATTATTTCCCAAGTGGTGTATATTTCTTTAAGCATGTATAAGTCATATCTTATGTATGAGGGCAAATTGTGAATTTAAAAGAAGATTACAATGGATTCAAATACTCACATCATCAGATTCGCTGAGGTCAACATTGCCATTAGCATCATCATCTAGCTGTCTATGGAGTTGTGTAATGGCCTCCAAACCGGCACGATCTTGAGCAGCCTGTGCCAGGCACATGATGTCACCATGGCACGCCTCTGATACACCTGGAATGCAACACACCAAATGTAACAACTGGTTTTACTTTTTAATATTAAAATTGTTTACCCAAAACTCTTGTTTATTGTTTGATTTATTATATTTCTCAACAATGTACAAATTAAATGCCATAAGTAAAAATACCATATGGTTGGTTTATTTCATTTTAACTATTGAAAAATCCAATAATATGGTATTTTCATGTTTAGCAAATATAGTTTAGGAATGATTTAAACAAATACTGCATATATATATATATATATATATATATATATATATATATATATATATACAAGGGCTATTAAAAAAAAAGGCGATTTTTTAATTTTCTCAAAAAATATTCATTTATTCATCAATATCTATTTTGTCCACTTTAAAGTAATCCCCCTCAGATACAATACATTTATGTCAGCGCTTTTTCCAATCCTCAAAGGACTTCTGATTTGCCTTTTTGGTATGGCGTCAAGCTCTTCCAGCGATGCGGTCTTAATCTCCTCATTCGTGGCAAAATGTCGTCGTTTCATGGACCTTTTCAGTTTTGGAAACAGAAGGCAGTCACAGGGGCGCAAATCTGGTGAATACGTTGTCTAAGGCATGATTAGGGTGTGGTTTTGGTCAAAACATTACGAACCAGCAATAACGAGTGAGCTGGCGCATTATCGTGGTGCAATATCCATGACCGGTTTTTCCACAATTATTGGCGTTTTCTTCGTATTGCTTCACGCAAACGGTGCATGACTTGAAGATAATATTTCTAATTGACCGTACAACCTTTTGGCAAGAACTCACGATGCACTACGCCATTGTAATCGAAGAAAACAGTGAGCAAAATGAAAAGTTTTTTCGGTCTTGGGGCTTCCGGTCGCTTCCACTGGGATGATTGGGCTTTGGTTTCGACATCATAACCGTATACCCATGTTTCGTCACCAGTTATGCCCTTTTGAGTAAATCTATATCGTCGTCTATGTCATTCAACAGCTCCTGAGCGATGCTCATGCGACGGCTCTTTCGGTCAAAAATTAGCAATTTCGAAACAAATTTCGCCGTCACAAGCTTCATGCCCAAAACCTCTGAAAAAATTGCATGGCATGAGCCAACCGACATACCAACTTCCTGAGAGTAGATATAACAATTTTCTTCACTGCTTCAATGTTTTCATCTGTTGTTGACATGCTGGGTGGTAACCGTCATTAACATCTTCTCGGCCTTCTGTGAAGAGCTGGTACCACTTATAAACATTTTTTTTAATCAAAGTAGATTCGCCAAATACCATATTTAACATTTTAAATGCATCGGAGCACTTAATTTAATTTTTCACACAAAATTTAATACAGATTCTTCGATCCATTTTTTCTGTAGTAGAAAATCGACATATGTTGGGCACATAATATCAACATATGTTGGGCACATTTGTACCAACATAATAAAAAAAAAGTCAAGAATCTAATGCAAGTAGCCTGTGAAATTTGAAGTCACCTTTTTTTTGAACAGACCTCGTGTATATATATGTATATGTATATATATATATATATATATATATATATATATATATATATATATATATATATATATATATACATATACATATACATATTATATATATATTTCATTACATTTTTAGTCTTAAACAACCTTTGTGAGAATAATTTACAAAAGTGGCGCACTTCATTGAGATTGCAAAAAAACATTAACTCGTATCCCATTATTTTTTTAGACCTTTAAACTAGGTAGTTCAAGGCACAGATAATGCATTGAAGCATGCTACTTGTTTTGTCATATACTTAACGTTATATATTTATAAAATGGAAAAAAATTTAAACATCTAAATCTGTGTTAAGCAGTAGGAGATTGAAAATGTAATAATTCTGCAAATATATATTTGCACAAAGAAAAAGGTGTGTCTCCTTTAAATAATCAATATATATTATAAAAGTAAGTGTACAACGTGTGTGTCGTTAGAACTCAGAAATGAGTCACGGTACAATCACGGTACTATCGGAACGATCCCATTTTTACCTGAAAGGCGTGCTTAAAGGCTGGAAATTTCCCCGTCTTGAAATTTCTAGAACAGACCAGAACATTCGAGAGTATTCGAGAGCATTCCACAACATTGCAGAATATTTTGGAATGGTGTGGAAAGTTTGGGAATAGTCTGGAAAGTTCGGGAACATCCTAGATCATTGTGGAACATTCCAGAATACTCTCGATTGTTGTGTAATGTTCTGGAATATTGTGGACCATTCAAAGCCATTTTTGTATGGGTGAAGCTACCCTTTAGTAGGGGTATATAAAGAAAGATCCGTCGTGAGTTCGAACGTCAGTTTCTTATCAGTGAAGTGCAGTGAGTGAATAAAAATAAACAGTGAAGTGTGAGTAATCAAAGTGTTACAGTGACTGAATATAAATCGAAAATAAAGTGTGAAAAGTGTTTAAAGTGTACTTAGTGTATTTATTAACAAAAAAGTTGATTTCATTTATATTTTATACAATACACGAACGTAAAAGAGGAGGAGATCTTGCCAGGTCTGAAGCATAATGACGAAAATAAAAAGAACAGTGAAAAAATGAAACAGTCGAAGAGCGCGAAACACATTTTTGTTCCCAATGAACGAGATTGAGCACGGTGAAAAGCAGAGAAACCGGAGAACAACAAAATAAACTAATTGAAGAATCGAAGATTACGACACAATCTTATAATAAAAGACTGCAAACACAAGCCAGCCAAGAAAATTTCACCCTACGAGAAGCGTGGACGAGGACATGTAAACAATACAACCTAACAAATGAAGCATTCCACTACAACCCAATTTTGCAATGCAAAAAAATTCACTAGAGAAACACCAGGAATCTGTTGCATGAATGGAAAAATTTGATTACCACCACAAGAAGCACCTGCAGGAATTTCTAAATTACACGACCGGGAAAACTCCAGAATCAAAACGCTTTCTTCAAAATATAAACGTGTACAACACCTGCTTCCAAATAACTTCTTTCGATCAACACCAACAGAGAAGAAATCGATTATCTTTTTTCCATCCAAGGACAAATTGATCACAAAATGGGATCATTACCATCACAACCCAACAAAGGTTATAAATTTGTGCAAAAATTTCATCGGAAATGAAAAAATCGATATTGGTCAATGATGCACCGACATCAGTGGATTGAGACGAGAAATAATCCAAGATATACAGAGGATCTTACACAAATACAATCAATTCGAAATAGCACTAGACTGAATGATTTCTGATGACTATAAAGTTATAATTCGAGCCGACAAGAGACGTTCTTGAGAACACGAACATCAATTTAATACACCTCAGATAGACGAAGTCGCAAGTCGAAGTCCGTGACATAATTGTACAATAAAAAAAGAGAAGGACTAAAACGTATTGCAGAGACACACTGTTCATATGATGCCCTCCAACATCCATTAATATTACTGCACATAGAGGATATTTATTTAATTTTAATGTGAAATAAATCCAACCTGAAACAGGCATAGAAACAAACAAAATAGTCACTTCCAAGGAGTTCTATGCTTACCGTTTAATGATCAGAGACAATGAAACGTACAATCACATTCTTAACACTCGCCGTTTATTCCAATAATTCCTGGTAGATACTGTATGCAAAAATAGAAGCAGAATGGATACTTTACATAAATCTGAATCAGAAGAATCTTCGAGACGCGATCATAAATGACGAAAACATTGACGACATTGGCACAATGGTAATCTTACCCTTATCTATGTAAGATAAGCTTGGACTTCCTATGCACGAATATACTCAAGATGCCATGACTTACATAAGAAAATATGGATGACCTGACCTCTTCATAACATTCATATACAACTCATCATGGCCAGAAATCAAAGAACAACTAAGATACGGAAAAGCTCCCATGGATCCACACAACATATAGCCCGATTTATCCGACAAAAACAAATGAGATTTACTGAAGCCATATCAGAATACATCTTTGGAACTGTTAGATAATGGTTTTGGACATTTGAATGGCAAAAACGTGGACTGCTTCACTCACACAATCTCATATGGCTACATGACAGAATCCAACCCACGGATATCGACAAAATCATCCAAACTAAATTTCCCAATCCACAAGAAGATCCAGAGCTGTACAACATAGCTGTGAAAAACATGATTCACGGACCATGCGGGCCTTTAAACCCCTATTCGCCATGTATGAGTGATGAAAAATGTACAAAAAATACCCAAAAACCATTCTTGGACGACACACAAACCGAAGACAATGACACCCAAAAAAGGTGGCTTCACAGCAAAAATACGAATATGAGGCAGAGACAAACTGGAAATAGATAATCAATGGGTTGTAGCATGTTAGCCCACTACTTTCCAAAATGTTCCAAGCACACATAAACGTAGAATACTGCAATTCATTGGAATCCTTTAAATATATCTATCTGGAAGTATGTGAACAAAGGGAGTGACATGGCAGTATTTCTAATAACCAAAGACAGCGAAGAACAAAACAGAAACGACGAGATCCTCATGTACCAAATGGGAAGATACGTCAAAAGTAACGAAGCAGTGTGGTGGATTTTCGGTTTTGATGTTTTATGATTGTTAAAGAGTTATCAAATAACGTTTATGATCGTTAAAGAGTTATCGAATAACGTCATCGAAGCCGAACTTATGACTGGAAAGCACAAAGGGTACACAGTATTTATCTCCAGAATACCACTGATCTCTACTGAACTACTATCTCAATTTAAAAGACTGCAAATTCCAATGAAATTAGGCTATAGTTTCACAATTAACAAAGTGCAAACACAAATTTTAAAACATTGCGGCATCAACCTCAAAGAATCGTGCTTTTCTCACATTTAAGTATATGTATCGCAGATAACAAAATGAAAAATGTATAAACAGATATTGTAAATAGTTAGAAAATGTTTTCAAAACAAATTTTTCACCTCTTATATTTTAAAGTTTACCCTTTTATTCCAACTGCCGCACATTCTTATATCAACTCCCTAAGCGAAGCCGGGTACCCCAGCTAGTAACATCATAAAAATTATAAATAGTAGTTGAATTGAAAGAATAAGGAAATTAAAAATAATCTGAGAATATGAGATAGAATAAAAAACTAGCTATCCGCAACGGGTTCACACGTCTACATTTACATTTTAAATTTGTGTTTTCAGAGGAACATTATATCCTTATTATGAGACTTTGGTAACACTGCTACAGATATTGTATTGAAATTTGAGAAAAAAACAAATCTTTCACTTTTTCCTCTCTGATCCCTTAATTTCTAGATTAAAATCAGGCAGATATGTACATATTGATAGAGTTTTGTAACTTTATCATCGCATATCATTATGTATGAAACTGACGGGTCCTGAAACTTTTTTGTTATTAGGTAATTTTTTTATTTGTTTTTAATTTTAGATTTTTTGTCTTTTCCTTTTCCCAATTTTTTTATTTGAAGTCCATTATGAACAACATGGAAAAATGAGAATAAATATGAGGGTCCACTTTGATGGTGGACATCTAGACACACTAAAAAAACCAGGTACAGAGAAGATTTTAAGAAAAAAATGTTTTAGGATTATACTCAGACTTTAAGATATAAGGGTTTGTTTAAAAAAAAAACATTGTTTGCAGGAATAGTAAAGAAGTTAATTGTTATTTAATGTCATTATTGATTTAATTTGGAATTTGAATTGAAGCATGTTACATAATATTTCTTAAAGTAGAAAAAATGAATTCACATTTTTTTGGCAATTTTAATTAATTTATGAAATATTTAATTTCATAAATTAATTAAAATTGTATTTTATATGTATTTTATATTTTAATTATTATGTATTTTATATTTTAATTCCCAGCCAAACACTCCCTTGGGTTCTCTTTGGTAAAAACTTCTACAATTCAATATGGTTCCATAAAATCATCATACTTTGCTATATTATTCAAGTTATTGAAATATTATAAAGAGGAGCAATTGAAAGTCAGATTGTAAAGACGAATTATAAACATATTTCAAAATATTTTAAACACATATTGAATATGTGTTAAACACGCAAAAAATGTTTAAACTTTCTATTCCTTAATTGGAAAACGCCTACATTGTTATGTGAAAATTCTTTTGAAGTTTAAAATACATTTTCAATTTTCATATAAAGTTTGGTACGCTTGTTCCTCGTGAATGATCCTGAAGAGTGAGGTTTGCCTTTTTACCAAAACTTTTGAATTTCTAAAGGAAATTCTTTCAATAATGTCCCTAATTTATTTTGTCAATTCTAATAAATTGTTCCCGTCACCATTACTAGTTATTGAGATGACTTAAATTTTTAAATCTTAATTCTTAAATTTTTGTATTGCCCAAACAGTGTAAATATTGAATGTTACAAATCTCCACTCTTTATGCTGGAAAAATATATGCGTAAATGATTCACCTGAATTGAACTGCCTGGCATCTGACTTAACATATAAGTATTTTGAACACACCTAATTATTTTGCAGTTGATATCACAGTAATAATGTTTACGATGTTCATATATGACTCATCAATCCATGTGTGTTTTATTCATATGACATTGTAGGCTTTTTCCAGTTCCATAAAAAAATGTCTTCCTAAATTATTAAATAGTATTAATGCTTATTACTGATAGTTTCTAATCAAAAATAAGTACTAATCAATCATTTTACAAAGGAAATTTCAATCTGGAAAATAAAAAATCTGTAGAACAATAATATCCAAGTGAAACGGTCAAAATTGTGTCAATGAAATAAGTAAGTAAAAAATAGACCCAGATGAACTTCAATGGTCACAGGCAAATAGCTAGCAAAAGATAATACTTTATAACAGTTTATAATAATTTTTTACCATCTCATCCCTCCTCTTACCTGTCTTTAATCTGTGTTTTAACCACTCGTTAAAATTACTAAGCCCTTTGTTTTTATTCATTGTGTGAACATTATTAAAAAAGGAATAATATTAAATCAATAATTTAATGACAATAAAAAGCCCTTTTAATAGGACAGGTTTGCTGGGTATGCTTTTATTTAATGAAATAGGTATATGACAATATATAGTAGTACAATGTAATACTTCGCATCGAATGAGAGAGTACATTGATGGTTCAGTACTCGTAAAACTATATTATTAATATATTTCTCAATATCAGACATTCATCCCCTTACATTACTATATATGTATACTTCTGGTATAAAGGAGACACTTTGAACTGCTATAATTTACAGATTGTTTTAATTCTTATTTAGGAAATTGTTCAGATAGACATAAGAAGCATATCTCGACAATCCAAAGCAGATAGAATTTTACTATAACTTTTTGCCTAGAAATAATAATTATCTTCAATTTAATGGGATCAACCAGAAAACTATCGTCAAGCTGACTGATTGAATATGCGTCAGTATTCGAGGTATAAACACAGGAAATACAGTATTCAAGGTATAAATGCAGGAAATACTTAAATTTGGATTGTAAGTTGGAGATCCTCAGTATATAAATAATAGTTGGAAGAATTATTCAATAAATATAGGAAACAGTTGTAAAGAAAAACACTATGTGTAGAATTCCAGCAGTGTAACTGATCCGCTATGAATAATTTCTCAAAATTTTTGTTTCTTTATTCACGGGCCTATAGATGAATGTTTAACCAAAGTAGAGTAATGCTTTCTACATTAATGAAATATTATAAAAGGACATTAATTATTTTTCACAGCACATTGACTCACAATTTGAAGTATATTTTTAATATAGGCATGGAATGAATTCATAGATTTAAATGAAATTTAAATGCATATAAATGCAGTTTGTATAGAATTCTTCTCAATACCAATAAGTTTTCAGTGAACTTTTTGAGTTAGCTGATAATAGTTTTTGTAATGCAAATTTTCATTACAAACTTGTGTACACTTTTGAAGCGGAACATATTAAAAATTTTTTAATAAAATCCAGACAATAATTTCTAATTACATAAATTAACAATTAAATGAAACTACGTGATTATTTCTACTTTCGTATAGTATTATTTCTACTTTCTTTATGTTCGTTACCACAACCTGGGTTTTGTTGTATTAGGGCATATTTCGTTGTATTTATTCAGGTGGGCTATTAGCAAAGATCTTTGCTAATAGCCCACCTGAAGATGTTGTAATACAACGAAACCTAGGTCGTGGCAAAGAACTTAAAGAAAGTAGAAATAATACTACATCACATAGTTTCATTTAATTGTCAATAATGAATTTCTACAAAATTAACACCAAATATATTCAATACATAAACTAATTTCCTTTAATGGAAATAAAAGGGTCTAAAGGGTTTAAACAATTTTTTCAACAGAAAAAAATCACTTTTAATTGAAAAAAATTATACCTGAACACAAAGAAACAGTTTATTTCATGAATATTGTACTTTCAATTTAGTAAACCAATCATCGGAACCTTCAAAGTTGACTGAACCTTGAGATGTTTCAGACATTCTTAGTTTTAACTTAGAATATCTCTACTTACGAGTATCTCTACTATTATTTTTACCGAGATCTCGATTGATACCGAATACTCTCTCTCTATTTTTATTTTTAGAAGCAACATATAAGCAACTGAAAAAAGAGAACACTTTCATCATATAAATTATCAAATATCTCTACTTTTATTTTTAGAAGCATTACTTTTGTATATATTTATTTAACTTAGCATTTTTATTAGACAACATAATTTTGACATTTAGATATTAGACAACATAATTTCTACATTCATCAAAATACATTCATTCTACATTCATCTATTATATTCATCAATATGCTCTAAAAGAACATAAACAAACACCAAACAAATCAAAGTCATTAGAGCAAAGACGCCTCGCCACTCTACCAGCATTTGTTTCAAAGAGCAAGTACTAGCTGTGGGAGATAATGAATAATACTTATAGAATCATATAATTATAATATCTTGAGATATCTCAGTTAGGATCATATGCAATTTCTAATTAGTAATGTACAAACATTATCTAATTAATGACAAAGAACATTTGACAGAATATATTAAATAACATCAATGCTAATTACCAGTATTATGAATATGTTTTGAGTTCGATAACAACCAGTTATCAACATGCAACTAGGCATATTAAGATCAGTGATTTTTCAATCGCTCTCGCCATTTAATCAAGGGGAGCATTAAACTATTTACTTTATCACAGAATATAAAACAAGATAGAAGTGGTATATTCGCTGAACTGTATGAAAGCAAGTGTCGCCAGTGTTAAATTCATTCTCATTTCTGCTTGCTCTCGTTTATTCGTAATTGCTCGCAAGTAATGTTCTTAAATGTCAGGGTTGTTAAACATTTATTGACCGCTCACCACGATATCAAGTATAAGCAAAACTCAAATTAGCCAATATATTTAAATTTAATTTTTATGTATTAATTTATTATCTATATGTAATACAAATCTACTAATGGAAAGATGAAAGTTTGATGATAGGTTTCCTTCGGTTTCAGAGCATTGTAATTAAAACTTTCGCTATTTTATTTAAGAAAATATTTGCCCTCTATTATTTTTAGATATTCCTACATTGGCATAATGCGCAAAGAACATTGTATTTAATTTTTTGAATGGAAATTAAAAGACAAAACGTACAATGGTCCTGGTAAACAAAGAAGCCAATCAGTTTAATGAAATGACAGTGATGCATTCCACATGATATAATAGGTGAATAAAGTTACCAAATGTTTGAATTATAAAGTCTAAACTATTAACTAAACTATAGTCTAAATTAAAAAACAAATGTATTACCATAATTAAAATTTATAATGATGTCAATGATCTATTCCGAACGACTTTAAGAAAGAAGTTTTAGACAAATCTCTTTTCTTAAGATACTAGGGTACATTGAAATATTATAATTACCCTTAGATCTCTCCCTAAAATATGCATAGTAACATACATAACATTTTACATTGTTTTCAAGTATTGCATATTCATGATAGACATACATACAAACATTCATCTAATATTATATATGAAGACAACTTTAAACAAGAATTTCACGATTCAGTATCGTGTAATTAATGCAAAAACTCATATTTTTTAGGTATTAAATAACATAAAAACGACTGATCCTCGGAACACATGTGCCAATTTCAAATTCTGTTCTTTTGAAGTAGTAAGAACATGGGAGTGCACAATTCCACCACCGCCACTCAAAATCTCCCCCCCCCACCATGAGATTGAGCTAAAGCAACAATAGATTAGGGGATATTTTTAAAATTAACTTTTATTAAGAAAATTAGATTTTATAATATTTACAGGGAAAAGAATATTTATTACTTGCATTTAACACGAGAAAATAGTAATTTGACGCAATTACAATTTTGAAAATTTAAATAAATAATAGAAGATAAAGGAGTAAAAATTTAACTGAAAACAAGATTTAATTAATTATAATATAAGGTAGACATGGTAAGTGGACTTGGCATACGCCCATTTGCCATCTCTACATATGCCACTCAATGGATATGATCTGTATTTTATATGTTATTGAAAAGATAGTGCTTTGTCTTTCATTGTACATTAGGAGCATAATTACATGCAAAAATAAAAGCCGAAACAAATTGTGGAATTTTTTGTTATCAATAAGTTAATTTCAATACATTTTGAATGTAATTATGCCATTGAGCTCCATATCTCTGCTAATACATTTCCGACAAACTCAAAATTAAACCTTTTTAGATTTTCATCAATTGTAATGCTACCGGTCATCCAAATGTGACCCAAAATGGTTGTGATGTAATATCAAACCAGCCAGTTCCCAACTAAGTGGAGCCATTCTGTGCTTTACACATTTTTTTCCGACCGACACTTCTACCAGGAGCATTTGTAGCTTTAAATAATGCATCAAGATTATGTTGTTTAAACTGTTGTATGACTATGGTCACGAGACTTAATGATCAATTTTTCAACTTCAACATGGCTTGGCATAGTATTTCTAGCAAAATACAAAGTATTCAATTTTTTTCCAAAAGATCAATCTTCTTTTTCATAGCCAAATGTCTTCATTTTCTATGTTTTCATATTCTTGGTGTGATTCTACTTTTAGTTTAGTGTCAAGCCTGAAGCAGGCTGTATAGGTTTTTATTTTCAACAGCTTTACAGGTGTATGTTGCCTAAAGAATCATTAATACTATGACTGTTATGATTTGCTTATGGGGCTGTAAACATATTTAATTTACGAGGGGCGGCTGAAAAGTTTTGAGCCTAAGTACCTTTAAGTATTATTAATGACTCGTGCGTGAACATCACTAACTACGGGTATCCTAAAAATATAAATGCCAAGTTTCATGCCATTAGCTTCATTACGCTTTTAGAAAGGGAACCATAAACATCACCATGTCCGAGTCATCCGCACTTTGCACAAAATTGGAGTACAGAGCTGTCATAAAATTCCTTACAAAGAACAAAACACTGATGGAAGTATTTGAAAAGATGTCAGCAGTTTATGAGAAGTCTGCACCTCCATTTGCGACCATAAAACGTTGGAGCTGAGAGTCCAAACATGGCAGGGAGTCGTTCGAAGATGATCCCAGGTCAGGATGCCCAAACACCACCGTTACCGAAGAAAACATTGAAAAAGTAAAAAAACTTGGTCTCGAAGGTTGGCGAATCAAGTTGTGGCAGATAGCTGAAGCCATGGGCATTAGCAAAGAATGAATCGGCGATATTTTGCATAATCATTTGCACATGAAAAAGATGTGCGTGCGATAGGTGCCGAAAATGCTCAAGCCGCTCACAATACAGCTGGTCCCAAATTAGAATTGTCAGATTATGACTGCCCTTGTTAGTATATTTCCAACAATGTAGATGTCAATAATATATGACCAATAAAGCATACAGAATTGTCACTAAGTAATGTACTAATAAAACCTTATGATTATTAATTAATTTCCAAAGAGTAAGGAATGAATTATGCTGCAACACAATCATATATCTACACAACAGGCTGATAGACAATGAGTTCTATTTATTGATTTAAAGTTCAGTTTAAAGTACATTTTTCCATTCATCAATAAGAGATCTTTTCATGACTATGAACATACAAAATTAACATTTCAATTTAACGATATGAAAAATTTTAAAAAGGAATATGTTACACATTTTGGCTATAGAATGAGGCTACCTAATAACTCTTCTAACATATCTTAGCTTCGATTCCTAACACCGAGACTGCTCTAAATTTTAATAAAATCATCTACCCAGCATTCTGCTCTTGATAGTGTCGTTTCATTTCATTTGTTCACTTATTTGGTCTTTGCATTTTGTTTGCCTGGATCCAAGTTTTTACAATTTTTCTTATCGAATGAATTACCTATTTCCATGTCAGATTTCTTATATAACCGGCTGATTCTTAACCGTTTCACTTCTAATTTTCCATTGATCTTCGACATTTTAAAAATTTATCTATAGTTGCTTTCACCATCTCTACACAATAAATACAAAACTATGTCACCTAGTAACTCAGCAACTAGTCGTACCAATTACAGGCTTTGCACACTTATGAACTGTGTTACAAAATAGCATACAGTGTAACATTATATCAGAAAATCAGACCATTATCAAAGTTAAATAACATATAAGTTGATTTTTTTGCATCAAAAAATTTACACTTCAGATAGTGACATAAATATAGTAATAATAGTTCATTATAAATATAAAAAATTGGAGATTCTAAAATACAAAAATTTGAGCGTAGTTTAGAAAAAAAGTATTCCATTAATTAATTGATCATTTACTTAGATTAAGAAAGCTTATAGTTTAGCAATTTATTCTGCACTAACAATTTGGTACAGTATTCACCTAACCGATTAAAATGAATAATGAGTCATTTTAATCATACTATAATAAAGTGAACAGTACTTTGTAAAAGTTTACAGTAACAAATATTATTAGTACTTTCTTTTAGTTAAATCATTATAAGCAACTTTATGGTCATTTAAACCATAAAGTTACTTGTACCAATTTAGCTAAAAGTATACTGTGAATTAAGTGTCATTAATAAAAGTATGCTACTGCGAAATTTTACATAATACTGTTCGATAATATGAGTTACATTCAGATATTCATAATCATAATTAGAGCAAGAATATTTAATACACATATCATTTAAAATATTTTACAAGTTTACAATACTGATATCAAATTTTATTACATAAATTACCTATACTAAAATCATATTTTTTATTACATAGGATTCATATAAATGGAGTGAATATATCTACTAACACGACTATGTCTCTTGAAACCTTACAAATCAATCACTGCAAAGAACATTTTATCTAGAATAGATACTTCAAGTTCACAGATAATTTATTTTAATGGGGAATCTCCACTTCATTAAAAAAACTCTGTAAATTCAACTGAATGGTTTACCACAAACTTCAATGTAAAAATGTCTACTGCAGGCTACATACTATCATTTATCATTTTTCAAAATACCATTGCGACAACATTTTTAACAGTATAGGCAGCGCCTGATATAAAGATGTGAATAAAAATAGTAATTTTCTATAGCCCGCTTCACGTTTACCCACATAGCACTTTATTAATAGAGATAAACACCGGCTTGTGTCCAGAGGATAACTTTCCAAATGACAAAAGTTAGACTATAAGCTCTGGTTTTAATTATTGGACTTCTAAAAATAACATAGAAATGGAAATTTTCAATTATTTTAATCTCCTATCAATAGAATTCAAAATATTACATTGGTCAAAAGTACACTTTATTCAAAATTCCATCGTCAACCCGAGATTTAAAGTTTGACTATCCAGAGAACCAATGATTTAATTAGCCCAGGTCACCAAAATGAGTTTATCTTATATTTTCAGGCGTTAGCAAGCTTTGCGTTAATACCTCATAATTTGACTGAAGCTCAAAACACCAGTGTTGTGAAATGTTTGAAAAATTTGACAGAGGTCATGTAATGTTTTTGACATCAACACGGCTAACAAAAACGGAATATATATAGAATGCAATGGGGACTATTTGCGACACAATATATAAATTACAAACTTTCGAGGTGGTTCCATTTTTTATATCGTAGAAACATTCAGGATTATCTCACGTATTAACCCCAAAGCAATGAAAGAAAAAAAATATAGCAAAACTAAATACAGCAATAAATATACGTAATATTTATAGATTGCAAATAACTTGCTTTAGATTATTAGCACACACTTTTAGTGACATTGTTTACAATCTGCAACGTTTTGCCACATGACTGCAGTCAGCCTCTATGCTATTTTTAATTTTCCTGTTAATATTATCGCTTAACAGATGCTCTTATTATCATAATAAAAGAGTAAATTGCAAACTTAGGTAATTTTGGTATTACAATATGAAATATCTTCAGAATTGTTAGAACTTTGACTTTTCATTAGTAAAATCCGCTGCTCACATTTTATAGACATTTGTATCAGAAATTCAAAATGATCATCATTAGGAGAAAAGTGTATCTATCTAATAAGACGAAATTTATTCAACTTTAAATTCGTTCATCCTACCTTTGTAAGATAAAAATTGAAAAATAGCTTCCACCTTAAATAGATAAAGCCATAGTCAAAGCGTCATAATTTCATATTACTGTCTAGGACATATAAATACTTGCACAATCATATAAATACTTGCACTGTCATATATATACTTTTTGAGATAGAAAATTTACATTTATTTTCTTGTTATAGAAGTCTTATTATATTATAAATAATAAAAAGTCTAAGGTATTTTGAAATACACTCTTTTGCTTAAAAAACGGGTGGTTTTGATTTTGTCATATTATTAACAAAATATTATTTATTAAGTTGTATTAATTGTAATCACAAATCACAACAGGAAACAAGAAAAGAACCCTTTCAACATCTCCTGAAAATAACTTAAAATCCCAAACACCCCAGGGATCACGAACACACAAAAAGAACAAGACTCTCAGTGCATCTGCCACTGAACGTTCATCAAGTTTCTCAGAGGGAGTTGTGAAACCCGGAATGCTGAATTTTTTGACAAGTAAAAACCCTACCAAAGCACAAGATGGAAGCGATGAAAATAAATAGCAATCAATTGCAAGGCCTCTTTCAAAAACCAAAACAAAAAAAAAACATAAAACACACGAAACTCAAAACAATACAAATCTCCCAATACGGCTGGTCACCGAGGGAAAGATCGACCAAAACCCTCCAAAGAAAAACAAAGAAAGGAAAAAGAAAAACATTTTCAATATTTGTACCTATAATGTAAAATCATTATCTACCGAACCTAAACTAATTGAGCTTAAAACAGCACTACAAGACATTAACCACAACATACTAGGATTAAGTGAAGTTCGCCGGCTGGGTGAAAAAATTACCGAAGATGCCGATTACATAATGTATCACCTGGGTCAAACCAAAGGCCTGTGTGGTGTGGGTTTCTTAGTTAAGAAAAAATATAAAGAAAATATAAAGAGATTTATTGGTATATCAGAGAGAGATTTGTGCATTAGAAATAGAGTTGGAGAATACCCTCCTCGCAATAATACAAGTGTATGCACCTACCGAAAGTTCATCTCAAGATGAGATTGATAAATTTTACGGGGACTTAGAAAAAGTACACGACACTGTCTCCACGAAGTTTGTTATATCTATAGGCGACTACATCGCACAAATCGGTGTACCCAAGGTCCATGAACAGTCAGTTCTCGGTAAATACGGTCACGGTAGCAGGAGTATCCGCGGGGAAAGACTCCTTCAATATGCACAAGAGTACAACTTGAAAGTAATAAATACTATGTACAAGCTAAAGCCAAAGAACAGATGGACATGGATCTCTCCTGATAAAAATACAAAAAACAAAATCGATTATATTATGACCACAAAACCCAACTTATTTACAAACTACAAAGTACTAACGTCATTCCACTTTGGTTCTGACTATAGGTTATTAAGAGCCTCAATTCATTTGAAACTTGAAAGAAAATGCAGATGTGGTTTTTCGAACGCAAGCAATAAACTGAAAACAGTAAAAGAGCAAGAGATCTACCTTGAAAATCTAAGTAGCTACATACCTGAACTTATAACAACACATAAAAACTATAATGCTGAAGGCTATTGCCCCAAGATCGGAGACTCTATATTACAAAGTTTGAAATCTAATAAAATACCAAAAAAGAGTACTATTCTATCCACAGAGGCGTTAAAACTCATGAAAGAGAGAAGTATACTACTAAAGAAATCTAAACTAACCAAAACCGAGAAAGGAAAACTGAAAGATCTCTATAAAATTACCAATAAAGAAATAAAAAGATGCTACGATAACCATAGAATAAATACTATACAAAGACACCTTGAAAACTCTAGATCAGCTAAAAAAGCCTACAAAGAATTAAATACATCTAAAACATGGATTCCATCACTGCAGCCCGGCTCTACAAAAATTATGTCTCGAGAGGAAATCATAAATACAGCAGTTTTATGCAAAACTATATAGTCAACCAGACTCACAAAACCAAATAATTTCTGTTGACCAACACAATGAAGTTCTCCCAGTGCCAGAGTTCAGAGAGCCTGAAATTCTGATACAAATAAAGAAGCTTAAGGCAGAAAAAAGTCCAGGACCAGACGGGATCACAAATGAATGCATCAAGTTTGCAAGGACTCTACTATTGACTCCTATCACTCTACTATGGAATAAAATATTACAAGAGGAAACTGTGCCACAGATATGGACGGAATCTGAGATTATCTTACTATATAAGAAAGGCGACCCGGCTGACATAAGCAATTATCGTCCAATAAGCCTCATGCCCAGCCTATATAAGCTGTTCGCCTCCTGCTTGTTGACCACATTCAAGTTGTTGATCAGGTGATAGAGAAATATCATGAATTCCGTAGACCCTTATACGTAGCTTTTATAGACTATGAAAAAGCATTTGACTCTATATCACATAACAGCATCTGGGAAGCGCTGAGGTCACAGAACATAAACGAAAAATATATAAAAATACTGAAAAATATTTACGCGAACAGTAAAAGTAGAGTCAAACTAGATAGAGTAGGAAGAAAAATTAATATAAATAGAGGCGTGAGAGAAGGAGACCCAATCTCTCCAAAACTATTTATAGCTGTCCTACAGTACATAATGAAGGACTTACCATGGTCTACGAAAGGCATCAGGGTAGGTCAGTTTCTAAGCCACCTCAGATTTGCCGACGACATTATTCTTTTTTCAGAGTCTCCACACCAATTAAACAGTATGATGTTAGATCTCCAGCAGGCGAGCATTAAAGTTGGTTTGTAAATGAATCTAGACAAAACTAAAGTCATGACTAACTACCTCAAGACACCCATAACTGTAATGGATATGCCAATTGAATATGTAGAAAAATACATCTACCTAGGGAAACAGATTTCCTTCAGCAAAGAAAGGAACACTGAAGAAGTTGACCGGAGAGTAGTAATCACCTGGAAAAAATACTGGGCTCATAAAGGCATATTCAAGTCGCACCTACCACTGCCTACCAAGAAGACAGTTATGGACTCGGAGATTCTACCACGTCTCACCTACGGCTCCCAAACCTGGACGTTTGACCTTAAGACTAGTTGAAAAATCCAGACCACTCAGAGAAGAATGGAGAGAAGCTACTTAGGTATCAAATTAAAAGATAAAATAAGAAATAAAACCATCCGCAAAAAAAACGGGTATAACAGATGCACTCACCTACTCTCTTCAAAGAAAATGGAGATGGGTGGATCACGTGGCGAGGTACGCTGATAATAAGTGGACACAAAAAATCATCCAATGGACGGGACCACAAGGTACCAGAGCGAGAGGCAGACCCAATGCCAGATGGGCTGACGAGATCGTGGCTACAGCAGGTTGCGAGTGGCTCCAAACAGCCAAAGATAGAGACGAATGGCAAGCTTTGGAGGAGGCTTTTTTTACCCTAAGGGGGTCCATATAAATTTAATAAATAATATAAAAATTTTATATAATAATTGTCAACGTAAATTATCATGAGCATTAATTAATTTTACTATTCTATTTTAATTTTTTATACAATGTATACAAATGTCATCCTTTTTAATTAATGTTGTTATTTATTATTTATTTTTTATTGCATGTTGCATGTATGTAACTTTTTGTATGGAATTTAATAAAGCTTTATTATTATTATTATTAATTGTAATTGTTACTGGCAGGTATAGTGTATTCTGGTACATAAAAACGAACGTTCTAAATTTGAAATTTATTCTTGTTGAATGAAAATTCTCTTTCACTGACAAAAACATATTTTTTGGCGGTAAATGAAATCCTACTCTTAAGTTTTTTTCATTTGTTACGTTTTTTATTTTCAACGAATAAATTTTAATTAAATTTCTGCTGTTTGCTACATTAGTTCACTTCTGTTTGCTGTTCTCAGTATGGTTGAAGAAACGATAAGAGCTAGTAAAATTATTGCGCTGCTTGAAGAAGGCTGTAGCCAATGTTATGTATCTCAGCAGTATAATGTGAGTCGTTCCACCGTCCAAAGAACCTGGCAACGATACCAAGAAACGGGCTCCGTCAGTAGAAGGCCCAGTTCTGGAAAAAAAACGGTGCACTGAGCCACGGGACGACCGCTTCATAGTCAGTCAAGCGCTACAAAATCCTCAAGTTGCGTACGTGGATCTCAAACAGAACCTCGAAGACGTCAGAGGTACACGAGTAAGCCAATGGACAGTCAGAAGGAGAACGCAGGCCGTCAATATACGTAGCTATCGCCCAGCTCGGGGCCCTACATTGCTCCGTGAGCATCGAGTTGCCAGATTGAGATTCGCTCAAAATTTTTCATCATGGACTCAACAAGACTGGAATAGTGTTACTGTTATTCTCCGATGAAGCTCGTATATCGATTAGTGGTGAGGATAGACGTCGGTGAGTTTTACGAAGACCTGGAGAACACTTCGCAGAAGTGTGCTTTGAGGAAATCACCCCTTACGGTGGAGGCTCCGTAATGTTTTGGGCTGGTATTAACTCAGATGACCGTACCGAGTTAGTTTTTATTGAAAATGGCACACTTAATGCGCAAAGGTACATAACAGAGGTTCTTATTCCTCATGCCCAACCCGCATTAACAGCAGTTGGAGGTAAGTCCATTTTTATGGATGGCAACGCTCGCACCCACCGCTATAGAGACGTTGATGCGTATATGCAGGAGGCCGGAATTCGTCGGTTAGCATGCCTAGCAGATTAAGCAAATTGATTTTAACTAGAAGAGGCCATACTCGTTACTAAATTTTGAAATTTTATGTTAAATTGATAAAAAATATTCAAAAATAAACTCAAGCCATTTTGAATGTACCAGTATGAAAACGCTCGTTTGTGGACTTTACATCGTTTTTTTATTTATTTGCATTTTTAATGACTGAAGTAGATAAAAACGATATCTCAATTATAAATAACAATATTCTCATCATATCGCCATATAAAATGCATCAAATAATAATAATATAACTCTGATATGGTTTATTCCTATAAGTGCCAGTTTTTTTTGCAAAAGAGTTTATATGTGTACAAACAATAGTTTTAGTATATACAGTAGCAAAAGGGTCATATCAACAAAGTCTTTAAAGTAGTACAAAATTCATAATTGAAGGTAACGGAAATATAATTTAGTAGACTTTAGATATATTTGGATGATTCTCACATGATAACGAGATTTCATGTAAAGTACAATAGCTGAGCTAAGTACAGGAGCTACTTATTATTAGATAAAGGATAACAAATATAGGGAAACTTATTTTTTATAACTTTAACTTGCTTTATGAAAATGTCACTTCTAAAACCATATCGACAGAAGCCAAGTGCACGCAAATGCCCATAATATGTAGAAAAGTACTGATAATATTTCATTTTGTCTAACCAATAATGAAGTTGCAGGTCTATTTTTCACACGTGCAAAAAAATCTTGCCACATGTACAAGTCTTAAGCAAGAATAATAAATTATTGTAGAAACATTTGAAAGCTTATTTTGGGAAATTCAAAGAAGCCAAGTGACTAAACAGATAGATAAAAACTAAAGATGGCTCTAGATATTGAGACTTAGTTTCTACATGTTAAACCTATTTAATCCCATAATTTGTTAGCGTGAACAGTTATTTGCAGACTTCCATAATTTTCCATAGTAAACGAAGGGTTTGGGAATAAATAAAAAAATTAGAACAAGCACAAAGAAAGAGTAGACTGTATTTTGTGACAAATGGTCATATTTTTGAGGCAAAAGATATTTAGATTTTTTCTGGGTTATTAAAAATGGCTATACTTTATTGATTAAATTGAATAAAGCAACAAATGTCAAAGACCATATTTAGGGTCTAAAAAATGACTTTCTTTTATTTAAAACATTACAAAGTACATTGTAAACATTAATCTTGCTTTGGAATGTAAAGCAGTCACACCGTCCGTCATAACCTTTTAATTTAAGAAGCAATTAATTATCATTTGATGTTAATATACTAATAAAATACCTTACAAACTCAACAAAAAATTTCTTATGAATTGAACACATTTTACCGCAAACACATGATTAAGCAAGGTGTCTCATAGCAACGTTTATTAGTATATCATTACCACCAGAAGCATTCTACTCTTGAAACACTAATTAAAAATTTGACAAACTTTCTGAACATCTTTGAAAAAAGGTTATCCTTTCTATAGAGGTGTAAACAAAAACGTTAATTTGGTTTAATTTTTTATGACAATTGAAAACAGAAATTTAGTTTCTATTAAATATTGCTAAACAGAACATCATGCAACATATACCATCAAAATCGTTTTACTGAATATGATACGCACATATGTGATACTTAAGAATAGAGCAATATTAAACTACTTATTTTTCCAAGGAACGATCAATCATAGGATGAATTTTTTGAAAACGAGTAAATTCCTGCATACTCACAACTCTAATTTAAGTACTTTGGGTAGGTCATTGGATTACCATTTTTTGATACCCGTAGACTAAAAATATCAATACAATAATGGATGAATTTTTCCATAAACTCCCAGTAGACTCGTCAAGGGATCTATGGTGTTGTATCATTAACTTTCAGATGGCCACATACAATTCCATAAATTTTTTATAATTACAGCAGCCTTCTTTCTGATAGAAATATAGTTTACTTTCTTCAATAGCATCGCCTAATGCAGAATTCATACACACTATATTAACTATTAATTACAGAAATTTATAAGTTTAATTATAATCAAATGGTAAATATACTTATGGACTAATGACTTCCCTATTTATAAACAGAATGAATGTATAAAATTGTATAGGACAGCAATTGTCTGCATTCATTAAAGACATAGATACATTTTCTTAATTAGAGTCAACTGGCACTGAGCCAAAACTATAATGGCAATCGAGGCAGGAGTTGTGTAACTCCCTTCCGGATAACTACACATCTAATTACTCATTATTTATTACATCACTTGTCAAAATCTCTTGTAAATACTTATTTATACATTTACACATGTACAAAATTGAATAATTTCGTACATCTATACATGAACGAAATCGAGAATTTTGTTCACAAGAATTAAAAACTGAAAAAATCATTTCAACCATTTGTAGATTATAAGTTCATTCCCTCACCACAAGTTTGTGATTACTTTGTTAATTCATATCAATTTTAAATCTATAATTATTGCAAAATTTTACATATAACACAATTGTTTATTGACTGATGAAATAAGATTACAAGTAATTTCTTCTTGTATAAGAAAGTATTCGAAAACTAATTGTAGTAAAAGAGGTTGAGTAGTTAATATAAACAAATTTAATACATATAATTACAGCTTATTTCACTCACTTGGCCATATGAGTGAACCTGTAATCAAAAACTCCGCCCTAGACGGTCCCAAACCCGTATGAAAAAGGAGGAGGGTTGGTTGATGCAGAAAAGACCAAACCAACCGTAAAAGGTCAACGTCGAGTATCGGGCGACGGTTAACTAACCCAATCGTATAAGAGCAAAGGTAGGAAATGACCTATGCAACCCGCAACCTTGCTTCCACACTTCCACACACACAACCTAACCTGCTAAGCATATTTGCCTATAATGTGCCATACAAGTCTGTCCAGTTCGGATCTAATTTTTATGTAAATTTAGCCTATGTCATTCTTTTTCTTAAGACCCTAAAGTTTAAAAATATTTATTTTATTTTTTCTTTCGTAATTAATGTGTAGAAAAAACTGCGTGTTTTAGTTATTTTTTAAGATTGTTTATATTTAAGGCAAAATTGTAGTAAGTTCAGTTCAAGTGTTTAAAAAAAATAGCTTTAAATTGTATTATTAATGACACTAATAATTAATAATATGTTGCGTAATTATTTCTTTTTATATTCTATTTTAAGGTTTGACTGGATGCACAACCGTCCGCTTCGGTGTCCGAAGACATACTGAATTAATTCGTTTAGTGCGCGCTTTTATATAGTTTTTGCCTTGCGGGGCCTTTTCACCACCAAAATGGGTAAACCGGGCAGGGTGTGGTTGGTACGGTTCAGTGTTATTCAGTCTAAATGGGTAAACCGGGCAGGGTGTGGTTGGTACGGTTCAGTGTTATTCAGTCAAAATGGGTAAACCGGGCAGGGTGTGGTTGGTACGGTTCAGTGTTATTCAAATGGGTAAACTGGGCAGGGTGTGGTTGCAATATAACCGTAACTGCAATCTCGAGAACGTCATACCAGCTGATATAGATTTGGAAACGCTTACAGCAATCGATGGCGATCAAAGGACAATGTGAAAGCCCTGAAATTAACAATGTCCAAAAACAAAAGAAACTTAACACCTACTGGCTAAGCCAATCTATACCAACCTCCAATAGATTCTCCGACTCTTGACACGCAAATAGCACAAACCAAAGACACCGTTGAAAAACCTGCTAAAGTTCCGCTCTTATATATTGATCGGGTCAGTAATATCCAACAATTACTAAAAATGCTTGATGAGATAGCAACAGATAACTATGAATTAAAAAATTTTATTAAAACGACCAGGTTAGAATTCAGCCCAAGTCTACCGAATCATATACAAAAATAGTAAACCAAAATAGGAAAACCTGCAAGAGAAAAACACAGAATTTTATACTTGTGTAAGTGACCTTTATGACCCGAAGCGATACATGTCCCCCTGTGAAGCTCAACGGACTACAGATACCCCAAGCAAATGAAGCCAGATACCTTGGGCTTTATTTAGACCGCCGTCTCACCTTTCACCTCAACCATCAACACATTTTCACCAAGCAAAAAGTACTGGGGATTCAATTGAGAAAAATGTACTGGATACTCGGAAAAAAATCACAGTTGTCAATGGAGAACAAACTGCTATTATACAAGTTTATCCTTAAGCCAATCTGGACTTACAGAGTTCAACTATGGGGCACCGCTGCCAACTCAAACCCGGAAATACTCCAGAGGTTCCAATCCAAAATGCTGAGCATAATCACAGACTCCCCATGGTTTGTAACAAACCAACAGTTACACCACGACCTTGAAATCAGAACAGTCCAAGAAGAGATCAAACACTCACTGAAATCCTACAGGAATAGACTAGAAAACCATCCAAACATACTGAATATGCTCTTAATGAATAACATTTCAACATTCAAAAGGCTAAAAAGAAAGTCCCCTAGAGATTTATAGGGATAGTTATACATAAAGGGCGCAAGTCGCTGGACTGACTGCCCTTCAAGACAAAATACGTAAATTCATAACCTTAAGCTAAATGTTCACACGAAACAGATTGCATTAATAACATTTATAAAAAAAAAAAAGCCTAGCATAGGAGACCATTTGGGTCTGAATCACAGCTCAAAATAGAAGGTAAACTAGAATGTAAATAGATTGAAAATTATAATTCCATCAGCCGCCCGATCTCGTGCAAGTTATCATAACTAAGTTAAATTATAAACAATGTAAAGGTACTTCGCTTTCATCGTTAGATCTTTAAATGAATTTTGTAAGGAATATAGAAAAATAGGTGTATTTTTATAGCGTATCAGTTTTATAGCATATATGTAAATTTGGCATCAGACCTAGGTATGGGCGGCTGATGCCAACTTTTGGTGGTTTTACCATTAAATCTAGTGGATTAATTATTTTCTACTAGGTAAAAATTGTTTTTTTAACTTTTTAATTAAATTTTTTTTAGTGGTTAATGACCTTTTTTACCCACTAGGGAAGAATTAAATCTACTAGATTTAGCGGTCAAACCACTAAATTGGGAACACCGCCCATGACCTATCTTGGACTATCTCGGGGAACAAGGGGGTAAAAGGATGATTCTGTCAGTACTTTACTTCCATCAGTACCAACAGAATAACCAGAAAATAAAAATATAGGCTGCCTATACTATAACTTGTCACCTATACATATAACAATCTGTTACAACAGAGTGATTTCTGTACATGGAAAATATTTCAAAAAGATTGACAAATTTATTGTAAAGAATAATAACAAAAGCCAATAAATCTGTTTTTAGAATTTTTGTCTAGCCTGTCTGAATTTTTGTCTGTCTGTCTATTTATAGAAACCCTAGGTACCGTTGCAAGTATTATTTATTAAATTAGACAAGAAGATCAGACAATATTAAATTCAATATTAATACTTATTCTAATAATAACAACTTCTAAACAGAAAAAAGAATGAAAAGACTAAAAACAAACAAATTTTAATTCTTATACATTAATAAAACAAAAAAGTTACAACCACAGTGCAAACATACAATCACTATTTTTTTTTATAAGGTGCTGTTCATTTCAATATAATAAAGTCTTAAATCTCCTGACCATCATTGACAATATTCGTCACTTGTCCATGATATCAGCAAAATTTCTGTTTTGATTTGGCCTTTGTACGTTTCCTTGGAATTGGCTGTGGTGAGGTTTTTCATGGATTATTTTCAACATTTCGGACATTAACTAATTTATTTCAATCACATTATGAGCTAATTCAACAAAGATGCAAAATATTAGAAAAGCAAATAGATTAAGAAGTAAGTCAAGTGGGTTTAAATAGGCGGACATGATTTAGGTTAGATAATAATTTGGGTTTAATATCTTAAATTTAAAAAACAAAAACATTAAAGCATCACTCACGGACATCTGTTGTCTCAAAAATGGTTTAACATAGTAAATTGAATTATGGTACAGATATGGGATTATTACTTCCCATTTTTTGTAATAGTAAGAACCTGAAAAATATTTTTCTGAGAATTTTGGGGGGCAAGTTTGGTAAAAAAAAATGTTTGGTATCAGTCATATGGGGATATCAATGAAAAAACAAATTACAATACTTCAAAACTACTTTCCAAAATTTTGTGTAATATAGCCCTAGAGGCACCATACACAAAAAAAACATGTCACCATCTCCACTACCCTATCTCAGAAAATGATTTAAGTTATTAAAAACTATGGTTTAAGTTATTAAAAGTTTACTGCAAAACCATTTTAGATCTCATAGTTATTGAAAAATTTACGATATATTTTCTTAAGTCTGCGAGAGATAAATTAGGCAATATAATAAAATGGTTAAAAATTATATTAATATTTAAAAATAGCTCAATTGAATTACTTTTGTTTTCTATAAAATGTTATATAATGTAAGGGTACCACATTTATAAAATTGTATATATATACGCGGAACTCTTCTAGTGCGAGATCTCATTTTATAATTTAGGAGTAAATTGCTATTAAAAATTCAAACACATTTTTCTCCGCGCAACTTATTTCAAGATGGTGGCCATGATTTTTTAAGAATTATTTGATCGATTTCTTTTCAATTCTTCATGTTTAGTTTAAATGAGAAAGACTATTGTCGGTGGTTGAATGCTTTTCTAATCAGCTTATGGGCAACTTCCATAACTCGTAATAAAGGCACATTTTAAAGTTTTACAGAAAAGAGCACATTACAAGATCTTAACAGATATCTACACCATCTAACTGTTTAAGCAAATATAGCCATGTAGACATGTTTGGTAGAAAAGACTTATCAAAATTGTTTTATGTTGTATACATTTACTCAATTTTTTATGTATTTCAGTACTAATATATAAACTATCAGATTGAAATTTATTATTTAAACCCAGTTTTAACTTTTAGGTAATTAAATTAATTCCAAATTTGATTTTCACCCGCCATAAACAAAATGCACTCTAACACTTTAATTAAATGCGAGAAGGAGGTGGATAGTTCAGTGGCACTTTAAAAATTGTAGTTATGTAAAACCAGGAAAAAGAAGGAAACTGTTTTAAATAAGACAAGGTATTTTTTATGACGCTGATAGCTCCCTCCCATAAGTATTTCCAATATGTGACTGGAAACATGTGCACAAAGTTGTCACTCATAGAAATGAGGAGTGAGAAACACTGACCTGGCTTATGCAACCAACTTCTGGAGTTAAAATGCTCAACAGTTCTACATATACCAACTCACAGTATCATAGGAAAGTGACCGTAAAAATACTGGTAGAAAGGGTTTAACAAGGAATTTTTTGCCAATGACTAGAAAGCTGGAGGTAGTGGCATACTTATTGGATGATCAATCAATTTTACAGCTTGCCACTAAGCAGCTGGTAACACCAAAAATATGCAAGTAATTCTCCATATTAAGTACGTTATACATTTGGAAGTACTAAAACGGTAAGATTTCAGTAAGACCATTCAACTCATGACAAAATGTTTTGAATATGGATATCTTTTGGATTATATAAACCAATGGCAATGAAAATTTTACATAGTTGTCATACGCAGTAGACCGAAGTTATAATTGTTAGGCAAACTATTTTCAAAGAATACCAATGAGTTCAACTTTATTCCTTTTTTTTTCAAAAATAATGAGAGATAACGCCAACCAGTGTTTTTTACACAATGAACTCTATGTAAGCTACATCCAAAAGATGTCTATTTATTTAAGTGTAAATTAAAATGTTTTAAATAGCATAAGCATTTTACATATGCCAGTATTTATAATTTGCTGAGCAAGTGTTAGAAAGCAACATAAAATATTATTTCCACGCAACTTAAGGCCATACTTAATGGAATAAAGCGAGGCAAATTAATTCACTTACTAACTCCAAGTCTTCATTATAGTCGTGTTTTCTTCACATGGTTTTTGTTATACAATTTACAATTAGTTGCACAAGAACATACGACTTGCAATTAAAAATACAACACAAATGACTGTCATAGCAGAGAAAAATATAATATTGGAAGTTTCTGTGAATAATCAATGTGTTACATATATGTATTGTATTAACATAAATACTGACCAAAGAGGATAAAGAAGTTAGTGTGAGGAGCACAATGGTTTAATCTTCTTTAAAACTAAATACTTTCAAAAATAGCTTAGCCAATAGTATAGACCAGATAATCAAAATAGGACACTTCAAATGGATAATGATCATAGTATTGCAGTCTAAGCAACATATAAAAACTGATAACAATACTTATGAGCTTAAACTAGCTCCCCTAGGAATGTAACTTAAACTCTATAGAAAATATATGATTAGCTGTAAAAACAAAGCTTTGATTCGAAATGTTTATCGATCATGAAGCAACCATATTGAGCCCTTTGCAATATCTGAAAATTGCTCAGACCGAAATAAAATAGAAAACGTACCTCGAAACTACTAGGTTATAATTGATAATGGTGGTAAATCAGACAAAAGCATTAAGTTTACGTCAAGATTATTAAGACTTATTTTAGAAATTAAATTTGTTACTACATTTTCTAGCCTACATCCTCTTATGGCAATAAGTATAACATTTCAATATTTTTTATTAAATTCGTGGGGGGGGGGGCAAACATCACAGGTCACTTTAAAATTTGCACAGAGCTTAAAAATGAAAAATGATAAATGAAACATCAATTTCATTTCAACCTACCCAATGACGCCCCACTCATGAACCCCCTTAATGCATGAAAGAAATTCTTTCCGCCACACTTCACATGTACAGACAGGTAACAGAAAAATTTTTCTTTAATATTTTAGTACCGATTACATATATACTTTGCCAAATTTCATTTACCAAGGTCCAAGCCTGTAGAAACTGAGAACCTGTGAATGACGGGCGAATATAATGTAATTATAAGGGTTCCTCGTTCACTGTAGGACTATAAAAACCATCACTGCACTAATATTTAAAATTTCTCTTTTCTTTTTGTCATCTGAAATACCAATGAAATGCCATATAATAATAAAAAGCCATTGTAAATTACAACTATATAAGACAATGAATATCAGAGATATAGTATGGGATAGAAAAAAAATAAGACGCTAAATACGGTAACAAGAGTATGGGATAGAAAAAAATAAGACGCTAAATACGGCAAATGGTTTCGTCACTTAAAATGAATGGATAATGACAGATATATTTATACACCAGACATGGCAATAGTATTTTATTGTCTTGAATTATTAGTCTTATAACAAGCAGTAGAGTTTTCTGAATTTTATGTGAAAAGAAGTCTATACAGTTGCTTCACTGGGAATTTATGGCATTTATAGGTATTTACAGCCATACCCTTAGCGTTCAAAAAGTTAGCAATAATAAAGATTTGTTTTATTTCTGGATATACACCTGAGTGAAATCTAAAAACACACATAAAAGATGAAATATAAATGTATGTTTCTAATTTTACTGTTGAAAGAAAAGAAAAAGAAATTCACAATTCTTCCTGAACAACTGCACTGTGAACACTGCGCTGTTTAACTACTAACCTCTACTAAAAATAAACAATAATGGCTATACACATATGCTTACACTAGCCTACACACACACTCATGGCATATATGAGAATGCACAAACTCAGATTACTTTGCTAATATAAAAAAGCCACTGAAGAATTAACCGCCACCAATTGAAGGATGATGGGAAAATTACAGTCAAATAAAGTCTATAAATAATGGAGTCCTCATAATTCTTTTACTAAAACTTTATCAAAACGTTTGCAGAATTAACTTCAACATTTACTTCTTTTTGTTTTGGATATTGATTAAAGAATTAATATCCAAAACAAAAAGAAGTAAATGTTGAAGTCATACACTGTATTCAATTTTCAGGTTGTACCGCAGCAAATCGAGTATAAAGAATGTGGAATGTGTGAACGAGAATGGAGTGAACATGAATATTCAAGATATGACAGTAGCGACTCGGATATTAGAAATGTCGAAACATAAAAAATTAAAGACATAATGAAAAAATTTGTCTAGTAACTCTTCATAATGATGACTAATTCTATAATAAACAATAATAATGCAATAATTGCTAAAGAACACATTTTAATTTTTTAATTCCTACACTTGCATGAAGACGCTGTTATAAATATTTATATCAGTAATCGCCAAAACAAGAAAAAACAAATATTTTCTGTAAAATGCACACATAACAAATATTTATTTTTATATTATTTTTATGCAATTTACAATAAAAATTAAAAAAATAAAAGAAACTACCTAAGTAATTATAAAAAAAACCAAAATTTTTGTACTGATAATGTTTATCGGTACACTGATGCTCAATTTTCAGTTACTTTATATATACAGGTGTTATTTTAACTAGGACAGTATAAAGAAACTGTCTTAGATACCATTATAGATCTTTTTTATGAAAACAATTTTAAGTCAAGTTTAAGAGTCCCGATAAACACTGCACATAAAATTAAATAATGCAGGCTATTATTATTAATACAACATTTACCACATACCTTTGTGAAAAGCTACCAGAAGTGTTGTAAAACGTGTCTGTATAAAAGAGAATGGAAGTCACATTGAACAATTAATGAAGCAATCAATATAATAAGGTTTAATAGCTTACACAAATTGTTTGAAAAAGTTTTTATAAAATTTGACCAAATCCTATTGTCCAAATTGTTTCCCTCTAATACAATTAAATGATAATATCGTAAAATTGAGTCGATTTATAGAAAAACAAAATTTCATTAATTTTTTTAATCTATATGGTCAACTCATCTTGACCAAAATTTGATAATGCCAAAATTGTTTCCATGAAAGAGACCTAATGTACCTAAGACCTCTCTAGGATAGAGTAGTAACTTCAGGAGAATTTATAAATATAACCCATATTTTTCAGGTAACAGACAAAATTCAGTTCGTACATTAAAGAAAGGATCATTTATTAGTAGTTAATAAGATTTTAAAAAAGTCTCATTTTGTTTTTTAATATCAGAACGATGTAGATCACTTCATCTGGAGACCAGACAACTCTAAGTTAAACAAAGTTATAATGCATTCATAGAAGTGTTGCATGACACATCCTAACATGCACATGCATTTCAAGAAATTTTTTAAAGAAATTTACTAACGCATTCAATCTTCTCTAAAATTATTTTCAGTTACTGTCTTTAAATATTTCCTTTTTTTTGTATCTTAATTATTTGCTATTTTAGATTTTTTTTATATAAATAGCAAAAAAAACTTTTACCTTCACTATAAGAGGGAAAAATTTAATATGTTACAGTCTTTTCATATAAACACATGTTTGTGTCATCAATTTTCATTTGAGTGAGACACTTGCCAATTATTCAGCCAGTGAATATCAGCCTGAATAAATGACAATTTAAAACTGATGATGCTAATCTATACAACAACGAATTTGTTGAGCAAGAATGTTGTCTTGCTCAAACAAAAGAGATCCACAAGCTAGCTTATTTCAAAATAAATCTAGAGTATTTAAATACAGACATTAATTTTTTGGAATTCTTTATCTTGTCAGTAACTTAAAACTTGCAAAAGTCATCAGCCCTATATTTTACATATTAATAGATTTGCAGCCGTCCAACATATAAGCTAAATACAAAGTGTTGAAAAATATCATAATAATTTGTGCGTATGAATCTAGGAAGGCATGGTTTGGTGCATATACACAAGCGATCCTAATACACAGGCTTGAATTCTTTCCTGCCTGCAGACGCTATCAGTCGCAGCAAAGATGAGTGAGGAAATGTATGTAAGTGAGTGCCGTTGGATTTTCATTTTTAACAAAATGATAGACAAACTTGAAGAACCCTACTGCATTAAATTCTATGTTAAGGTTTGTTATTCTCAAGCGATGTGGTAAAAATATTGATTATAGAATTTTTTTACATTTCTACAGAAAAATATGCACAAGTTCATGAACACATGTAAAAAATATAGTTTCGATTTCCCTAACACTTCATAAATGTAGATATTGATAAACCAATTCAATATTCAAAGAATATATAAGTCACAAAATTTACGGAATGAATATATTTTATATAAATCTTCCTAAATGTTGCGTGTAATACGAGAAAAGCTTCCGAATTTTTGAGTAAATTCAAATAACAACCGCTATTAAAGTGTATGGGGGACTTGATATATGAACAACTCAAATAGAACTATAGTACCTCATGCTCGGGTGTCTGTTAGACTTTCGCAACTTATACATAATTCAGAATGCTTTATACTAATCGTCATTGTATAATTTGTGTAAAGTAACATTTTTGAATGATTTTTCACAACTCATCCAAAAAAAAAAATATATATATATATATATATGTATGTATGTATGTGTGTGTATATATATATATATATATATATATATATATATATACATATATATATATATATATATACTTAAAAAAACTAATTGCTCATTAGTTAAAGCCCAAATTAAGAGACATAAATTAAACCCAAAAGCAGTAGTGGTCGGAGGCAATGTCTAAATCAAATTTCATTATAAGTTTCTTTTCCCTTATTCTTTGCTCCAGCTTAGTAGCTACTCTAAGTCAATTATTACATATTTTTCTACGTACAAATTTTTTAAATGAAATAAATCTGTTAGGCACCTTAGGACCTATGGCATTATTAAAAACACCTCAGTTAAAGATCGTGTTTTAAAACATAGATGTAATGTACGCATGAAATATATAATGTAAATTTTGAAGATTTAATATTATGGTGTTATGTAAAATATAGAAATTACTAAAATTTCTATGTTTTACATAATACCATTCTGCTGCCTATATGGAGTAAAAGAAACAATTTAAAATGAGTTTTGGAAAAGTGGTACAAATTGGCAGATAGAGACAAACCACATTCAGTATTAGCAGATACAGCACTTCGATTAAATGGGATGATAATATTTGGGGGAAGAAAATAAAATAAAAACTTGTTAAATTTTATAATGACTGTTTCCTTCCAAAATTATAATGACTCTCAATTGATTTACTTCCAAAATTAGTTGTTTCGCTCATTCGAGATCAATAAATGTTGACAATACATGGAGTGCTCAGACACTGCATCATGAATGATAAAAATAAAAGTAAGATTTGAATTAGCTAGATGATGGCCGGTTTATAAGTCTAATTTAGTTTACTTACCACTAAAAGCATTGATCAAAATACTGTTTTATATGAAAGCCCTACTGGCCCACCCCAATGATTAATGAATCGAACCAAAACTTCGCCACTTTTGTTCCATACACCACTTTTTTGTACAGGGTCCTACCAACAAAACAATGAAATTCTTTACTTTTTTAAATTTTATTAAAAAATGTTATTATATTGTTAATTTCTATTGAGCTGCATATTCAAAATTTTTTTTTAAATCATCTCAAACGAAAAACTCTATCACTCTTCAAGATGCTGTAGGTTTGATAATGGCTATAAACTCTATATTTACGAAATAAAGTTGAATATTGACGCAGCACGTGGAACAGGCATATGACCTTGATGCGCGGTGCTCAGACGACTATAACAATGCTAACATCTTGTTTTTTTACTACTAATATTTAAATTTTTTCCTTGCTTATCTTCCAATGTTCAGAATTGACATATCAAGTTGTAAAAATATTGTTTTTGTATTAATTATTAATTTATATTTAGTTGAACATTCATATTAACATGTTAATATATTAATATATTCTATTAGTATTTACATTTTTTTCTTAGTTATCTTCAACGTTCAAAATTGGCTTCCCCTCTATAATTTTATTATATGTATAGATAGTTTATACAATTAAAGGTTTGCAATTACAGTAGAATTGGTTATTACGACATTCATTATAACAATATATTGGTTGTAACTACGATAATTAGAAATCCTACACAATCATCTTATATGAAGCACCGTTTATAATGACATTGCTTAAAAGGGCACACACCATTCAGCAACATCTTTTTTGAAGGTTTTTCCATGAATCATATTAGTAATAAGGACTAAACATGACATCTTGTTATTGTTTTCATTTAGTAGAAATAATACTAAGTCCCACATCTGTTACTTGAGAATACTTTCGGGAATGCCTAATTTATAAACATAAGCTTATTTATGGCCCACTTTAAGAAACATAATAATGTTTTTGTTTAATATGGACATACCTGCTATACAGTCAATAGAATGTATCAGTCTGTTTATAGCTGACTTACAAGATAAACTTATCATTGAAATAAACTCATAAGTATATAATATAAGAATAATTTATAAAATTAAAGGAATGTTGTTTTTTAGGACAACTGGATTTAACAACTCAGAAAGGAACCAGTCAGGTTCCTTCAATACAGTTGTATCCCATTTATACTGTACCATACAATTTTCTTTCTTTTCTAGTTTCTTTTGAATGCATAAGCAATGTACAGAATTGAACCCAGCAATATAAAACGTATAACATCTTTCAGACTAGCGTTTGAAATGATTTAAAAAAAATTAAAATGTTCAATTAACAATTAATACAAAAATAATTTTTAATGGAATTTAAAAAAAATAAAAACTCAATATAATTCATTAGTTGATCATATATTGCAATAACAATTAACAGCCAAATTAGTTTGAAAATATTTGGACGTGAATCCTTTTAATAAAAACTTGGCTGGCTCATTATACTCACTGCAGTTAATGTGGTTAATTAATGTGGACGATATGTGCAATAGTGACTAGGCTTTCTGTAGACATCAAATTTATTTATATACATTTGTTTAAGATCCATTTTAAATAGAGGGTTTATATGACCCTCTGGGTTATATAAATCCGGGTTATATACTGCATTATATGGCTAAATGGATATCCAACATATTGCTGATATCAAGCCACATCTATTTTCAAATACAAAGTTGAATATGTAAAATCATTAATGAAAAATTTGTCACAAATTATCATGATCTTGTTATCTACATTGATATGAACTGTCATGAGCTTGTTGAATGTTCAAGTTTCCACACTATTTATTGGTGACATTTTCATTCAATTAAATTACGGCGAAAGCACAATTATTGCTCCAGTCAGAAATTTCTTAAGTACTGCAAGTTAGGTACTACTGCCTACAAAATGTTCCTCGGTACTAAGTAAATTTTGAATTCTAGATGCAGAAATGAGACGAGGACTTCGTGCCATACTCATTATATAACTGTAAGTTATGAGAAAAATATACCAATGATTACTTAGGGCACTACCTATAACATGGTTAAGTATCATAAAGAAGCTAAGTTCTTTGATGAAGTGTCATATTGGTAGATGTGTAATTATGGTACCACATTCAATCAGTTATTGCTAGAAAAGAAGACAAATTATTTCTGCTACATACATCATTAGTCTAAACCAAAGTGAAATGGAAATTTTTTACAAAACTTATCTAAAACTGCTAAATATACTGCAGTCCTAGACCAAACCATACTATATTATATACAGTATAGAGAAAGCTAGAATCAGCAATATTAATTTGGATGTCACTTTAATAATATTGCAATAGTAACTACAAAATATAGGTAGTAAAAATATATTCCGTAACTATTATGTAGATTTATTTGCTACTCTATTGGGTGAATGCCAAAATGGGACGTTGTAGGTCACAAATCTGATGCCCACCTGTCTCTAAACATTTTATCTACTTCACAAACTCCATATGGATTAAAATTCGAAATCCTTCATATTTACACTTTTTTTTGGTCATTATTATTAATTTTTTTCTTCCGTGTACCTTCATAATTTGCTATTTCATATCGATATCGGCACAGATAGTGCTTATGATGAACCTTTATAGGTATAGACAAACCATAAATCAGCACAATTGTGGCAGCAAAAAGTATATATACAAAAAAAAAGTATATATACAAAAAAGTATCATACATATGAAAAATGCACATAAAACCAGTAATTCTATATGAACATATTAGCACTATCGATTATGTTGATAGATTCCTTTAGCAAATAGCTCTAGGAGGTGATGCAATATATAGTCTCCATATTCCTTCAACAGGCTCTACAGCAGTAATTTAAAAATGTAGATGCATGGAGTAAAATTTAGGAATTAAGATTTTTATATAACTTTTCTTGCAACAGGTATGTTTCCAAAAATTAGGAAGACACCGCTAAAAAACCTGATCATTCAAGAACAATTCCTCGATTTACGAGTTTAAATAAATATATTAGAAGACACATATAATATGTTTTAGATACCTTTAATAGGGCTCCTCGGTCTATAAGTTCATGAAAAACAGAACAATAAAAAGTGTGAATTATTGAATAATTACCTGTGAGAAAAATGATCGGGTTCTTACATCTTAATCGTGAAAATCTACTTGGAGCTTTTTAGAAACAGGCTACAAACGGACATTCTTTTAAATTATTAAACTAATCAGGTTATGAGAAAGCTCACAACGTATTTTGAATTTGCTTCTTTGACAGTTGACGCTTTCAGCTTCATTTTTGTCATACTTTTCTTCCATAGAGTGTAGAATGTATGTCAAACATATGCAAAGTTTATATATGAAAATGCTCTATAAGAAACTCATGCCGACGATGGTTTCGAAAAATTTTCAGCCAGTGCTTTTGCTTCTAGGACACTCCTCTGTTAGTGAAGCCTACTAAAATTGATGACAACAAAATCAAGCCACTAATTGATTCAAGCCAAGATTACACAACATAAGAGATTGCAAAAACATTGAATATCCATCACTCAAGCTTCCACAACCTGAAGAAGTAAATAAACAAGCCTAACATTTGAGTTTTTTGTGAACTCAAACAAGTACATTTGCTTGCGTTTCCACTTATAAAACTTTTGCAACATTTTCTGATGAGACCATGTTCAGTTTTACACCAATGAAGACAAGTTCTTCTACGAACAAGGAATCATAAAGCTCACTTGAACGATAGCTAAAGATTACAGAACAAAATGGGCAATATATTATTAACTGAACTTTGTTCTTCAGTATAATAAATGAATTAGAAAAACTTAGAAAAAATGCATTATGACCTTTCCGACAACCTAATATCTACGTTGTCTAAAGAGGAGAGAAAAAAAATTGCTTGGATTTATCTTGGTAGTAACTTCGAGACTTTTGTCATCCAGACTTGTGTCGGACTAACTAATTCGCAAGTGGGTTTTGACAGAACATTGAGATGAATGAAATTTCAATTCTCAATAAAAACATTACCAACTACTCAGCCTTCATCTCTAATACATGCCAATATCATACTCCCATCAGCATTTTAAAATGTAAGAAATGAGTGTTAACACTGCTTGCAATAAATAGAAGTAAATTAATATTAAAATGCAAAGATGGGTGATGTGAAAATTTCAATGGTATTGCAATCATTGCTAATTTATCTCAGTGATGCAACATTTTTTCTTCCATGTGTTAAATAGTTTCAATAAACAGCAAGTATCAAATTTAGGTAAACAGCCCAGTTAGCAGGTGTAATAGTCCATGGCCACAGAGACTTAACTTGCTTCCCACATCTATAGGGGTAGTAAAAAGTCTAAGATTCAAAAGATGCTATCAGGACTTGTTGTCATTTGTTTCATATGAATATTGTGGCAAGCCTTTATTCTAGTTTCTAATCCAAGCCCAAACAGATATAGTACTTCGAGAAAAGTATTATTAAAAAATATTAGTCTAAAATTCTCTTTTCATATTAACAGTTCCAAGTCATTAAAGCTACATTTGAGATATTAAAAATACATAGTAACTCCAATCTCCGTATACTCTGTAATATTTTGCTGGAACTGTCATACAAGACAAAAAATATGTCATTTAATTTTTATTCAAGGTTAAAAAACCAAGAGTTTTTCAATATAAATTTGAGTATTTGATAACTATTAATGTCACTTTAGAAGCATTCGTTTCTCACATCAGTATAGTTTATCTAATTGCCTATTAAGTTGACAAAAAGTCTACAATAAAAACTCTTCAAGGTTAATTTATGCTAGAGTAAATCAAGGTACTAGCAGCAAAAACCAAAGTATAAAACTAATGGTTGATTAAGCTACTCAAGTAAAGTTTATCTGAAACAAACCAGGAAGTGCAGAGTAGCACACGAGGCTGTAGCTATATACAGTAAATAATGTCTATATGAAACATTCTACAGACATAATTTTTTAACAACTCTTGTTAAGAACCCTATATATTTAAAAAAGTAATTTCTTTTAAATTTACAAAGACTTACTGGAACCTATGATTTCCATTACACTATCTATGATATGTTTCAAAGATTTATTTTCTAAAAGAACTTATCCATAATAATGGACTAACTTATACCTTTCCACACAATATTTATTGGATTTTTTGTGATAGGATTTTTTCTTCAAATGCGATGTAACCATGAAATTGTCTTCCAAATTTATTGAATTTTATGTGTTTATGTCTATTGACTGAGAGAATATTTGGAGATTTCATCCACATTAATTTATTTTTTCCACAGATTCATCCACATTAATTTTTTTTAATAAATAGAATTGCACATTTATTGCTTCTCTGAACCCAAGATTTCAACTATGAACATTAGGGTTGTCTGTTTAATAAGCAAATTTTTGTATGTATGAGCAAAAATTTATAAGCAAAAAATGTGTGTGCTCTAAAAAATTAATGATAATGTTATCATATCTTATATCGGGTCACTTTAATTTGTAAGTTAGTTGCTTTCCCCACACTTTGAATTGAGATATATCAAGAATCAATGACTTTTCTTATCTTTTCTTTAACTGTTTTTAAGTTGATTTCATTAAAACACAAAAGTTTAGAAAAAATGTTTAATTAATTTTTCAGATGGATTGAAAAAATTAAATCTCATGTATATTAATCAATTATAGATGTTCCCTAATTAAAATAGAAGAGAAAACAAAAAGACATTTGCTTTTAAAACTTTTAATTTTAACATTCGTAATTGATGAAACTGCATAGCGTCTGTGGCAGTGTGCAGTGGAAACATGGAGAAACTAAGGGTTAAAACAGTATCAAATTTAAAACCGATTTAAATATATTTAAATGGGTATAGGAATATATTTAAATGGGTCTTTAACTGTCTTAATTGTGTTGAACTAGAAAACTCTTCATACCACACTACAAAGTTGCACGTTTGAATAATAACGATTATCGAAACCATTTCCACATGCTCCAGCTCAGAATGTTTTAAGTCTCTTTTAGTAACAAACATATACAATTAATATTTTACATTCTGTCATGTCATAGCTGTAGCAATGACAAGCTAGCAACAGTCTTTTAAAGTGTGTAGCAAATCGGATCAATTTAAGGCATAATTAAAACAAAACGATTGAAATAATGTCTTGTTATTAAATGTTTAAAAATGTTCATCGCTGTGAAATATTTAAAAATTTTCATCGCTGCGATGTGTCAGATTGATCACAATGCATATGGCCTTTAACGGTGCACCGCGGGAATCCGGTTTAGATTCCCGGCCGCTCATCGAGTGAAACTGGTCTGATGTCTGATGACTGTAAGAGATTGCTCTCATAGCAATACGTCTGCCATATGTAACAACTGTATACGTTAAAGACATAAATAAAATAAATAATTTTAGAGTTATTCCATGTCAAGTCAATGGTCTGAACCTTGACATCTCAGAAACTAATAATTTTTGTTGCAGTGGTAGTTCCAGCCAAGTCGACAAGAAATATGGGCATTTTAATTTTTTTTGGGACTTATTTTTGAGTTATCGACTCTCAAAATATAAAAAATTTGTACCATGATGTCGATATTTTGCAAAAATCAAAATTGAGTTGATTGTGACAATGACTTTTGAAGAACAATGTGTTTACAATATGTTTGAAATATCTTGTACCATGATGTCGATATTTTGCAAAAATCAAAATCGAGTTGATTGTGACAATGACATTTCAAGAACAATGTGTTTACACTATAAAGCAACTAATCTTGTCTCTTGAAATTTGTATAAGCCAGGTGTATCATCCATATAATGTTTAGCCTTTGGCCTGGCTTATTCAAATATCTTGTACCATGATGTCGATATTTTGCAAAAATCAAAATCGAGTTGATTGTGACAATGACATTTGAAGAACAATGCATTTACACTATAAAGCAATTAATCTTGTCACTTGAAATTTGTATAAGCCAGGTGTATTATCCATATAATGTTTAGCCTTTGGCCTGCCTCATTGAAATATCTTGTACCATGATGTCGATATTTTGCAAAAATCAAAATCGAGTTGATTGTGACAATGACATTTGAAGAACAATGCGTTTACACTATAAAGCAATTAATCTTGTCACTTGAAATTTGTATAAGCCAGGTGTATCATCCATATAATGTTTAGCCTTTGGCCTGCCTTATTGAAATATCTTGTACCATGATGTCGATATTTTGCAAAAATCAAAATCGAGTTGATTGTGACAATGACATTTCAAGAACAATGCGTTTACACTATAAAGCAATTAATCTTGTCACTTGAAATTTGTATAAGCTAGGTGTATCATCCATATAATGTTTAGCCTTTGGCCTGCCTTATTGAAATATCTTGTACCGTGATGTCGATATTTTGTAAAAATCAAAATCGAGTTGATTGTGACAATGACATTTCAAGAACAATGTGTTTACACTCTAAAGCAACTAATCTTGTCTCTTGAAATTTGTATAAGCCAGGTGTATCATCCATATAATGTTTAGCATTTGGCCTGGCTTATTGAAATATCTTGTACCATGATGTCGATATTTTGGAAAAATCAAAATGGGACGAAAAAAAAAAATTTTAACATCAATTCCGGTTTTATTTTGTTTTTGAATGATATACATTTTTTTTAGGGGTGCTGAAGATGCACAGATCAATAAAGAAATGATATCATCCATAGAAAATGCAGGCAAGCAGAGCTAATTTATCTCGTAGTCAGTTATTATTACAAAGTTTAAAACGAATTTGAATTATATTATATTATAATGTGCGACTTATGTAACCAAGTTATTATTATCTATGGTATTAGCAGCAAAAAAATTCACCATGTGTTAATTGAAGGTTCCTCTAGGATTGATTATTTTAATAAAATCATATAGTTATTTTACTCCTATACATGACGTTTACTAGAAACATAGGTATGTTCTGTACGACTCTGGCATTGCAACTGATACACATGGAAGGATATGATTCAATATAAGTACATTTTGTTTCAAAAGTAATTCTTAATGAGCATCATCATTATTTAAGAACTAAGTTCATGCATCTACATTCCCTCCTGTTATATAAATTCTCACTCATGAATTAATTTTTCCAAGTTTTGTATACTTGAAGCGATTCCCAAAATTTTTCTATAATTTGTAGGAATACATTCCTGTATTCCCTAATCCATTGAAAACAGGACACAACCAATATTTTAGTCAATGAGCTCTTTAGTGCATGATTTACTCAATGACCTCTTTAGTAGCACATGTTGAAAACTTATGCGATTATAACATATAAAGTAAGAAAAATTGTCCTTTATATACACATTGCAAGAGAAAAGGTACTTTTAATGTCAATCATTCTTATGGTATGGTAGATTTTCTTTTATCAAACTTAATATCTGAACCGTTTTAAATGATAGATGGTTTTGACAAATAGATGGACAACATAAGAGGTATTTAACCTACGGACTATGTTGAAAATTCATAACTTTTGCTTGTACCCAAAGAAACGGAATACTAAAATTTACCACCATACCAAGGTACTTTGGGAACTAAATATGCCCTATATAATTATTTATTTCATTTTTCTTTTAGCACGCCTGAAAAGCTTTCAGCTAAGACGGATGTAATTCATTTTGCAAAATAGGGAACATTTACAGTTGACATGCTCATGATGCCGTTCCAAAATTTGGTTGAAGTAATACTGAAATAAATAGGGTAACAAGTTTTTATTATTTTGGGAGTGTTTATCACTTTGTATATTAGTTAACAAATGTTCATTTTATTCAGGTAAAGGACTTTAATATAAGAATAAATACTGGTTTAAAAATTCATTAACTATGAACTTACATACAATAAAACTTATTTGTGACAGGAACTTCAGTATGTATAAAAACATACAATCACATAACAGTTGAAAAGATAGAATATAAAAATTACACATAATGTAATGACTACTAATCAATAGTTACCATTACCATGAATACCCAATATCCCATTCAATTACATAAGCTCAATTTGTTTGAAGACTGTAATAATGTCAATTATTGACATTAGTGTCAGCAAAATTGTAATTTAACCGATGAAGTTGTAGATTTATCAAATGACATCTTTAACAGTCCTCAATGTATTTGGCAAACTTCGAACAGTGCAAATTATTTTCATGCCCCTTCAAGACGAAAATATATTTATCATTAAAAGAAACATCTAGCATAGGTAAATTGGAAGAAATAAATTAAGAAAATATCAAGACATTCATGTGGTTTAATTTGCGACGTAATGACCAAAGTCATAGAAAACTTAAATGCTCAGTTTGCCAAATTATTTGGCGGAAAAAGAATCAATTTTACTTTAAAATTTTGAAAATTGAATATAATTTGGCGTTAATTTTGTAGAAATTCATTATTCACAATTAAATGAAACTATGTGATGTAGTATTATTTCTACTTTCTTTAAGATTGAATCTTTGCTAATAACCCACCTGAAAATGTAAAACAACGAAACCTAGGTAGTGGTAAAGAACTTAAAGAAAGTAGAAATAATACTACATCACGTAGTTTCATTTAATTGTGGACTTAAAATTTGCTTATAGTAAGTGCTGTGTGGACTTGGTCATATTTTTCAATACACAAGAACTTCATAACTCTGTGCATGAAGCAGCCTTCACAAACAAAGTATATGACCTCATAAAGGTGCTGCAAAATACATATAAATAGAAAAATGAAAAGCAAAATCCAGAAAGCTGTATTGAAAAATTAAGGTTATGGTCATAACTATCAGCAGCCAAACATAGAAAACAATTTCTTTGAAAGAACAAGTGTCCATTTTAAATAAATTATCATCAACATCTTTTCAGTGTAAACAGTTGAAAAGAGCAAAAACACTGCAGACCAGACCTGCTCGTTTTTTGGCAAAGTATGGAAACTATTGTACAACCAATTGCATACCTCTGATTAGAAGCATACTGAATGGTTCTCGACTAGACAATACACCGTTCATAAAATATTTATGAATGGTGTATTGTCTAGTCGTGCTACAACAATTATTCAACAAACAGGAGTGGGGCCGTTAATGGCCAATGTGGCACCAGATTGCAAATATGTGAATGGTTTAGTTCAAAGTTTTAGTTGTTTAAATGGTTAAGCTGTTAAATATACTCCCTTTGCCGCTATATCTTCATAAAATACACTATAAAATCCAAAAAAATTAATTTGTCGAAAATGGTAGCGATCAGGTATGGTATCTTAAATAATTGTGATTGGTATTACCAAATATAAAGTCAGCTGCACATAGCCGAAAAAGTCCTTTGTATATTTGATCTCTGGGATGCTGAAGGTATATAAATAAAGGCAGAAATTATTGAAGGGGCAAAAAATTTTGGAAGCAAAACATGGAAAGCAAAATGAGTAATCTTTATAAAGACAATCTGACTTCCAGATTTAATTGATCCATGGTATCCAAAGTCAATGGAAAAAAACCAATCTGCATATATACTGATGCCGTGAAAACTAAGATTTAAAGTGCAATTTAAAGGGGTTTTCTATTTAGTATTTATTTGGGATTTCTATATAGTTTTATATATTCTTAGCGAACAAATATATACTCTACAAATAAATATATCATACAAAGAGAAAAATTGTAGTATATTTTTCTACGGAGCTAATTAAAAAAATTAGTAAGAATTATTAGGGATTGGAAATAGTGTGATTATTCCTGGACACAAATTCCCGGTTTCAATCTGCTTTCTAACGTACCCTGAACACTAATTCTGGATATGTCACAATTTATTATGTCCAAGTAAAAATGAACTGTCAAAGACGGCTTTCGACTACAAAAAGGTTTTGTCATTGTTCAATTTGAATAACAACAAAACTATGTAAAACATTTTTAAATGCATAAATAGGAAAAATCACCAATGCTTCTGGTTCAATCAATTTATCTAGACATATTATAAATTTCATATATACTATTCCTTTACAAGGGTAAAGAAATAATTCTGAATTTGTGACAGGGTATTGAGAAATATGTTGTACATTTCTGTCCCACATTATATCAATGTACCAGTCCTATCTAAGAACGCAAAGAAATGCTACACCAAAAACTATTCTCTATGTACACAGCCAGCCGAAATTTTGAGAACACTTCTACTATCATCAACAGTTCAGTCAATCAGTTTTAGAATTAAGTCATTACATTATTCTGATCATTTACGGGATTTTAAATTACTAAGCTTTTATTTAAATTCAATAATTTTTTTCATTATTTTTAGATGAATGTATGTGAAATTAGTGTGCAGAATAGCAATAGACTGCCAGGTGTCTTATTATATTACGATGATGTCTTTTTAGAAGCTGCAAACATAAGTAGTAAGGTCCTAACTTTACAAGATCTAGCAGAGTTTACCACCCTTATTGCTATTTTCGATTATTTATTAGATATTCGTACATCTAACAAAGATATAATTCTGCCCAGTGAAATAATAATGTAATAGTGAATCATAACAACGACCTTGACTTTTCGTCAGACAATTCAGTCTTAGATCCTTCTCTCTTCCCACTTTCAGAGATAACAATGAGACCATTATCATTGAACAACATCGGGTGGTTTTGCTGAAAGAGAAGAGGAAGAAAACCCCATAAAAGAAAATGCAAAGTAGATCATAACAAAGAGTGAAAAACAAGTGACAGAGAATGAAGGACAAGAATTATATTGGATTCAAAGAAGGATATAGTACTAAATATATCTAGAAAAACTAAATATGTTTGAAGAAAACAAATAATAATATTACTGTTGTCGAAACACACACAAGCACGTAAAATATCTGAAGTAACCAACTCCGGTTAAGAAATATTTAACTGCACTGCTCTAGCTACCATCACATTACTGCAGACAATCTTCTAAACTCTATTTGGAGCCCATAATATAAACTAAGTCTCAATTGTCCCGACGATATATAAACTATATAAAGTCACACAATAAACCTTTAGCATCAAGAAAGTTATTTCAAGGTGTCATAGTTCAAGAGAATATTGGACTATTTCAACCAAAAGAAAATGCTTTTACCCTGTGTTGAGCTTACAAAGCAGGTAATATATCAGATGAAACTTATAAGAAAAATAATGAGCTAAAGAACATGGCTAGAATTAAGAAGAAACAAAAGTAAAGAAACAGTATCGAAAGAAATAATATATGTATTAACAGCAGATCTTAACTGGTTAAATTGGATCCTTTTCTTAAGGCCAGCACACTTTAAAACAAAGTTCGCCATTTACAATTGTTCATTGTTTAACATTGAAAATAATACAGTAATTTGTTATTGGTTTGATGAGATGGTATGTGACTTAAAAGCCGCAAAGCATGGCATCATTTTTCGTGGATTACTTGACAAAAATATTAGATAATGATTTCAAAGATGTTGTTTTTACTGATGGCTGTACAGCGCAGAATAGAAATAATGTTCTGTCAAATGCATTATTACGTTTGTCTATGGCTAAAAATATTGTCATAATACAGAAGTATTTGCAAAAAGACACACACAAATCGAGGTGGATTTGGCCCACTCGGTCATTGAGAGAAAATTAAAAGACTGTGTAACACACAATACGCCAAGCCAAGGAAGCTAGAAGCTAAGCCAAGGAAGCTATTCATACAAAGTTATTACACCAGACTTCAAATTTTTTAAACATTTCAGTAGTAAAGACTACCATGTCTACGACACGATCAGACATGGTCATGGATGACTTACTGCTTTACCTGGAAGTTCAAAGAAAATAATATTTTCTTTGTAGAGGATATTAACATTTTTGATTGACGAAGTACCCTTCACTGTGTGCATCAAGGCAATCTATCTCAAAAGCAAAGTATGATAATTTACAAGAACTAAAGAATGTGATACCAAAAGATTGTCATAAGTTTTATAATAATTTACTCTATAAGTTTTACTGTTGTAAGAAAAATTTAAACGCTGTGATTGATTTTGAAGAGAAACTAAGAAAATATTTTCCGTTATTTTTTGTTTAATCGTTACTGATTTAATTTTTCAATTGAAAAAAGTAATTGCTCAAACGTAAAATCAAGAGTATTTAATACTCAAATAACAAAAAAATTATTATTTGTAACTTTACTATTAAGACTGAAGTTGATTTCAGGTTTGGTGGCCTCGTATTTTTATGAACAACTACTTTTCCCAGAAGACTTTTAAGTGTTTGGAAGGTTTATTTGGTAAATTTGTCATAATAAATGAAAATAATACAGTGGCCTCAAACAATGGCCGGCAGTGTATGTATGTATGTATTATAAATAAACTTATCATGAACTTTAGAAAAATGCAATTTTTTGGAAAAATATAAATCAACAAAACATTTTTCAAGTCTTGCCGACAAAAGGCCCAATCTAAATGGGTGTTCTATGAAATCTTAAAACATGCAAAATATCAGCTCAACATAATTCAGTCAAAACGAACTATTGTAGCCGTCGATAAAAACAATCAAAGCAATAACAAAACAGGACGAGAGAATAAATATCACCTGCGTGCCTTTCTGCCAATATCAAGGGTCTTCCTGCCAAAAGAGATATTCAACATATCAGTATTAATATTAACTTTAAATCTGATACTCAATAAATGGTACAACACTCATACACTTGTGAAAAGTATATTAACTTATAATGACATATGTAATCTTTGTGGGTTTTAAATTTAATTTTAGTACACATGACGAAGTTATCAGTGTTCTTTGTTTCACTAAAAATAATAAAAACTTATAAAACGTTAATAAAATTCATAAAAAAAAATAAAGAGGCAGAAGTTATATTTTTGTTTTGAGTATTTCCTCAGTCTATATCCAAAAATCATTTTCTAAATTTTAAAAGACCATAAATAATCTTTTAGTTTTGAAAGCTGATGCGCAATTTTGTCAATGAAAGTCAAAAAATGTCTAGTCCATATGGAGGGAAACAAATATGGCAACGTGGTCATTTAATAAAATTTTTATTGAAAATGACAAATTGCAGTCACCTGACCTGAATAGCAGTCGCCCGATACGGAAACCGGTTTTTCTTCAGATCCATAACATCTACGGAGAACAGTTACTAAAAATCGCATACTTCTAACCTCCTTATTTTTTTCTATGAAATCAATTTGTGATATCTTTTAAGAATTTTTAAATATACAATAGAAGCAGAAGTCCTATTTGGAAGTTACACTTTTGAAGGTACTGGTGTAAAATTTGATTTTCTTGTGCTTAATTAAAAAACTATTTCATTTACAAAAATTAAATAAAAAGACACGTTTTAAAACAAACATTTTTACTGTATATACATAAATATGAGAAAGAATGGGCCGCAGCGTACTTCATGAAAAAGTTTTTCTAATTTTATCGTAGACTAAAAGTATCAGGGGACTTTTTTTTTATGATACCAAACAAAAACAATGACTGGAATATCCTCGTGATAATGTAAAAATTTGCTTCCATATTGGTTCAAGATATCGATGACCATTCAAAAGTTATAAATATAACATTCACTGTGTTGTACTGTGTCTTTAAAACATTGATTGTACTAAACCTTAAATCACTATTGTGCAATGTTATTATGTATTATTTAAGTTACAGTCAGAAATAAATTGGAATGATGATAGGTAAAATGAAACTGATATCTTCACTTCTAACTTCTTATATTTGCTATCATTCTCTTCAAAGTTTTTTAGAAAAATGGCTTTTTCATTGTTATATACCTATGTCGACTTAATACCATAGCAAATATCAGTCTGTGCCAAAAATGTACATATTTATAACCTATATTTGCTGTGCATGAGTTGATAACATGGCTATGTTTACACTTGATTATCTGATGTTATTGAATAATTTCTAAGTGGAAACAATTTCTATATCACAGTTGGAAATCAGTTAGTATGCACAAAGTTATTGTCATTTATTTCATGGCTCCATCTATGAACGGAGGATACAAGGCACAACCTATACTTTGTTTAAACTTGCTGCTTCAAGAGTTCCATATGTATTAACAGCAGAGCATTTACAAACTGTTATGAAAAATACCTGGCTTTCCATAAAAAGAACACAATATTTCTCATTTGTCTGATTAAAGATTTAAATAAAACTTTTAAGGAACCATTTTTAAAGCTTTCAACACTAAATGGAACTTTTGTCAGTCTCCTATCTTAAAGATTATTTAATTTCTGTATAGTATTTATCACCAAGTGGAAGTAAATTTCATACTAGATGGGCTCTGTGCATGTTATGGGTACAAAAATTATTGTTTACAACATATTTTAACATCCTACCGTAGATAATTATGATAATAAAGAATCTACACTTGTATTACTGATAACTTACAAACTATTACACCTAGTTGAACAAAAATTTGGTGTTTATTGTTTAAACAGAAGATATTTTCAATATAGACTAAAAATATTAAACGCTTAGTTATAAATAAAAAAACCTGTCAAATGCAACCGAAACTCGCACTCTACGAGGGTTTCATACACATTTAATGATACATAGTATTTCTATAAAAATATTAATTTGTCAAGATGCAAATATGTTGCCTGCTATATCTTTGACAAAGCATGGTGCATACTTCTAAAATCTTAGCATCTAGAATCATCGCTATAGTTTTCCAGCCATCTTTACATAAGTTTCTGAAAACTGTGTTTTTTTTCTTCATAATTTTAGATTCTATATCCCACACTATGAATGGAATTGCAACATTTTTTTCGAGTCCTTAATTTTTGTTTCCTAAAATTTCCATGTGAACATTTCTGACCATTGAAAAACGGGTGTATGGAGAGACAAGTGTGTGACATTATAAGAATTCCCTTTTAGAGTTAAGGAACGCTAAAAATACATATAAAAACAAAAATTTTTACAGTCTCCCAATAAATTTCACAAGGCATATGGCCTTTGACGATGTGCCGCACGGACCCAGGTTCGATTCCCAGCCGTTCGTCAAACAGGCTGGACTGGCATTAGGGTTGGCTGTAAGAGATTACTCTCGTAGCAATAAGTCCGCCATATGTATCAATTAGATACATTAAAGTAGATAAATAAATTAAATTAATTTTTATGAAAAAAAAATTTACAAATATATTTGTCCTCCACGGAAAGTGCTCTTCTTCAGTGACAGAATCACCTCCCGTGCATAGGTAAAATCAAATTTTTTCTACCCCTTCACCCCGTGTATATATGTATGCTTCTTGAAATAAAATTGTATATAAATTTAAATACAATTTTCCGTTTTGAGTCAAAATATTACAAAACTGTAAAATTTAAGTCTATCCCATTTAGAAGCTAGTAGCCTCTGACAAATAAACATACAGATGGCACTGTCACATCACATCACTGGACACTAAACCCTATAAACGAAGTTATTTACTATCAGACTACGGTTAAAGCCACAGGGGAACATGATGCATGTTTGGGGAAGATGACTACTCTCTGTCTCCATTCTGTAACCCATAGAGTTCTTTGCAAGATAATAGGTGCCATATTGGTAGTAAATGAAATACAACATTCAATTATTTCTGCCTATGTCAGTCACTCTGGACCAGATAGTGTAAAATTGGAATTGTGTATATACTTGAATTAAGAAACCTTTCAATGGTGTTGTTTTCCAGTTGTTAAAGTTATAGAAAGTGCTGTCAGCGCAAACATTGTGCTAGATTAAGAGGCAAATTAAAAATCACATTTTTGAAGCATGATGAATGTTGCCTGCACAATCGTTTTACTATAATAGTAAACTTAAAAAACAACAAAATTTTCATTTCGTTTTAACTCACACACACATAAGATGCCCCATAACATAAATCAAATTATCCAGTAATCTATGCATATAAAATTGATGTGTCTGTTGTGATTTTGAAATATGTTCAAACAACTGTTTGTAGGCTGGTGGGGTTCCTTATAGGGCAAATAAACATAAACTACCCTTAGTAAAATTGTTGTATGCCTTTCTGTGTATCAGTCTGCTGTCTATCGGTTAAGTGAGAAATATTAACTGTGTAATAAAGTATATTATGTCTGTATGCAGAGGATACAATATAATAGAGCGAAACCTGCACTTTGTTTTATCTTGACACTTTAAAATGTTTTAAAAAATATTTAAAAAAAAATGGAAATTGATGTGTAACGGTGGAATGTAAAACCACACGGGAGGGGCAGGTAACCGAGAGCAAGAAGTACAAAGTATTCCAAATGGGATTTATACTAGTCTGATTTACTTGTGTCTTATGAAAGTTCTTATAGGCAAGGCACAAGTTATGAAAAAATAAAAATGCAGTAATAAAATAAAAAATTAAACGGAAAAATAAAAAAGCTTAAATTATGTTATTATATAAGAAAAATAAAATGGAAATGGCCAGATGATTCAGCAAAAAAATTATACCACCTTTTACTATCCAAAAAATTGGTACAAAATTGAGACCCAACCATCACAATGCTAGGAAGATTATATTATTACAACTATGAGCAAAAAATAAATAGCAAAGTTTAGATGTTTATACTCAAAAGGGCAACAACAGCGAGAGCACGATATATCTTGGTTCCTTACAACAGCAAGATGTAAATGAACTTCTGAACGTTTAAATAAACGAAAAAAAATTATACAAATGCAAAAACATTTAAAAAAATTTCATTCAATTTTAACCACCTACATGGAAATTTAGACCCAACTTACAACCTTCGGAATCCGCCCCTTTATATTTTTTTTGTATTACCATCGATACTTCCAACCGCAAGAGAGAAACATTTTTAATACTTTAAACCCATCTAAATTTATCTTAAAAATTTTATTTATTAATTGTAAACATTTGAAACAAAACTCAGATCCACCCCCAACCTTCAGAATCCACCCCTAATCTTCACAACCCACCCTTTAATTCGTTTATTATCATCTATACTTCCAAGTGCAAGAGAGAAGTAATTTTAATACTTTTAAACCAATCAAAATTTTTCTTAAATATTTTTTTTATTAATTCTGAACATCTGAAACAAAAGTTAGATCCACCCCGACCTTCAGAACCTACCTCTTAACCCTCAGAACTACCACCAAACCAAAATTTAGGTCCACCTTCGGAGCACACCCCTTTAATATATTTTTTTGTATTACCGTCTACACTTCCAGTGCAAGACCGAAGTGCCTTTAATACATTTAAACCCATCTAAATTTTTCTTAATTATAAACACCTGACACAAAATTTAGACCCATCTTCGGAACCCACCACTAACCTTCAGAACCCATTTTCTTGCAATTGGAAGTATAGTTGGTAATTAATATTTTAATTACTAACTATACTTCCAAGTGCAAGAGAAAAGTATCTTTAATACTTTTATAACCGTTTAAATCTTTCTTAAATACTTTTTTTATTAATTCTAAACATCTGAAACAAAGTTTAGACCCACCCCCAACTTTCGGAATAATTACCTAATATCTATACCCTAACCTAAATATTTTAATTATATCTATACTTCCAAGTGCACGAGAGAAACACTCTTAATAAGTTTAAACCCATCTAAATTTTTCTTATATATATTGTTTTATTAATTCTAAAGACCTGACACAAAATTTACACCTACCCCCGACCTTTGGAACACAACCCTAACCTTCAGAACCCACCCCTTAATGTTTTTATTACCATCTATACTTCCAAGTGTAAGAGAAAACTAACTTCAATACCTTTAAACTCATCTAAATTTTTCTTACATATTATTTTTATTAATTCTAAAAATTGTCAAATGATTTTCAAAAATGAAACTCCTAAGTTTTTAACTTTTGAAAGTGAAAGTTAACTACTGCGATTATATGTTTTATTGTTATGCCTTATCACTATGCGGATTAATATGCTTTATTATTATAGGAAAATGACTGACAGACGGACATGTGAGAAATCTTTTAATTTACAAAAAATAATCTTAGTTGTATGAATAAAATTTGCATATGTATTCTTTTGATTGGGCAACAGTTTAGAATCCTTAAATCATTTATTACCAATTTATCGGCACTATTTATTACCAATAAGCTATATTAACTACAAACTATACACATCCGAAAAAAGGCGATTCTATCTGTAATAGGTGAATAATTTAAAATGTAAGTGAAGAGTAGTTTTGGCTCTTTGAATAGTTTGTTTTGATAAAATTCTTTTTTATTGCCTTAATACAGACTTTGATCCATGTCAAAAAATTAAAAATCTCTAAATGTAACTCTACAAGGTCAATTCAGTAAGTGTCCAGCTATTTGAGCTTAAAAAAAATCATTCAAAATAAAGGGTAAAAGACGATCACAAAGGACGTTTGTACGATTTAGCACAAAATTTATTCTATACTTTGGAGAGAAGTCATAAAATAAAGTTTCCTGCTACATTATCTACATGAAAATTTTTGAGACAGTATTCTATAGGATACTTAAATTTCCCAGTGTTCAACCATTAGGTTTCTATCAAAAGCCTACAAATGTGCAACTTTTTCACATGTTCTTTGTGAAGACCTGCTAGAATATGAAAGTCAACAAACTCCCATAAATCTTATAAAAACTGATGTAAAATTTTATTTCACTTCACTAACTTGATCACCTTCCAAATTTTATGTTTAAATGTTTATAAAAGCTATGGATGAAGTTCAAATGAAGCAAAACTAAAACACATTCTCTGATCTGCTTATTTAGTCGTTCTGAATGCAACAACAGACAATACCAAACATATTCAGTAATATGTCACAGCCCATACTGTTCAATAAGATCAATAAGTTCACCTTGTCAGGTTGCCAAGTCACTACAGAATCATTGTAAGACCATCCTTTATAACGTTCAGTTACGATAACAAGCACAGAATTAAAATATTTATACAGTTAGAATAGTGGTGCTTATTGATGAAATAAAAGAATAATATTATAGACAACCTCCTTCAACAAAGTCGCAGTCATCACAATCAAGAAGCAGATATCTTGTGAGTAACATATATTAAAAAACTAGCAAATATACAATTGAGAGAATATACCAACTGCTCAAACACATTTAACAATATTAATAGTGGTATATTTATAGTTCGAAACACTTTAGCCCTAGAAAAAATTTTTAGTAGACTACATGTTTTTTATTATAAGCCTTAATAGAATCAAACTTTTATTTTGTATTTCACAGTTACAGATATTAAAATAGTCATATATAGTATATATAAAAATAGTCATATAAACATTAAAAAGAGATAGTTATTGCTTATTTACAAATGTGCTATAAGACCAGATGCCCGATCAATCTGATAAAACTTCTTTGTCCGACAAAGGTATGACAAAATTCTTTGTCTCACAAAGGTATGGCAGTTGTGTAGACACAATTCTTATAGGTAAGTCAGATAAACATAAATAAGATCAATGTCAAACTAAATAAGACTCAAACAAACTTATCATTTGCTTAGGTGCATATCTCAAAGAGCTCTATGCTCTTCTGAATTAATGAATGCCTAGGCAACTAAATTTGGTCAGCCGACTTCGTTCAGGTTCTCCTCAACTTTAGTGGTGTAACAATTGTCTTCTAATTGAATAACTATGATTAAAATCTTCAAGTTTAAGCAACAAGATGGTTAAAGTAGGTTTAACAATTTTTTTCATTTAGAATATTCTTCTAGCACCTTCTATTCTTCTAACTTTCAAGCTATACAGAAAATGTTCCATGGCAGTATATATACAAAATGTGAAGGGTGTTGATATTGGGTTCTGACCCATTGCAATACAGGTTTATTTTGTATTTAAAATCAAAAGGAAAATATAAGTTGTTTGGACATCTAAAAATAAAATTGGTATTATTATTAAAACTATTGAGTCAATGATTCAAGCAAAGCAATGAGATAATTTCAGAGTGTGGTTATAAAAATGGTAAAATTCAAATGTATTGGATCAAGAACATATGCACTCAATATAAAGTAATGTAATTTAAATAGACAAACTCAATCCTCTCATTCATTTAAAATTTATTCCAAGTCCGCATCATATTTATAATTGTAATGTTATATTCACAATCATGATTTAAGCATATAAAATACCTCAATATAAAATCAATTATTCAAAAACCGTACCATGTCAATTTACTCTCTTATCAATAAATTCATTCCTTCGTAAGTTTGCATGTACATATGTACAGACTCATAAACGCACATGATATTTAATAAGTGAATTGATTTATATAATGGGTCATATCAATTTGTTTGAAAATATAGACTGTTCAATTTTTGCATTTTGATTTTTTTTATTTTATTGCGCATTTATGTTGTGTATATTCATTGTCAATATTAGATGTAGGAACCTAACATTTAATGCAACCCTGAAGAATTATTTCCCAGTAAACTAATTTGAGGAAGACTGTAGAGAAAATGTGAAAACCAATGGATGCAAGTAGATAATGAAAGATCTCATAAAGCCAATGCAATTCTTTCATTGCTAAACAACAGTTATCACGTTTAAAGCAACTCAAAGGAAGTCCCTACATAAAAAATTTATAATAATATATCATTTGGCTGAGAAATACTATTGTCCTAAAAGAAGGTGGTGGTTTTATTAGAACAACGCACAATCTACAAGGTGGTGCAAAAGTAATCTCATAATTAGAATTGGCTGCTATTTTGTGGGAAATGAAAAAAGAGCTGTTTTCATGAAAAGTTTATTTTCGAAAGTGTAAAATTGATGACATTAATTGGAAACGATTATATCGCTCAAATGGCCACCTGAGTTGAAGCGCGATTGTGCTTCTTTTACAGCATTTTGAATTGTTGCTCGCAATAGATCTGGCTCCAAATTGGCGATTTCTTCTTCAATGTTTGCTTTCAAGACTTGCAAGGTTCATGGTTTGTTGTGATAAACGTGAGATTTCAAATAGCCCCAAAGGAAGAAGTCTCACGTTGTTAGATCTGGAGATCTAGATTCCCAGTTCAAATCTCCAAAACGGGAGATCACTCGGCCTGGAAATTGGTGTCTCAAAATCTCCATCGTTGCCCAAGCTGTGTGAGCGGTTACTCCGTCCTAACTTGCAGCAAAAAAAACTCGTTTAAGATCTACCTGTAACGCTTACTAGTTATGGTTACGGTGGTGCTATCGGCATCCTCAAAAATGTAAGGGCCAATCATTTTTTCACTGTAAATGCCACACCAAACTGTCACTTTGAGGGGATGCAATGGCTCTTAGTGCATTTCATGTGGATTCACTGTGTTCCAGAAACGAAAATTTTGTTTGTTAACATAACCACCAAGTGGAAATGGGCTTCGTCGCTCATTTGATATGAAATCATCCTCTTCTTGCACCAAGTTCAACAGAGTATGGCAGTAAGTTAATCTTGTCCGACAAACAACAGGCAGCACTTCGTGAACAGTTTGCACTTTGTACGGGAACATTTTCAAATTTTTCACCAAAACTCGTTGCTGATGCCTAATTGTGTGCATCATCGTCTCGTTGATGTTTGTGGAGTCTCTCTGACGTCGTCGCCAACGGCAGCGACGTCCTCGACTGAACGAGCAATACGAGGCCGGCCACTTCTTGCAACATCTATAGTGGACCCAGTTTGCACGAGGCGCTCAGATAACACAACATAGCTATAAGTAATTTCTCACTTTATTTTCAATTGATGACTTTTCAAATTTGATTACAATCAGTGTATCAAGAGGGCACAGATTCAAATACCACCCAAAGCAAAAAACATTTCCTGCCTTAAATTTCAATGTAACGTTTAATATGAGAATACTTAAGCTATACTACCTATACAATTTCTATCACCATAACCAATTTCAGTCTTCAAAGACCAAGAGAAAAAATTAATAGAGCTGATAGTGGTGTATGGTAGAAAAAACAGTATGGCTAAGACTAGTTGCCTAGCTTCTCACACAAAACTTAAGTTAAAAGGAATTTAAAATTTGAGTACTTATATGTCACTGTCTATTGATATAGGCCATCTAAAACTTATCATCAGGTCTGGTTGAATCTCACATAACAATAGTTACGAATTGAAAAAATTACACTAACAAATAAGTAGGTAATCACTGTAAAATTATCTTACACTCTCCATGGTATACACTTATTTTTATCTTTGCTAAGATCAAATTTGAACATGCTCTTAATAATTGCAATAATGGCTGATAATGTAGATGGCCAGCAACGCACGGTATGCACATTGCAAGTGGACTAAGTATGCTGATGAGCAAAGGGAAAAACAGGTAAGCAGAAGCTCAATTTCAGATGATATAAAAGGAGGATTATGTTAGTTGGCACCACAGCGAGCTGTTTGCTTAGGTACTCTATACATAAAATTATACCACAAAGAGCCGTTTTTCAAGACAAGTATTTTAAATAGTTATAAACATCCCTCTTAAAACTGCCTCCAAATTAAGAATAACAATGCCATATGTTATCTTTTTGTTGAAATCACTGTACAAACTTACATTTACTGTGTCCCATAGTACTGGAACTTTCTTGTCAAATTTAGTTTTTTTCAGTAACCTCATACATATAAAACTGATAAAATATAGCCTATGTTAGAACACAGGATATCACCTATTTATTAGTGAAACGATTGTTAAAATTGAATGGGTAGTTTCAGAAATCATGTCGAACTAACTCTCAAAATTTACTTCTTTATTATTAAATTACTATAGACACACAAACATTTCCTGGGAAACCATTTGACATAGAAAGTTGAAATTTGGTACAGCGATATGGCACATCTCAATTGTTAATGCTCAAAAATATTCATACGAAAATTTGGGGGGGAGAGCTCAATAAAGAACTTGAAAAACAAAGATTCCAATCATCAATCTATCATTGGAAAGGCCAAGTTACAAAGACCCCGAAATTATTTTTTTAGAAGACAATTTCTAGACATTGTTATAAATATCTATAAAAAACACATTAGCACCCTGTATCTTTGAAATTGTTAGTGAATATTATAGAAAAAACAGCATTACTAGAGGTTTACCTTGCCAAAAAACTATAGCAATGATTCTAAATATTATGATTTCTGAGATACTCACAATATTTTTATGTCTATTCTAAAGAAAAATATTTTGGTAGTAAAAAAATAATAAAAATATTATATACTTTTAAATATTTATATATGCGTAAGTGTGCATGGAACTTTCACAGTACTAGTTCCACTAGTACTCAAAATGTTTTAGTTAAAGATTTAAATTGATTGAAACTATCTTATAGAAATGAAAACCGACACGCACCACGTGAAACAATACAATATTCTTTGCAAGCCATGAGATCAGGTGTCTCTATTTTATTAATGTAAATGTGTCTTGTAATCTATGGCCTCAAGGTTTCTCATTTACGAGTGTAAGAAGTCATCTATAAGCTAATGGGTCGGTATATCTTATTACTTTTGAGAAATATGAAGGTTGTCCACAAACCTTCTTACTTCTGCAAAACTGTGTTATTGTATTAAATAATAGCCCAGCTAAATTACAATAGAATATTTGACTTGTTCAATGTGAATATATATTCGCTGCATCAGTAATTTTTTGTTTTGTCTTGAAAGCAAGCACTCCTCGCAAACCATATGTGCAATAAATAGAGGACGAGAAAGGTCTAAGACTGACTGACGGTGAAAAATCAATCTTTTCTAATCTAAATGATCCCATCATCCAATTATTTGGAAGAGACATATTGCTATGACAACATATTGATAAACACTTTAACAACGTTACTTAGTATAATCTAAAGTCATTCATGTCATCAATTAAATGAAACTACGTGATATATTATTATTTCTACTTTCTTTAATATCTTTAACCACGACCTAGGTTTCGTTGTATTACAACATCTTCAGGTGGGATATTAGCAAAGATTGAATAACCACCACCACCTAAGAATGCAAATGTCTATTAAAATGCCATTAAAATATTTACAATATTTAAAACTAATGAATCTTGCTATAATAAATTATGTTATATTAAAAAAATTCCTAGGTTGAATAAAATTGAAATGCATCTATTGAGATAGTCGTGTGGTATGTAATAGCTCTTGTAATGTCAAAGAAATAACAATGTAAATTAGTTCTTATACTAGAATAAGGTCTGAACATAGTAAACGGCATGTTAAAACAAAAAGAATTATAGAATGTTCTATCACTAAGTGGATATTTTGCAATGTGGATTGTAGTGATGAATTCGGTATCACATGACTAAAAGTGGATGCGATTCTAATGGGCCGATTTAATTTCAGTGCATATTAGACAAAAATGTGGCATATCAGTGTCAATATTTAACTAGCATGCAAAAAGACAAGAGAAAAAAATGAGATTTATGAATGTGAACATTCTATATATACGACGCTTTGCTGAAATTCGATAACAAGAAATACCTAATTACAAAAGTCTTGTTGCTATGTTGTCGTAAGTCTGTGAAGAATATTTGAAAACAAATAGCAAGTGAATGTAAATTTTTTAAACCACATCGGATTATTAAGAATATGCCCAAAAAACAATTAACGAATTCATATTCTAAACGCAAAATTTTATAATAAAAATTCATAAGAGAATTGTTTTAAATTTTTGAGGCCTGTTTAATTTCAATCGTGAGTCATACCAAACAATTTTAAAACTTCATATAAAATTACCAATTATAAACTAAGAATTAAAATTTAATTCGATAGGTATAACAGAAGGGCAATAACAAGTGGCACAGATGAATAATTGCCAACGAACTTACTTTGCTCGAAATTCATCACTTGCGACGTCGCATCATTCACCGATTGGCTCCGTGTCGTGGAACCCCATTGGGGTCTTTTAGCAGTGTTTTCATGAGAGTCTATTGATTCAACATCGTCACATCTGCACATATGAAACGCTAACACGCACAAATAAAATACACCTTGTATACGCATCGTAATATTTTTTCTAAAAATCTTCTTGTTATACACAAACAATTAAAAGAAAACCAAAACACGGACGAATTGACATCACACAAAAATATTTTGAATATCTATATAAAATTTTATTAAGGCCACATATTAAGTGAAATCGGGAACTTATAATTTAAGGATTCATCACAGCCAGAAAAAATCTGACGTTCAAGGCTGAGTGCTGTACGTCGCCCGTTCGCCCTCAGTTTTCTTGATTTCATAAGTCTTTGAGAGCTATCTCTTATTTATTCTCTATGCGTTTTAAACAGACAATAACAAAATCGACGTCGCCGTGGTGTATTAAACAAAGGAAGAAGATAACAAAAACCAAATATTTTCTTATAAACTAGATACATGGATTTGTTTAATGTACTATGCGTTAAGCGATTCCACACCATTAAACATTTGCTTCTCCGAGGAAATCCGAGCTGTTGTAAACACTTTGTACTCTACACATTAAGTTTCACAAAAGTCTAATCTTCTCAACTTCCTTAAGTTCCTTGTAGTCCTTTCTCTCTAATCTTTTTGACATGAATTTCCATGAATGTCTTTTGTTTCTTTCTGAGTGTCACGGTAGCTAACAATTTATAATGCTATAAAACTCATAAATTATTAAACTTACACAAACCAATGTAGTATATTTTTGAAACGAATGTCTTTTTTTTCTCTGCTACACATGTCATGACTTTAATAAGTTTGTCAATCTTCTATCATAAAACTTGAAAAAATGTCAAAAAATTGATGTAACTTCAGAACGAGTGGCTAGTTTTTTCTAATTTAAACTTTAAATAAATTATAATTGTAAATTGGTGTAATAGTGAAATATTTAAAAATAATTTTTATAGCTATAAATTTAAAAATGCCTTCGAAAAAAGGAGATGTGTCATGACGTGAGACAGCATATGTCCGTAAACATCGATTAAAAACAAAAGAAGCTAATAAAAACCGTCCGGTGGAGCAATGTGAGCTCCCTAAGAAAGTATGAAGTTTGTACTCAGCTGTCTACATCGCGACAAGTGACTAATGATATTGTGAATCGTTTAAAAAATACTAAGAAATATCGTCCAACGAATCTGATGTAGACATGGAGTCTCAACAATAAGACAATGGGCTGAATTTATTGCAGTTGGAACAGACCATAAATACAAATAAATACTTGCAGGCGGACAAATATTTAGTTAATACATTTATAAATAATAATTTTTGAGTAGTTTGTGATATTTGTGACCGTTTATACTATTTGAATGATTTAAAGAAAATATCAAATTCGAAACACATCACCCTGTTGATAACTATGCTTAGTACAAGTGTGGGAGTGACGACGTTACAAGCTTGCCAACTTTTAATGTAACAAATGGCTTTAAATATTCCGATAGACCAATAAATTTGCTACCTTTGGTTCCAACTTAAGAGATATTGATTTCACCGCGATTACCTTTCATGCAAATACGACGTCTACGAGACGGCGGTAACTATAATATTTTGGGGCAAGTTATAAATGTTTATGACGTTAACAATAAGATTAATCAAAGACATCATTCGGTCAATTTGAAAGCGATCAACGATATTATTCAAACGAAACATGTCCGATATTTACACTAATGCTTTAATCCATGGATAGCTAGAATCTTGGGATCAAATACAGATTTACAATTTATTTTATACGAGTACAATTGTGCTTGCATGTGTCGGATATGTGAATAAATCGTATCGCAAGCCCTTTACACAGTGAGAAAATTAAATTGCATGAAGAAACTCCTGAGCTCAATTACTTTAATTTTATAAAGAAGGCAGGCGTTCAATATTGAATTCGGTAGAAATTTCGGTTCAGGAAGATAAACCAGACAATTTACATAATATATGCCTAGCCGTGGATTGGTATGGAGAAACTTCTACTCGTGGTGCAGACAAAGACGGCCAAAATATTAACACTTCATCACTGACAAATGAAAACAAAGAAAAATGAAGGAGTGCAAACGACGCGATAACTGTCATGTAATCAGATATTGTAATTATAATATTAACAATTTGATGAATTATAAACGTGAGACGGTGACGATATATCATATTTTTAAAAAGGGCAAGCTATCTCAGGGCTAAACTATTCAGTTTAGATCAAAATACATTTTCAAAATTGTATGATGACAACGAACAAACTATTTTCTTGAGAAGAAAGGTACATGAATCCGAGATAAATATAGAATTTGTTGTAGAGGAGACGTGCAATGTGCATAGACGATGATAACGAAGAAAATGAACTATTAGGCAATGTGGAGGATAGAAATGGATTTTAGAGTGACACCCTCTGTTAGGGTGTGTGTGTACAAGAAAAGAATGATGACTTCGACATTAGAGAAAAAATGAGAGGAATATTATTAGCTAAACGGTGTGAAAATGCTTTAACTAAAGTAAAGTATCAGTTAGACATCGTATGTACAAATAATCGTCAGCGCGAGTTGATCCACGAAATCGTTCATCGTATTCACACACCAAACTAGGATCCATTATTGTCATATGTGCCACTACCGGCTAGGCGGAATGCGATCAAGGTGGAATCACCGATGTACACGATTCTTACTTCGGTGGCAGAGACATAATATTCATGGGTGATTTCAGACAATTATCAGCGGTTAATGGGACTCCAGTTAAAAAAATGCCCATGAGAAATCTCGGTGGACCGATTCTTTGGCATTCTCTAAATTATTAAATTTTTATTAAATGAAGTTATGCGACAGGGCGACATTCCGTTGTCTTCGATACTAACAAAAATTGATAGCGGTGAAATGAAAAAGAAGAAGTTGAACATGGAAAAGAAGAAGTTGAACTGATTGAGTCGCGCTTTAGACCAGACCAATGGTGTCGAAAAAATGAACCGGATGCTATACGGCTATTTCATGACACCAAAGGCCAACTTGATTCGTTCCAACGTATAATGGAATCCGATGAGAATTGCCGTTGACAGTATATCCGAATATTTGAATCAGAATGAATTGACAAATTCTCACTAAGCCAAGTCAGTAAGCTCCATAAAAGGTCGCTCAGTGAGACGGGAGATTTGCCCTGTCGCGTAAATTTACAAATTAGTGTACCTTAGGGACATGGTAACTGCGAATGTGGATCTTATCGACGGCATAGTGAACGGTGAATTGAAGTTTTCAAACATTTTGAAGACAATGATGAATATTCCGAAGAAACTGATAAGTGGGTGTTGATGACATTTGAAATAGTAATAAAATAAAATATGAACGAGCATGGTTACACTTCTCGCAGAGTACTATTGGAAAAATGGCAAGACTAAAGTTTGCTCTGATGGTAGTGCGCAGTGGCAACTTATTAAACAAAACTTGGATTTCCATCGGTATAAGAAGCGGCAAGATAAATCTGGGTAGCTCTTTACACTGTAGGCGAGTACAATTCCGTGTGCAACCACAATCCACAAGTCACAAGAAGGCATTTTCGATTCGATAGTATTCAATTATAATAAAACATAATAAATGCAATTGGTGAATTGGTGTACGTTGCTCTGAGACGTGTTGTATCGTTAAATGGGCTATATTTAGTAAATGATAAACAAAATCACAAGTTTTATCACGGCCGAGGCTGTGATAATATGTCTGTACGGGAAATAAATAGTGAATAGAAAATCATAAATTAAACACTCTCACTAAAAGCTGCAACGATTTCATATATTGGGAATATAATCATAAATTAGCCATAATCGGAATGAACGTTCAAAATTTGGAGGCTCATCGTGAGTATATCGAAACCGACGAGACATTTACCAAAGCGGATTTACTAATGTTCTCCGAGACTAGGATGCCGAAAAGCTTTAGTATCGAGGATGATAACGTATCGGAGTCGTATGAACAAGTTTCGAAACGGAGAAAGACTGGCGGAGTTGCAATTTATCAAATAAAAGAAGTCGAGTAGCTTCAACCCATATTTTCCTATGGTTAACTATAATAATAATGTTAATATTCGTAGTGGCGCTGGCGACATTACTGTAGCAAAGGTTACATTGGACATTTATTGCTGCTTGTATTTATGTGCATCTGAAAGCAGAGCTGGTTAACATAAAACTACTGCTACTCAAGAGACTAAGACTACTAAGAAGCGTTTCAACCCGATCACGATGTACTGATATGTCTCACCAACGACTTCAACATCTAGCCCGCAAACGCTAAAAAACAGTCTGGATTACAAAAGTATTTAAAAGATGAATATGATCCAATATGACCAACCATTATTGGCAACACTACCATAGTTTTAAAGTTTACTAGAGGTGTATACGTAGAACTTAAATAGTACATAACATACTTGAGCTATCACAGGCCAATCATTCATTTTCTGCGCAGCGATAGTGAAATTAGAGAAAAAGGCTAAGAAACATACACATAAACATTCTCGAATTTCCGCTATATATAATAACGTGTCTATGTCATAAGACATTAAACATAATTAAAAAATATTTTGTCATTAGTGATCTTTGGAGGAACCTCAACAGTACCTCAATGAAATAAAACTGAATTAATTAATTTGAATACCAAAGTAATTGTAGCATACGGTTGTGGACGAAATGCACAAAATTGAAAGGGTTACTATTTTATGATTTTTTAACAATAATAAAAACAATGTATAAGTCCCTAACTAAAGTGTAATTGTCCCAAGTAAACGGAATGGGAAAGCATGGCCATTACTGTGGTCGACGAATGCCCAGAGAGGCACTATAGAATGTTTTTTTCTGCAAACACCATTGATCTAAGTAATATAAGTGTATGGTAAACACTGCAAAAATAAAATAGTGGTAAGATGAAACTCAGCATTTAGTATCAACAATCGCTGTATTGAATGCGATTCATTAATTATTGTGTCATATAATTTCAACTACTGCGAAATTTGCGGATTAGAAACAAGTCTCTATTTAGAAAGATCTAAAAAATTCTAAACTCTTTAAAGAAAGGCTTCTGTCAAATAATTCTTTCAATTCTACAACCAAAGAACCACTTTCAAATAGTACACAAATGTCAATAAACAAAGTTGAAGATGCGTAATTAAATAGTAAAGACATTGAAATTATAGAAAACTTATCAATGAAAATTCAATCGTTGATTCCACAAATATATTGATCTCATCTCAAAAATGAAAAATCCAATAAAAGATTGAAGACGTATTTACAAAATGTCGCTGCTCGAGAACGGATATTTATTAGCTGTGAAATGACTAACCATACCCGCTGCGTAGCGATACCGCTTGTATGGAATTTTATAGCAAGTTCGCATCACCTTTCGTGGTTAAAATTAAAATATGTGTTCGATATTTGTATGGTAACCAGTTTTATTTATGTTGTGTTATAACATTACGTCGATGAAACAATAACATATATTAGTATTATTACCGTATTAATATTTCAGTCATTGAGCAGGCAAGCTAATTAAAATGGCTGTGATAAAATATAACAAAATCATTCCATTTTATTTTCTACATGCGACTTTATCAAGGTAACAAAAACTCGTGACTACTAATTAGTGTCTACTATTATTTTGCCATTCGACAAGCGCTTGGTTAATTGATGTGTTCGGTTTCTGCCTGTAAATTAAAAACACTGCTTAAAAATATGAACACTATATGTAATTTTTTTCATGAATAAGAATTTAAGTGCAAAAAAGTTATTTTTCTAATACTTTCTAAAGCTGCTGATGCGCTTGCTTCCTCCATCCTTCCCAAAATGCCAGTATTCTCGAAGTAAACAACTTAAGATCTAATTAATATAAATAAATGAATATGGTACCAATGATAAATATGACAATTATGAGTCGAGTTATTTTAGGGCCTACCTGTTGTAAACTAACGTGTCGTAGAACATAACTATGTCCTTTTAATGAATCGTTACAAACTATCTCAATAAACCGAAATTGTAGGGACGACAAATAAAACATTGTTTTGCTCTCATTTAAGGTTACTGCCTTAAAGCTACCTCTCAACTATATTTAAAGTAATACGGTATCGTATCACATATCGAATGTTAGAAAATGTCATTGTACTTTGATAATTAGCCTCAAATAATAAAACCTACAACCAAATACATTTATATGCCTTTGGATATCTCCTATTCCTTATTCATACGTGCAGTTGAAAGAACCACTAATTTTTTAATTTAATGATCTACAAATAAAACGAAATAGCTAACGATTTATTCTCTAACCAACATTACCCTCTTTAAAAAATATTATTAAGTTGATTGTAACATTAATGTATGAAAATATGTATATGGACAACATGTCACCCTTAGAATATAAAGTGATCCAGAAGGCGCATACGCACGAATCACTTCGCGGTCGCGGTGAAGCCAAAAATCGATGGAGCGGGCACCGCATTCCGCCTACTAGCGCCCTCCCCCAACGCGCACGGTGTCACTAGCAGAATAAATTTACCCACGAACTTCAGGAAATTGACGCATATAAATATATTTCCTTGCAGCAGTAGGATTCCCATTTGTATCAATTTATATGGTCATGGCTTGGCTTACATGAAGTATTATTAAGGCCGTCATGTTAAATTTCTAAAATGTTTATTCTGACCACAACCAATGGCCAAAGTATTTAGATTAAAATTATTTAAAAACTTTGTTACATTTTACCATTTTATTCATCACTTAACACTTTTAATGTAAAAAGAAAACAATTAGCTTAGTGTCTCAAAGTAAAAAGAAATGTGAAAAAACCCATAATAAAAGTTGGAAAATATTCGATCTCGGACTAAAGAAATTAAAAATAGGACGAAATAATTATTTATATTAATTAGCATTCAATGTCGTGATAAATTTCTTCATATTTTAAACAATATTTCAAGAAATTAAAGAAGACGGCGGAAATGAATGAATGTAACATGTGTTTCTTGCCGTAATCCTACATTTAGTGATTATATACGCAATATTCTAAAATTGAATATGATAACGGAAATTCAAACGTTACACCAAATTCTCCAACGACAATTTCCAAATCCCGATTTTTTTACAAATAAAATTTTTCATTTTTCCGTATCGAGCTGTTTTAATTTGGGTAAACAATTTTGTAAGAGGTGACAACACCAATAAAAATGGCGCGCTTCTGTTAATAATAATCTACTTCGATATTTTAAAATTGTATGGTTAATTGAAAATGAAATTAAGTAATCGTTTTTACGTATGAAAAGTAATCCCAATTTGTTTCTTTTGCAGTCCAGTGATATTTTTGAAAGTGGGAATAGCACAAGCCGGCATTTTAAGCTATATTGTCACGTAGAAAGCACATAACCTTTCAGAGCTGTGTCTTAAATTGCACTGACAGCTGTGTTTTAAAACTACGCATTTTATGCGTTTTTTTGGACACACTTCTGCGCGTGTTCTCGCCTTCTGGAGTACTCTTTATTCTAAGATGTCACCACTGCATTAAGACACGCCTCTAAATATATTTAGGGGCATGTTTTGATAGACTCCATCTGCTTCTTAATATTATAAATCTGTGGCGCTGTCAGCAGCGTTGGTACTATCGGGGCATTTGATCGATCTGCAGCCAATGTGCGTAACAGAAAGGGCTGAAAACAAAGGATGGAAACTAGGTATAAAAACAACGTCTTTACGCAATCAGCTCTGTATTAGGGACCGTCCTCACGAAACATAGGTGACTTAATCTAAGGTTTGTTTACATTGTTTTTGTTTACATTACAACGGCGGCAATAGTTACTACCATATGTTTATATATGTATAAGTTTGGCTGTCACGGCCCTCCTGCCCAGGCTTCGTTCTCGAAGCCCAATTCGTCCACTAGTCACCCATCATTGAATTACCTGGAATACAGGAAATATTAGTAATATGAACAATTATCTAGCTATTTTAGTACCCTCAATTAGCAATTTTTATTTTTGTGCCCTCAATTGGCAATTTTATGTTAGTGCCCTCAATTGGCAATTTTATGTACGTACATACATACATACATACATACATACATACATACGTACGTACGTACGTACGTACGTACGTACGTACGTACGTACGTACGTACGTACGTACATACGTACATACGTACATACGTACATACGTACATACGTACATACGTACGTACGTACGTACGTACGTACGTACATACGTACATACGTACATACGTACATACGTACATACGTACATACGTACATACGTACATACGTACATACGTACATACGTACATACGTACATACGTACATACGTACATACGTACATACGTACATACGTACATACGTACATACGTACATACATACATACATACATACATACATACATACATACATACATACATACATACGTACGTACGTACGTACGTACGTACGTACGTACGTACGTACGTACGTACATACGTACATACATACGTACATACGTACATACGTACATACGTACATACGTACATACGTACATACGTACATACGTACATACGTACATACGTACATACGTACATACGTACATACGTACATACGTACATACGTACATACGTACATACGTACATACGTACATACGTACATACGTACATACGTACATACGTACATACGTACATACGTACATACGTACATACGTACATACGTACATACGTACATACGTACATACGTACATACGTACATACGTACATACGTACATACGTACATACGTACATACGTACATACGTACATACGTACATACGTACATACGTACATACGTACATACGTACATACGTACATACGTACATACGTACATACGTACATACGTACATACGTACATACGTACATACGTACATACGTACATACGTACATACGTACATACATACATACATACATACTTACATACTTACATACTTACATACTTACGTACATACGTACATACGTACATACGTACGTACGTACGTACGTACATACGTACGTACGTACGTACGTACGTACGTACGTACGTACGTACGTACGTACATACGTACATACGTACATACGTACATACGTACATACGTACATACGTACATACGTACATACGTACATACGTACATACGTACATACGTACATACGTACATACGTACATACGTACATACGTACGTACGTACGTACGTACATACGTACGTACGTACATACGTACGTACGTACATACGTACGTACGTACATACGTACGTACGTACGTACGTACGTACGTACGTACGTACGTACGTACGTACGTACATACGTACATACGTACGTACGTACGTACGTACGTACATACATACATACATACATACATACATACATACATACATACATACATACATACATACATACATACATACATACATACATACATACATACATACATACATATTTTTAACTCTGTATCTGTCTCTCGGCAGACATTTTTCAATCGTATATGGTCCAGTGTATCTTGAATCTAATTTACTCAAACGCATTCGTTGACTTTGAACGAAAACAACATCGCCTTTTCTTATTAGAATATTGTTGCGTCCCGTTCTATCAAACCTTTGTTTCGTTTTCAGGTCATCGTTTCTTAATCGCTCTTCGGCGGTATGTCGTAATTGTTGTATGTCGATGTTAGTTTCAATCTCGGGAAGTTCATTATTTAATTGTCTTATGGCAGGCACATCAGAACGCATTCCAGAGAGTAGTTCAATCGGGGTACAGCCGATACTTTTCTGAACAGTAGTATTTAAAGTCAGCTGTGTTTTGTAAAGTACGCTCGTTCATTCTGATTACTTCGAAAGCTAATAGATTTAACACGGTAGCGATATATCGTTCAGCCTGTCCATTAGCTCTACTCGCTCCGGTAGCGATAAAATGTATTTCAATATTCATTTGTTTTAAAAGATTTTTTGTTTGTCTCCTGGATAACTTTGTTCCTTTGTCTGTTGTAATTCGTTTTATGGTACCGAACAAACTAAGTTGTGGTTTAAGAGCTCGTACTAGCTCGAAACCAGTTAGATTTTTAATAGGTACTAATATTGTGAATTTAGTATAAGCATCCACTAATAACAATAGGTATCTACAGTAATCGTTAACTGTTCCAAACGGTCCCGTACAATCGGCATGTACAGTGTGGAATGGTATTGGTAGTTTATAAATAGGATGTAATAAGCCTTGTTTTGGCTCACTGGGTCGTTTTGACGGTAAACATATGACACAATGACCAACGTATTTTTTTACAAAAGATGTCATTCCAGGAAGCTAGTATTTTGTTCGTATCGATTCTAGAGTTTTTTCTACTCCGACATTGTTCGTCATGGAAAAATTTAGTTAAGCTGAATCGGGCTGCCGAAGGTACGTAATATTTTAATTTTTTTTCTCGGTTTTCTTGAAATATTCTCATCAGTATACCATTTAACACTGTATACTCTTTTAGGCTCTCAGGATCCTCTCGAATTCTTCTCATTATGTCGATCACTTCTTTATCTTGTTTTTGAGTTGCTTCTAACCATGTAACTTGATCATTTACTAGTATTCCTTCAGTTTTGTTTTGCGGCGGATTTCTGCTAAGAAAATCGACATGTTTTATGCTACTGCCTTTTCTATATTCAGTTTTAAAATTAAAGTCTCGTATGTATAACCACCATCTAGCAACTCGCGGTTGAAAGTTTCGTTTGGTGGAAGTCGATTTCACAGCGTTGAAGTCTGTAATTAATTTGAACTCTATTCCCAATAAGTATACTCGAAAATATTTTAGTGCCTTCACTATAGCTATCGTCTCTAACTCATAGCTGTGGTATTTCGATTCTTCAGGCGAGGCTCTTTTACTATAGTAGGACACAACACGGAGGTCTTGATTGTGCCTTTGGAATAAAATTGCACCAAATCCAGGGTTACTTGCATCAATGTGTAATTCCGTTTCACGATCTGGTCGAAAACCACTAACAGGGGCGTGAATAAAGTTTACTAATTATATATTTTCTAGCTTCTTCACATGTTTGTGTCTTTCCGCAAAAGATCAATTATACATGTAATTTTTGTTGCAAATTCATGTATATATTTTCGAAAATATCCAGCAAGTCCTATCAGTTGTCTCACTTGTTTAATATATCGTGGTATGGGGGAATTTTTCAGTGCCTCTATTTTGGTTTCCCCAGGTCGAATTCCTTCTATGGAAATAATTATTCCTAAATATTCAATTTCAGTTTGTAGAAATTTACATTTTCTTAAGTTTAATGTAAACCCCGCATCATTTAACGCTTTCAGCACCAGACTAAGCCTCTCTAATTCTTCTTCTATGTTGACAATTTAAGAGCTGCCTTCTTCTATGTTGAAATATTATGACATCATCGATGTAAACTAGGGCTATAGTATTTCTCAAATTTCCCAATGCTTTATTTACTACCCTTTGAAAAGTACTGGGTCCTTTACAAAAATCAAACGGTACTCGTAACCATTCATAATGCCCATCAGGTATTACAAAAGCAGTCTTCTCAAGAGATATCTTTCGTTCAATAGAAATTCCATGAAACCCTGACGCCATATCGAGCGTGCCGACATAACGAGCTTTTCCTAATCTGTCTAATTGATCATCAATTAATGGTAGTGGATGTCTGTAATTATTATTCTATTTAAAGCGCGGTAATCTATACATAATCTGTCACTTGAGTCCTTTTTGCTAACTAAAATAACTGGTGACGCATGTTATGAACATATCATATTACCTTTTGAAGGACCTGCCAGTTTACGCAGCAAGAAATATTTACTGCCCGGTCACCCGTTCAGCACATCCTGGTTAAAACAGATACAAAGGACTCCTTTCATTAAATTCAAGGAAGTGCTATTGCAAGTTTAAATATCCAAATATCCAGAGATGATTTACTGGCCATCTATGTAGAACAAAGCGTCCCTTTCATAAAACTGAAGTGTTCTGCATTCCAACTCCACACATCGTTAGATATAAAAGTAGTCTTTAATGAGCTTAGAGTCATTATTATACGATACTTTGTTAAGACAACACCTTTTGTATTTAGCCTTTTTTTAATAAATTTATATATACAAGTTAAACATTTTTATTTATTTTTTATTCTAAATATATTCGAAACATAATTCGCGCTTATCGATTGGAATTGAGGATTTCCCGTCGCTTGTTTTCGATGTTTGGAACGAACATGCATTATTTTGTCGCCGACCGCCGTCCGGTATTTGTGTACTCGTTGTCAAAATGACTGTGTTATTGTTAATAATGAATTGTGCTGTCTTTAGTATTTAGTTTACTAATAAGTCATAAAGTTATAAAGACTGGACATTTATCTTATTTTACCTACTTATAAATGAAAGTAATCAGGATAAGGTAAGATTTCTTGCTTTAAACATAAAGAAACAACAGCTAAGATCCAATCAATCCTGGGCCCTATTTAATAGGAAGATCAAGAAATAAAGTCATAATATTTTATTTTACCCGACAACACGAGGTTTTATACTTCTAGTATCAAATTGCGACATTTCTAGCGACAGTTCTATTGTGAAATGTTTTCATAATATTTATCAACTCTCGCTAAACAGACATCATATAAGTATGTAAATGAGTAAGTATATAAGGTGCTTCCGAATTAGCTCCGGATATTTTTAGAATCTTTTATTTATTTACATCACTAATAAAAACAATTAGTACAAAATTATAACGCTATTAATAATTTCACAAATAACATACCATTATTTGTGAAATTATTGTTACTAAAATAAATCTGATTTGTTTACTGCTGTTTAATTGGTGGGATAGCCGCAATTACATTCATGACAAGATAATGATGTTTTCTAAACTAACTGAAAAGTTTGATTTCCTGAATTTCTCCGAAAAATAAGCAAAAATTTATATTTTATTTCAAGTTTACCAGGTCGCTCACTCGAATGGAGTGAACTTTGATAGTTCAAAAAATATTCCTAAGAATATCCGCATCCAAATGATTCGTCTTCCCCTCCAACATATTATATTGGCTTTATAATTTCAATGTTACATATTAAGAAATATATAATATATAATGTTCAGAAAAATATCGAGTTATGTCTGCTAGAATATATAAAAGTGGAGCTGAAAAGCAAATATTACAGTTAGATTGAGAAAAAAAAAGAAACAAATGTACAACAATTTAAACTTTTTTTAAATCGAAATATAGAAATGAGACTGAAAATAATCTAACCGAGGGGATATCGCAAGACAAAAAAAATATACCCGTGATAAAAATGTACAAGATATTGACTGTCAGCAACCCTCTGATCCCTATGAGAAAGATATAGTTATTTAATAATAGGACAGCAATACCGATGCGGAAAAAGATTCAGCGAATATTGAGTTTGAGAAATATGTTGATGTGGGCTTTGAGAAATATGTTGATGTGGGCTTGTAGCTAGTATTGCTAAATAATGATATTATTAACGGTTAAATAACGATATTATTAACAAGGATCTAAAAAATATATATTCAGGTGCAATAAACAAACATATAGAAAAAACAGATCATTTTCAAATGGGTATTTCACTAAGAAAATGGAAAATGGCCAATTGCTGGAATCTTAGCTATGTTATTCAATCAGTGTTGGTAATGGTTTTTGTTTGGTTTGCTAACTTTTTTCTAAAATTCCTTCTCAACACGCAATCGGATTTTCTGATTGGGAACACATAGGAACTTTTTTAGAAAATCACGATTACTCAAATTCCAAAGAATATAAGAATTCGATGTTAGCGTAGTTAACACGAAAAGAAAATAAGTCTGTTTTAGACAAGCAGCTTTCGAAAAAACTAGGGAAGGAAACAGAATATTATCACAATGTTCTAAAACGGGTTATTGCAGTGATAGCATTTTTGAGCATAAGGGTCTTAGCATTCAAAGGTTCCGAGGAAGTTTTTGATTCTCCACTTAATGGTAATTTAATGGGTGCTCTGGAACTGTTAGCAGAGTTCGACCCATTCATTCGTGAACATATTGAACAATGATAACTGCAACCAAAGCCTTTAATATCATACGTACCAAAAAATGATGTGAGGAAATAATTGAGATGATGAGCAAACAGATGATTAAACAAATCATAGCTCCAATAAATAACGACTAGACAAAGTACTATTAAATTGTGATGGATTCAGCCACAGATCTGTTGCATAATGATCACTTGCTATTGAATTACGATACCGTTTCAAGGAAAAGTGAAAGTCGAAGAAAAGGAAAGGAAAAGTCGGAAAAAAAATTTAAAAGTGACACTCTAAACGTTGCGTAGGATAAACTGATTATGAATTTAAATAGAAGAATGCAATACTATGAAACAAACAGCAAAAAATTCAAATGTTTAATGGATTTACAAGACAATAGTATTGAAAACATAGACCTGAAAATACACGCATTTTATTGATTACTATCCAGATGATGTAGAAGAACATTTAGCGAATGAGTGCGTTCAGTTTAAATCTTATTTGCGACTGTTTAATTAAGCTGAGTCTTACACATTTTGTATTGAAATGTTTACGCTAATTTATGAAAAGAAACTTGTTTATGCTTTCCCAATTTGCTATACTATCTTAAAAAAATTATTAACGCTGCCAATCACTGGCTGCGAAGCGGAACACTCGTTCTCCAGAGAGTTGTACATAAAAAATTAATATAGAACGACAATGTTGAACAATCGACTTAATAATTTATCAGTTCTTTCCACAAATTGTGATTTAACCAAGGATTTACAATGTGATGAGCAAATAAAGAAATTTGCAGCAAAAAAATGCAGAAAGATTGCTTTATAATTTATATAATAAAACTACATATCACAAACATGTTCTTTCTTTTGCGATAATGTCTCACAGTACCAGTTTGTGTATCAAGTCATATTAAATAAATAATTAATATTTTATTGTCCTATTTCTTTTTGCTATACCTCCCTATACATTATTCATTATGGAAAACATTTTTTTGTCAAAATGGCAATTAGTTTGTTTAAATTACGTGAGCCTCCAAATAGTGTTGACCAACAGTCCCTCAAAGTCACGGTCCGTCTTTGCACACATATATATACATACATACACACATACATACATATATATACATCCATCTATCATCCAAAAAACTACGCATAAAATGCGTAGTTTCAAAACACGGCTGTCAGTACAATTTAAGACACAGCTATGAAAGGTTATGGTGCTTTCTACGTGACAATATAGCTTAAAATGCCGGCTTGTGCTATTTCCACATGCAAAAATATCACTGGACTGAAAAAGAAACAAATGGGGATTACTTTTCATACGTAAAAACTATTACTTAATTTCATTTTCAATTAACTATGCAATTTTAAAATATCGAAGTGGATTGTTATCAACAGAAGCGCGCCATTTTTATTGGTGTTGTCACCTCTTAAAAAATTCTTTACCCAAATTAAAACATCTTAATTGCTCGATATTGAAAAATGTAAAATTTTATTTGTAAAAAAATTGGGATATGGAAAATGTCGTTGGAGAATTTAGTGTAACGATTGAATTCCCGTTATCGTATTAAATTTTCGAACATTTTACGTATTGCGTATATAATCACTATATGTAGGATTACGACAAGAAACACATGTTACATTCATTCATTTCCGCCGTCTTCTTTAATTTATTCAAAATGCGAACCGATATGGTTTAAAATATGAAGAAATTTTATCATGACATTGAATGCTAATTAATATAAATAATTGTTTCGTACTATTTTGAATTTCTTTAGTATGAGATCGAATATTTTCAAACTTTTATTATGGGCTTTTTCACATTTCTTTTTACTTTAAGACACTAAGATAATTGTTTTCTTTTTGTATTATAAGTGTTAAGTGATGAATAAAATGATAAAATGTGAAAAACATTTTAAATAATTTTAATCTAAATACTTTGGCCATTGGTTGTGGCCAGAATAAACATTTTTTATGGTATGGATTGATCCCCTTCCAAAAGCGCTGTGGTAGTCTTCTCGAGAAGGAGAGTCACTCCACCGTTATCTATTTCTTATAATTCCGCTTTGATCTCTGTTCTTTCCAATATCAAATTATTAGGTATGTTCCTAGACTCAAAATTATCCTGGAACATTCATATTGAATACGTCATCTCCCAATGCCAGGCTAACATGAATATTCTCCGCGCTCTTTCTGAAGTGTGGTGGGCTCTCACCCTTCCACATTAAAGTTAATATATAACACTCTAGTCCCTAGTCATCTAGAATATGGTTCATTTCTACTTGATCCTATTTCCAAATCCAATGCCACTAAATTAACCCGCATTCAACCTCAAGCTCTGAGGATCATAGCGGGTGCTATGAAATCCAGTCCCATAAATGCCTTACAAGTAGAATGTGTTGATCCTCCTTTAAACCTCCGGCGACAATACCTAGCTGATCGTTATTTACTAAAGGCAGCTAGGTTTTCTACTCACCCTATTTTTCCAAAACTAACCCTCCTCTCTACGTTTATTGAGCATGCTCCTTTTTGACGCTCTAAGTCCCGTCCTCTTCTTATCGTTAGCTTCCATAGATTCAAATCCCTCTCTAACCCCGTTTATCAAAATTCTTCTTTCCCTCTCTATAGTTTCCCATTTGACTTGATATTTCACAGGCCAAATATAAATTTGTGTTTTGGAGTTGATAAAGAGTCCAAAAACGCTAATTCGTTTTTCAATTCTATTTTGAATTCTTTTTGGATGGATTGGACGCGAATATACACAGATGCATCAAAAACCTTTAGAGATGGCTATGTCGTAGTGTCATGTTACTCTACATCCACCGCTCATTTAGTATATTTTCGCCTTCCTAAGGAGTGTCCGGTATTCTCCGGGAAATGCCGTGCTATTGTGGAGGCCTTGAATTATGTTCTACTCAAAAAGATTCGCAAGCTCCTTATCTTCTCTGACTCCTTAAGTTGTTTACAGTCCCTTCTCGCTAATTCATTTTCTTCGAACAGTAGCTTCTTGATTCTCCGGATCAAGCAACTTACGCTTGATTTGAAGAGATCGGGATCCGATGTCGTTCTTGCATGGATCCCTAGTCGCTGTGGTATAGTAGGTAATGAAATAGTCGACGCAAAAACTCAGTTTGCCTTCGTGAACGGGGATCCATGTGATCACTATTAATTTCATTAAGGATCTCCTTCCCATGACTCGTTTCTGGATGACATCTTACTGGCAGAGGGCATGGGAAAGATCATCCCAGATTACGGGTGCGGGATATTTTCAGATCCAACCTTTTATACCCACAAAACCTTGGTTCTCAACATTCACATACATTTAGATTCTCTCGAAAGGAATCCTCTGTGGTATCTCGCATGCGTTTGGGTCATTGTTCTATTCCTACCCATTTGGCTAGACTGCGGGTCAGAGAATCTCTAATTTGCAATTATGGGCTTGGAGAAAAAAATCATCTCATTCTTTCATGTCCATTGAAAAATAGATTACCTTTGTTTATTTCCAAATTATTAAGATATAAAATTCAATTGCCCATCAACATAAGATCACTTTTATTTTTTGGAAACAAACCCATTTTAGAATTAAACATTCAGTTCATAAGACAGAACGACGTCAAAATATTGAATTTTTCATATTTATATTCATGTTTATTTTTATGTTTGTTTGTATATTTGTATATACTTATTTTGTACTCTCTGCATATTATAATAACATTTTCTTCTTTTTGTTAAATTGCAGCCAATTTCTTACTTAATTTTTGTTTTATTGTACAGTTGAAGTATAGTTTTATTGTATTGTCAATGAAGAAAGCTTAGAATAATGAGTGCTCCAGAAGGCGAGAACATGCAGAATAGCGTGTCCAAAAAACTAAGCATAAAATGCATAGTATCAAAACGCGGCTGTCAGTGCAATTTAAGACACAGCTCTGCAAGGTCGTGTGCTTTCTACGTGACAATATAGCTTAAAATGCCGGCTTGTGCTGTTTCCATCTGCAAAAATATCACTGGACTGCGAAAGAAACAAATAGGAATTAATTGCATACGTAAATAATATAACCTAATTTAATTTTCAATTAACTATGTAATTATAAAATACCAAAGTAGGTTATTATTAACAGAAGAGCGTCATTTTTGCTGGTGTTGTCATCTCTTAAAAAATTATTTACCCAAATTAAAACGTTTATTGCTTGGTAGTGAAAATGTATAATTTAATCACTTCAGAAATCAGGATTTGGGAGATGTCGTTGGAGAATTTGATGTAACATTTGAAAATTCCCTTGTCATATTCAATTTTAGAATATATAAATTTATAAAAGAGTTAATTATGTATATTGAAAATATTTAAAAAAAAATTGAATTAACTTATAGAACGATTTCAAAACTTTTTTAGAATTTTTGTCTCTGTATGTTAATTTGTACGGGTATCACGCAGAATCTACTGGACGAATTTTTATGAAGTTTGGTATGGTAACAGTATCTAGGAGCAACATTTAAGAGAAAAAAACGATTTTTTTTCTCATTTAGGGGAGAGTGGGGGAATTGAAGCCATGTAAGGTAAAGAAAAAAAATACAGTTTCGGTTACAATCTTAAGCATTTATAGACACTAATCAGTCTTTTAGTTACCCGTATTTCAATAATTGCCAAGGAACATAAAAAAAATATAGCCGTACATAGGTAAAATCACGTTTTTTATAAATCTTACTTTCGCTCCCATTACCCCACGCATCGGGTAATGAGAGCCATGAAGCCTTCCTATGTGTAATGAGAGCCATGAAATAACACTAAACAAAATAAAATCCTATTTTTACCTATTAAAGAGGAACTTAAACAATCCAAAATTTTTAAGTAATCAACAAAACATAAAATAGAACATTTTCAATAAAAAAATAATAAAAGGTATTTTAGGGATCTAAACAAAAATTGCAAAGATTTAAAGATTTAATAAAGCTTTAGGGTGATCGCAACCTGAACACTCAGAATGGGCCCATTTGCCACAAGCTCTGCAACGATATCATAATTCTTCATCTTTACCAACATCGTTACACATCATATTTTTACACATTACATTTTCCTCCTCACAGTATTCAGAATCACCATCAAAAATATTATTTTCATCGATAGATGATTCGTCAGAAGTGCTGTCTTGGAACAAATATTTAGTTCCTCTGTTTATATTTTTTGAGATAATTTATTCTTAACCTATCTCTTATTCTTAGATTTATATATTTGTATTTTCTTTGATTTATTCCCCTTCATCTCTCTTTTATTCTTTTTCTCCTTCATCTCTCTTTTATTCTTTTTCTCCTTCTTCTCAAAAACTTCCTTCATAGGGGTGCTAGTCAAAACTTCCGAATGTTGTTTGCTTCTGTTATCTCTTGCTGATTTTGCTGATATGTTGGGAGGAGGATTTAAACATTTAAGATATGGGCAAAACTTGTAGAAGGTTATGGCGAATCTCTTCTCTGCACATCATGTTGTGATGATTGGTCCCTGGCGGGCTGTTGAGAAGTGGTTGATGTTTGCAGCGCCTCTTGAGCGGAAGACACTGGTTGTGAAGTAACTGTAGCAATTGTTTCCGAAAGGCTAACAGTGTTTACCACGTTAGTTGTGTTGTCATTACTTTCGTTCTGGCCAAGAGGTAAAAAATCTTCATCTGAAAAAACAGATGGGTCCATAGGAAATATTTCAGTAGTTTTAAAGCCAGATATTCCCTTATCAAGAGATGCTATCTTTGAATAAGCTTTATTAACTTTAATCATGTTTCTAGATTTCATGTACATATCGCATTCCCTTTTGTAAGCTGTTTTTAGTGGACCAAAAAACGTCACATGTAAAGGTTGTAGACGATGTGACGAATGTGGAGGAATACTCAACATAGTTATATAATTCTTTTTGGCCATCTCATAGGATTCCAATGTAGCATGACTGTTATGATTGTCCATAATGAGCAAAATCTGTTTTTCTGCAGTAGGACTTGTAAATTTTATGAAATGTTCAAGCCATGTTATAAATATTTGTTCATTAGTCCACCCATTTTTGGAACATGTATAAATAGCTCCCAGTGGCCCATCACGTTCTAGCTGTGGAGAGTGTCTTTGTCGTGGAAAAATAAATAAAGGAGGCACACAAATGCCTGTAGCACTCATTGCACAAATTACTGTAACATTTTTGCCCCTCTCCCATGAAGTCGCTGCACCAACACGCCTCCGTCCTTTAAGAGCAATAATATTATCTGGCACATGGACTGTAAAAAATCCTGTTTCGTCCATATTGAAAATGTTTTGGGGCTCAAAATGAAATTTTGTCATTACAGATTCCAGATTACTAAAGAAACGCGTGACTTCAGTCTTATTAAATCCCAGAATCCTGTTTATACTGGTCCCTACAACCAATCTTTCCCAGCTATTTTTTTTCAGTATTAAATCTATTCTGGACACCGAAGTTCACAGCCATATTGTAGCATATTTTACGCATTTGGATGCTTGTTAAACCATAAAATATATTAGACATATTAAGTATGTGGTTAACAAGTATCTGTTCCTGTTCACTAGTGAACACGGCTTTTCTACTGAGCGACGGAGGACGACTGTAACTATCATCATCAGAAATTGCTAACCTGTACCGTTTTTTCAGTGTGCTGTAAGGTATTTGATATTGTTGTGCCGCTTTATTAACCGATATTCCTTCATTTCTTATAGATTTTATTGCAGACTCTAACGTAGCTGATATCCAACTAGCCTTTGACGTCGTCCGCTTTCTAGTTTTTGGCATCTAAAAAAAATAGATAAACAATACTGTTAAATTTGAATTTTGCTACTCGTAAGGGATAATAAGAGCCATGGCGGGGTAATGGAGCTTGAGTTGCTCTCATTATCCGGCAGTTAACCATCTCAAAATACCGACAGTAACTTAAAAAACTTCGCTAAATAAGTTTGTCTTTCAATGTTATCATAAAATTGAATAAATAATGCATATAATAGAGGCAAAATACGACAGTATAATTAAAGTTTAGGTACTCACTTTATTTGAGAGATTTTATCTAAAGTGCAAAAAAATACATAGATAAATAATTTAAATATCACGATTTGTATCCACTTATCACTATAAATTAACTATTAAAACTGTACTGAAAATAAAGCCTGAACAAAAAATATCTATTTTCATATAATTTTATTTAGTTAAAGTTTAAATATATTTAATAAGTAATTTAAATATATTTTATAAGTAAAGGTATATTAATAAAACCTTTATTTTTTAATTATTTAACCGCCTTTATTTTTCTACAAATCAATTAAATAACTCAAAAATGAAAGAGTTCGTAGATAATGGAAATCCGTTTATGACACTATCCAATAATTATGTTTGTTAAACCGACTTGATCAACTCGGCTAACATGAAGTTCAAGTCGACTAACTCTGACGAATTTCCAAGTTGGTCCATCTCTAGCCAGCTTTGCGATTGGACTAACGACAGCTGGTCCATAGATAGATATATACATATATATATATATATATATATATATATATATATATATATATATATATACATACACACACATACATACACACACACACACACACACACACACATATATATATATATATATATATATATATATGTAAATCTTATTTTATCTAGTGCATATTGATAACTAAGGAATAAAACCTATGATAACTAAAGTAACATACAATAAAAGCCATCAAAGAAGACTTGCAAGTGTCTGATGAACGTAAATTATTATTTATTTATTTGTCAGTATTATTAAATGTATATTTACTGTTACACGCCGTAATGATATATAAGTATAATGCAATTTAATTTATTTATAATTAAAGTTCAGGTACTCACTTTATTTGAGAGATTTTGCACTTTTTTGTGGCGAGATCACTCCAAACGCACTTCTTCTTGTCACCACTGTGCGCGTGCTACTGAGCCGGCCGGCGGCGATCACGTGACATGAACGAATGTTCTCAAATGCATTCCTGTCAGTAGGCAGAGGTATTTATGTATAATCATTGTATGTAGGATTACAGAGACACGTGAAAAAAAATGTTACATTCATTCATTTTTGCTATCTTTAATTTTTTTTAAATATTGTTTAAAATAAGAAGAAATTTTATCACGACACTGAATGCTAATTAACATAAATAATTTTTTCGTCCTATTTTGAATTTCTTTGGTATGCGACCGATCATTTTCTAATTTTTATTGCGGGCTTTTTAACCTCTCTCTTTACTTTAAGACGCTAAACTAATTTTCTTCTTCCTGTATTAACAAAACATATTCATTTGTATATGTACTAAAAAAGTTTGTAGGCTAATTTGTACACACACTCATATGCTCGCATGCACACACACGCAAACGCGCACACATATACATACACTAACACATATATTTAACGATAATATTTTTTAAAACTCATTATAATTAATAAAATGGTAAAATGTGAAATAAAGTTGTTAAATAATTTTAACCTAAATACTTTGGCTATTGGTTGTGGTCATAATAAACATTTTAGAAATTTAACATGGCGGCCTTAATATAAGCCAAGCCATGAACCGTATAAATCGGTGCAAATGTGAATCGAATCGTACTGCCGCAAGCAAGTATATTTATATGCGTCGATTTCCTGAAGTTAGTGGGTAAATTTATTCTGCTGGTAACACCTCGCGCGTAGGGTGGGGCGCTAGTAGACTGAGCGCGGTGCCCCCTCCACCGATTTTTGGCTTCATCGCGACCGCGAAGAGATTTGTGCGCATGCGCTTTCTGGAATATTCTATATTCTAAGGAACATAGCTTAGCAAAGCATAAAGATGTCCGGAACAAATTGATATATGCATTTTCTACTGTTACGGAAATATGTCGTCGTTGTGAAATTTACATCAAAAGGACTGTGTTTCATTGTGTCAAAATACTTAAATCAAAATATAATTCAAATTATCTTGTAGCGGTTATTCTAAAATCTTTTGTCGGTTACGATATTTTTCCAGAAATAAATTTTCACCAGTTTGACTCTGTAGTCGACAGTTCATTTAGTTGATTTTGCATCATGTGTTGTTAAAAAAACTATAGATGCTCGGATGACATTTATTATAAAAAATATTCAAAACCCAAAGGACTATAAACCGAAACATATGAAATATAATAGTAAATATACTCCAAGTTTATTCATTTTAAGTTCAAAATCCAAAGGACTATGTACCGAAAATACATGAAATATATGGTAAATATACTCCAAGTTTATTCATTTTAAATATCAGTAGTTATTTTTGTCTAGAATATTGGTATATTTATACTAATATTATATTAATTGATTAAAGTTGTTTTAATTTAGAACATCATTTTATTTCGTATTTAATTCCTTGAAATAAAAATGTTTAAGAGTAAAATTAACATTCTTTATCGATATCGATAATATTTATTATACATATTTTGACCTCCCACATGAACTGACATGAAGTTGACTAATAAGTGTAGTATGTGTCGCGGTGCGCCCGCGCCATTATGTAATGAGCATAGATGATATACTAAGTGCGACCGCACCACTATGTAGTGAGCATAGATAATATACTGGTAGTGAGTTGTGATTCTAAAATCGTTAACAGATGTTCGGATTTGGTACGGCGGACAAATCTGTGAACCAAATCCGTGTATCGCTACAGACGGTCAGATCTATCAGTAGCAGTATAATACGCAGTGCGTGCAGACGTTTGGTCTACGGTTTTATCAGAGCGCGCAAATTTTTTATTAGTTTTAACGGCAACGTTAGTAACACCACGAAAAGATAGGACATAATTCACACAACCGTATTGTATAAAATTAAGTTCAAGTCGACTAACTCTGACGAATTTCCAAGTTGGTCCATCTCTAGCCAGCTTTGCGATTGGACTAACGACAGCTGGTCCATAGATAGATATATACATATATATATATATATATATATATATATATATATATATATATACATACACACACATACATACACACACACACATATATATATATATATATATATATATATATATATATATATATATATATAAATCTTATCTTAAATCTTGTTTTATCTAGTACATATTGATAACTAAGGAATAAAACCTATGATAACTAAAGTAACATACAATAAAAGCCATCAAAGAAGACTTGCAAGTGTCTGATGAACGTAAATTATTATTTATTTATTTGTCAGTATTATTAAATATATATTTACTGTTACACGCCGTAATGATATATAAGTACAATGCAATTTAATTTATTTGCCTACCATTTAGGGATTCTGAATTATAGTCTCTGCAAAGTATATGTTATTGGTGCCTTAATTTGTCTGGCATGACCGCCCGGCTGACCCTCAAGTAAGAGGTTAAAAGCAGGGCTTGGAACCGGTTTTAAAAATACCGGTTAATAAGGGTTAATACCGGTTTAAAATAAAGGTTGCGTTCTGAATGAAACCTATACGCGAGCCATTTCCAAGAGCGTTATTAACCGGTTAATCCCGAGCGCCGAACTTGCAGTGACGTGTTCTCCGGCGATTAGGGCTCCACTCCCTCCACCCCTCCTGCTTACCGTCGCGTCTTTTCGGCTATACAATTTATTAGTTTACAGTGCGTGCGAGTGGTGATTTCTAGCTTACTATGGGAAGGAAGAAGAAAAATAATATATATCCATACTTCGACTTTGATGAAGCGAACAAAACTTCGCTTCATGTGTTATGGAAGGTTGTGGGAAAATTTTGAACCTAAGCATTTATGAATATATTTATCTAACCTTCTTTGTTAGCAAATTTAATTTTTATTTGCGAAATGGAAACTTGTTTAGTTGTACATTACGGTTTCACAGTAGCGTAATTTAGTTTATTTAGAAGGTCCATGATACCAAAAACGTAACCAGATTTCACGGTTAAATATACATTTATAATCTAGACATAATTGGTAGTTTTAAAGCGAAAATTCTTTATCGGCGCTTTGTGTTTTAACAGTAAAGTAATTCAATGTATTAAGAAACTAAGGAGTTCAACATGAATGATTTAATTACATATTGTGTCTGAAGGTAGGTGCGGAATTACTTGGTGTGTAGCAGTAGACCTGTTGTAATTGGTCTGTTGGCTTATTTTATTTAACTCCTTGACAAGTTTCATGAACAGTTTAAATGTGTAAAGAAGTTTCATTTCGACCTCACGTAAATAAATATACTCCGCTCTCATTTTTGTGTAGATCATTCTATTTCTATCAACATCTTCACCATATTTCCCACCCAGGTAAAGTAAGCAGCAATATATAAATACTCTTATTAGAATATAAGGATCTACATAACAATAAAACTATTAATGAAACATATTTAAATGATAGGAATGTGAATAAACTGAGCCCCTACATACGTATGTTGTTTTGTGTGTTAAGGAAAAATTTTATTGATGGTATATTTCATTTCATATAATTTTAGGTCTATCATAAAATCGACTCATAAGTCAATACGACCGACATTATTGTGGAATCACAACAAATAAAAAATCCACTACTGCATATTGACTGAGTGCATGACATGAACGCCGTCTGGCGTCCGCAACTTTAAAGGCAAATGAATTTTATTTGTACGCTTCAAATTAAGGGCTCTGGTAAATGTTTACGTCAATAATAAAAAATAACCAAAACATCACCTGTGACTTATATTACATGCATTTGTTTCTTTAAATTGTTGTCCTAATTACGTATCAATTTTTACTTTTTTTATTTTTATCGAAGAAAAATATTATTAATGTTTTCGGTAAAATCATGTTATCTAAGATTGTTCGCTTTGTTATTTATTGTAACGTAGAAAAAAATGTCTAAATAAATACTTTTATTAATTCATAATAACAAGATTTTAGTTGTCCGTACACAGGATATAATATATCATTTGGTTTTCAGATCAATTAAATGAGTACAATATGTATTTCTCATGTTATACCTACCCACCACAAACAATATCAGAAGGAATACATTTTACAGCGGCTATCCATTTCTTTTTATCTAATTTCCAATTCGATACTGGAAATCTGTACAAAATTTGAATTTACTACTGATTTCTTGATACGTTTTTATAATTTAAAACACAATAACTATCGTGTCATATTTTAAAAATTAGCTTTTAATGCATAAAAAGTTAGATATGGATTCGATACAGAAAAAATGCTAATTTTAGTGATTTTTAAAGTTAAAAAATATGCAAAAAAAATGACATATTTAAAAAAATAGGACTGAGTCGTGGTTTGGTTTGGTTTTAAGAACATTTACTCACAATGAATATATTATTTTTTCATTGCTGAAGTATTTTTCACTATTTTCACTTTAAATATATGATTATATACTATACACTCAACAGGAAGCTAAACTGAAATGTTAATAAATCAACATTTAACAAGAGAAAGATAGAAGACTGCAGGGTATTCAAAATGTAAATAATTATGAGGTTTAAATATTTAGTTTGTGACATATAAATTTTTAAAATTATAATTTCATGGATCGTCTTTACTTACTTTACATTTCACATTTTTTAAGTTGACAAATAGTAAAATATTCAATGTTGCTTAAATGCATTTATGATTCAAAAAAGTTATAAACTAAAGATTTAATAATAAATTTTTGAAGTTGGTAGAATCGATTTTTTTTGTTAATAAGTGAGGTAGACGTCATTTTTTGAAGCTTTTTTTTTAGGAATTTTTATTAATCCCTTGTTTAACTTTTCCTTTTATTATCGCCATTCATAATTATTTGTTTGATAAATATATAATATCTAATTTTTAATTTAAAGTGAAAATAGTGAAAAAATTTACAATGAAAAATGGAGATATTATTGTAATTTTTTTATCCAATAAATTTTCGTAATGAAATAATCACGATCGAATATTTTATGTAAATCGTCTTACTAAAAAATCAGTGAAACTTTGCTAAACTATGCTGCTTCCAAAAGTAAGCATGCTAATATATGTAAGTAAATTATATGATCTACGACAATATTTAACAGGCGCCTTTAGATATTTCCATTTCTGATACAGCAAATGATGCGGTCGATTTCTTTACCCCTACTATATAGTCTGGACTCGGCAAATGCTAAGCTATAAAAATATTTACCAGTACAATTACACATACAAAGCCACCACATAAATACCTGTTGACAAACATGAATACGAATCGAATAGGGAACCTCTGTTTTGTGGGTAAGCATGGTGCAAATTTATGTCGCCATTTTCTATAGTTAACATCGTACCGAATACGATAAAATAATAATATTTAATTTGGCGAATAAAGAGAATGTCCCACCGGCCAGAAAGGAAAATGCCGTTATTAACGATTGTTTAAATTTAGTAACGATACGCGGATGGCCGTTCTCAATTATAGACGACAATGCGTTTAAAAAATTGATATAAATGACACCAAATATGACAGAAAATGAACGAAGTTGTATTAATGCAAAAAAGATTAAAACATTTGTTCAAGATAACGTCTATGAAATCCGAACAAACATACATGAATAGATTAAAAATAAACTTCTAGCATTAAAAGTTGACATGGCTAACGTTAAAACACGAAGATTCCTTGGACTTAACATTGTATATATTTTTGAGGATAAAATTATTCTAAGGAATCTAGGTGTACTTGATCTGGATTAGAGCAATACGGGAGAGTTCCTTAAACAATCTGTAATAATTCTTTTAAGCCGGTATGAGATTGATATTAAACAAATTTACTCGATTATCACCGACAACGGTTAGCTTAGCACATCAAGGCAACTAGACGATGCGCTTCGAGAATCATATGATAATATGAAATCTACTAATGATAGCTTAAATTATCAGAATTTATCAGAGGATTACGAATATCAACATTATCAGCAATTATAGAATATAATAAACATTATATTATACATTATAACAAAGCGGCAGTGTGAATGAATACGTTCCAAAAGTAAATGTTGTTAGATGCGCTGCACATACCTTGCAAGTTACAGTTAAATATGGTTGTCGACTACGGGGAAGTATTTAACGAGGTTCGTCAAATTATAAGAGAGTTGCGTCCTCCAAGCATTGCAATCCAATTAAGAAACCCTAATTTACTACAAGCCTTGATGGATTGTCCTACAAGACGGGATTCAATAGTGGACATGTTTAAAGCGGTTATTGAGTTTGAAACATTTTTGTCAGTTTCATTCTGACGTCCAACTTCATTTGACAGAAATTACTTGGTTAGATATAGAAGATTCTTTAAACGCTATAGCACCTTGCAGGGCATTATCGAAAATTTTACAGAGAGAACAACTAACGTTTGGATATTTTTTTCGGATGCAGTGCATTTTTGAGACGAAACAAATATTACTCCCTTTTTATTATTTTTGGGGATGTATATGAAAGAAAGCCAAGAATCACTAATCAAGAATGAATCTTTCTTAAGCACCATATATCCCGATCCGCAAGTAAATGTCGTTCTATCGGAAGATCAGTTTATAATAGCACGTAACCATTTAGGTATGACATTAAAGAGACTTTTGCAATTAACTACAGCTGCCACGAGGACTCCGACAGTCCAAGATAATTCAAATGCACTATTACCGAATACCACAAGAGAAATAGACACTTTCTTGAAAACGTATTTTAGGTAAAACCGTCCGATTGGAACCGACTTTTTGGTAATATTACTTATCTTTTGGACCTTACCTTAACAGCTTTTACATTTTAGTCAAATTTTGTAAATACAGGTATTGCGGAAATAATTTTGATTGCGTTTTCGAAATAATTTTGATTGCTTGGTAATTTTAATACACCTAAACCGAACATGATCCCCAGAACAAGACTGAGTAAACTTTTTGGGTTATGTTCGATTTAGACATGCTGAAATTTCTACGAAATTTACGAATTCTCTTTGTATATTGTGGCTACGCAATATCTCGTAACCGATCAAACTAAAACTAGGCACAAAAATAATTTTAGACTAAATCTAAATTAAGTTTGTAGCTGGGCTAAATCGATGTTTGAGTTTCAAAGAAAAAAAATCACAACAAAAGAACACAAACGATAATTAGAAAGATTGCAGATTATTAGAAAACTCCATACCAAACATTTTTTTTTACTTACAAAAAAATAAAACGCCATAATGTGCACATACAAGTATATACGGCTATCATGCTACAAGAAATTTACCTTAACGACTGGTGGTTACCCTCGGGTTATTTTATTTCTATTGTTTTACGACCGCAATCGGTCTTTAATATATCATCATCAAATAAAAAAGTTTAAGTTTTCCAAAAAACACATATTTTTTTCCTGAATATGCTCCGCAAACAAATTCAAGTTAAACATTAAATAAATTAAATAGTGGGTGACACTAAACGGCCCACGGCAAAAAGCAAACCCTAAAATGTGGTTAGGTGATTCTAATTTTGACGCGTAAGCCAACTGAGTCGACGTTTTTACGTGCGGGGCAGCACGCAAATTTGAATTGAAAACCGGTTAATAAAGGTTAATACCGGTATAATGAGCGTAACCGAAAATAAAACGTTCCATTGAGAATACCGGTTATTTACCGGTAAAAGTGAGCGTAACCGAAATAAAAAGGTTTACATGTACTTATGTCAAACCGGTTTAAAATTTTAACCGGTTATCAAGCCCTGGTTAAAAGGTTCATCGAATTCACGTCACAAAATAAAGCAACAACAATTTTGTTAAATTCTTTTATTTATTTTATACACAACATTTCCTTTCAGCGCAATGAAATCCTCTGATAGTCGTAGTCCAAAATACAGCCTAGGATCAGGGTGACAACAATGGGTCACATTTTGTTTGACACATTGTAGCAAAAAAGTTATGAAAGTTATAACTTTCAATTTTATTTTCAGCTCTTATATCCCAGTTGGTTACTAGTTTCCCGAGATTTCGTAGCATCCATGCTTTTAATGCAGCATTACCGATTGACCCGAATATGCAACAATATCCAGAGGTTATAGTTTTCCTAAGGTATGAGAATGCAGGGGAACCCCAGCCATATCCAATGCTTCAATGGAACTTGAGATGCGTATTTATCTAAAATAAGTATACCTTGATTTTTTGGTGATGAATTTTTGCTTTGGAAAAACTTTAATAACTTCTGGAAATAAATCAGGATTCACCCAGTCTGTTGGTGTGGTCCTTTGCAAATATTTTCCTCGTAAAAACTATTATGGGTAGTAGCGCGGACCCACTAGTGCAGCACGTAGTTATTATCTTTTTTCACCACTAGTAACTTTTATCAAATTCTTATGGCCTGGAGTAATAACCCTCTGAATTTATTAATAATTGTGGTCGATTAAATATTCTCGTTCCATCTGAACAAGCATTCCTTTGCATTAAATTTTTAGGATTGTCATTAAATTGATTCACATTCATTTTATTAAATGCTGTCGCTCTTCTAAAACGGCAATTCAAGTCTGCGCAAACTCAGTTCTGGATGTCGTGCCTGAGTGAGGAATGTTCAGATTATTCATCTTCGCCATTTAATAGACTACTTTCCTACACTTTTTTGTACTTAATCCATAAAATAGAAGAGCACAGTACGAAAAATAGTCGCAAATAATTTTTTCTTGTCCTCCACTAAATACTCTGTTCACTTCATAATTGAATATCAATCGGATTTTCACTATGCCCTCCTCTTTAGACTTAAGATAACACGCTTTTAAAGTCGAAAACGGAATTCCACTTGTTTTTTAAATTTTGCGGAAGCTATCGCCCAAATGAATTCTTTTTAAAGCTTCTCTCATATTATTTGCGATAGAATTCCTTCTTGTTTGCACCTTTTCTGGACGTGGCATTCTGAAAACAATTATTGCATAACAATATTGATGGAACAAATAAAACTGTCAAATTCATTCATAACAAACTTTAATACTATAGGAAACACAATGGATCATGATCCATTGTGTATTTATTAAAATTGAGTCATAGTGTACTAGGGCGCCATTACTATTTCAAAATGGAATCCAGCCGTAACATACTAGCCGAAAGTTGTTGCAATAAAATCAACTTAAGTTGTTGCAATAAAATCAACTTGATTAGGCCTTTTTTATGGCATATATATTAACTCTTTAAGTTATGGCAATAAGAAAACATGATAGAAAGGAGCAAATCTTGCCTTGAAATCTGTTTTTTAACCGAAAATAAAAACACTATACAGTGCCAATTCACATGGCAGCGTATACACGATACACAATTCGTACGAGGTCGATTGCCGAGTAGAAGCAACTAGTGAAAGAGACAACTCTGTTTATTTCACAGGAATAGTGAGTGATTCATTGTATCCACCCTAACCATTGCTGCCACCCTGACTCTACAGCATTTTTTTCTTCACATTATAATTTCCTAACACTCCGGATTAGGTAAATCACGTTTGGCTTGGAGAGATTGAGATCACATATCGTTCACATTTTGTTTCCTAGTCACTTCGGTGTAGTAATAATGAAATAATCGACGCAGAGCCGCGGTTTGTCACCATTTGTCTTTGTCCTTTTTTCACTTGGAATAGACACACCCGTTAAATCCTGTTGTTTACTCTGAGTTCCTCGAAGAAACATTCTATTTCTTACGTAAGTTTGTCCATTTTCTGTAGGCACCTTGAATGTTCTAGGTTTGATGACTTTTGTAGCTACAGCTTTCTTCCAGGTTTCATTTCTTCTTTGAGGTTGCATGCAGACTACTTCTCCTTGTTTATATTCAGGCAGAATAGTTTTCTTGTAATTATTTTCAGATTTTTTCTGTCTTAGATCTTCCTTTCGATGAGAAATTTCAGGATAAGAATTGAAGGAAGGCTTGAACAAAGCCTTTGAAGTAGGTGTCAGAGTTCTTATTCGCTTTCCAAGAAGTATTTGCACTAGACTTTTTCCAACATTCTCAAGTGGAGTGTTTCTATAATTTAAGAGACCTAAGTCCTCTTTTGCAAATCGTCTCTTTTTCATTATTGTCTTCACAATTTTCACAGCAAACTCAACTTAACCATTGGATTTATCTAAATATATAATCGGACTGGTTTGCTTGTGTTTGATATCCCAATCTTGACAACATTTCTTGAATTCAAAAGATCTCAATTGTGTGTCACCTCCAGTTATAACTGTTTCTAGAATACTATATCTGTCAAAATGAGGCTTGATTTTCCTATTACAGTTGAGGATTTCGTGTCTGGCAGATAGTCCACTTCTATAAATTGACTAAAATTGTCCACACTCACTAAGTATTTTCTATCTTCTATGGAAAATAAATACATTCCAACCTTCTGGCAAGGTCTTTTAGCTACTTCATGCTATTTTATAGCTTCTTGAGGTCTACGATCCTGGCCAAAAAATTAATTCTTTTGCTCTTCTTAATCAGGACCTTACCTTACCTTAGTGCTCGAGACGAATTTTATCTTTCATTTCTTTTCTCATTGCTTATGGAATCGCAATTCTTTCACCTTTTACCATAAACATCCTGAATTCCTAATTTATCTCTATAATCAAAATAGCTTCTTATAATTGGAATAACATCAACTCTTTCTTCTGGCTATCCTTTTGTGATCATCTCTTTCAAAGCAAGTAAGCAAGCAAGAATTTTCTCCAAACATACCTTTAATAGGTAATGTATGTACACTGAAAATTACATCGATCTTCTTGTTGTCATGTTCTGTAGTTTTTAAAGGCTCTGTTGACAGTGAATATGAGACAGAAACTTGTGTACCAAGCTTGTAGGACAAATCAAGATTGTATCGTTAAGCTCTAAATAGCATAGTCTGCAAACGTTTTGGCGCTTTGTATAAAGGTTTCCTTCTATATATAGTTTCTAAAGGTTTGTGGTCAGTGTACTTCATTCTATATATAGTTTCTAAAGGTTTGTGGTCACTTTTCTTCCATATATATAATGGTGAAATTTTTCTACGCTCCATGTGACAGCTAACATACATTTTCCGATTGGAGCAAAGTTAGTGTTCTACTTACATAGGCAATTGTACCAGAGTCTTGCATTAAAACTGCACCCAGTCTAAATTGACTTGAATTACCTTCTACTTCAACAGGTTTGCAGAATCAAAAATTTTCAAAGTTGGTGCCTTCGTTAGTAGACTCTTCGATTCCATCAAGGCTTCATCTTGTTTTGATGTCCAATTCCATGGAATATAATTTTTTCAACAGTGTATACAGAGGCTCACTAATGGTTGCATAGCCTTTTAAGAATTTAATTTGATAACTACACATTCTAAGAAACACTTTAATTCTTTTTTGTTCGTAGATACTTTGAAATCTACAATCGCTTGGATCTTCTTCATATCTGGTGTAACACCATCATTAGATATTTTATATACCATAAAAGTGATTTCATTACATTATAGTTTCAATTTTTTCCTTTATTGAGCTTTATTGATCTTTATTTTTCTTTATTGATCTTTAGGTTTATCTTTATATCTTTATCTTTAGGTTTATCTTTATATTTTTGTAGAAAAAGTTTCACATTTCCATCATGTTGTTTTTTGTCTTTTGCAAATATTATCACATCATTAGCAATGTTGATTAGTCCAGGAAGACCTTCAAAGGACTGTTTCATCTGCATTTGAAACATTTCAGAACGGTCTTCAGTATTTTCACGGTCTGAATCCAATTGGTTTACATTTTCTTTCCTCATTTTCTTAGATATACAAGTAATTGCAAAATGATTTTTTTTGTTTTTCCCCATGCTTGATAAAGTTCCTTTATAAATTTGTACTTCTAGCTACAAAGTCTGCATAATTTTACTTGTTTATCATTTTATTTTTTGTTGTCCACATATTTCTTTTTTTCAGTTTTCTAATGATGAATTTTATTTACAATCTCAGGACGAAATTATTTTCTTTTAATCTGTGCATATTCTGCTGCTCTGTAAGTATCGGTGCACTTTTCTAAATTCAAAGTTCTTGCTCTTAATAATTGTCCTCGTAACTAGTTATCTTTCAAACCCAAAAATATTTGATCACGAAGTAAAGAATTTACGCAATTTTCACAGTAATTGCACGTTTTAATTAGTACTCTAATGGCAGACAGGCACTCATCAAACGATTCATTTATTTCCTGTTTTCGATTATTAAATGTTTCATTTATTTGGTTTTCATATGTTTCATTTATTTCTCCAACCACATACTTACCAAATTGTTTGATTATCTCTTCTATAGTTGTTATTACATGCTCTTCAGTAGCAAACGAAAACTCGTTTTATCGTTTCAATGCAGCAATCACCAAGCGTATGTAATAACAATGCACCTTGATATTGTCTACTTCAATCATTCAAATTGGTCAAAATCGTATAATTGTCCCATTTTTGTTTAAAAAGTTTCCAATTACTGCATAGATCATTATCAAATACCAACCTTTCTGGCGGTTACACATTGATATTAGGCTAAGGTACTTCGCTCGCCATCGTTGTTACACCTTCTTCTAATTATTATTTCAGAGTCAGAGTCAATTGTTGATGGAAACTTCTAATTTTTCAATGTTTTACCGAGAATGCCAGCCAGGCTTACATAATAACACATAACCCCTTGAAAGTATTTTCGCCCCCTGCCAGGACCGCATACTTTTATGCCAATACCTAGTCAAATACCTGGCCGCATAACTATGCCTTCACCTAACCCTTCTCATGTAATAAATACGATATGTAAGTATCCACTAATTAAACGTCCATCCGAGTAGCAAACTACCATCCATCCTTTACGCGTTTGTGTATTTTGTATTTCTGCTCTAATGCAAATATTGCTTGGTGATTTATAATTATTCGTAAACTTGCACTATTTACTATATACTATTTTAGAACAGTCAACTTTTGATAGAAGAAAAACCATAAGGTGTATTTACAAGTTTGCATGATGGTTTTTTTTTCGATTATTTAATATAATTATGGCTGTAAGTATAAAAAATAACGTAAGCATGTTACCGATTCTTATTGCATTCATATATCTAACCTGTAATAGCTATGAAACATTATGTAAACGATAGTTACTTGTCTGCTTTATACGTATATAAGATTAAAAACTCGTAATGTACAACCAATACGTCCGAAATTTGGAACAGATACGATACGACACGTCGCTCAGGTTGAGCGCTTTCGAAAAGTATGAAGTATGAACCTACCTAGTTTGAGGCGACATCTACTAGCATTAAGTATTTTAAAGTATTAAGTATTTTGGAGTATGAGTACGGTCAACACCTACTACTACACAATACCAGTAGGTGTCGGTATGGTGTTGGATCCCGCGTCATTCGACTGTTTTGCTTCGACGGACGTTTGCGACGCATCTATAGGTGAATACCTAAATAGAACGTGTACGCTTTATACGTAGAAAGTATGAGTTTAAATTCGCAGAACTGACGTTTTAGAAAATGATCTGTCAGTTGGTATTAGTTCGAGTGTGAAATAGTAATCAAATGTTATACTTCTTTAGTGCGACCTTCCTCAAACCGAAAACCTTGTAAAATTGCGACTTTTCATCTGTCGGTCAGTCTTTTTCTCGGAAAGAATTAACGTCGAAACTTGAAAGTTTGCATAATGTAGGATCTTTGTGACGTGTTCCTATTTCAACAGTTTAAATTTATTAAATATTTTAATTTTGCTTTTAAAAGAGATGAGCCGAAACCTAAACATTTTCTTTTCTTGGTCGTTTTTAATCGTATCGTTTAAAAAGGCTGCTTTACAAAATTCAATGAAATTGTTTTAGAACTATCGTCCAATACATATAAAAAAAGCGACCACCGCGCCCTCCCCCTCTCTGTCTCCCCTGTCTTCTAGATTTTTAAACATAAAATGTTTATATTGCCAGGGTTAGTAGTTATTGACTCGTTGATAACACGAAATTGCATCATTCGGCCGTACTCCTGTTCCCGTAAATACGCCTCAACTCTAGTCTGATATCGGTACTGTATTTTATATTCTTAAAAATAATCGCTATTTGTCCCAAGAGTAAAATAAATGAGTAGAGTCTGACGGTCAATTTATTCACAAATAAACTATTCTCTGTTCTGTGCCTGGATGTTAGCCTTTCTTCTCTGATTGACAGAAGACGTGGGAGGTGTCATCCTAGATCACGGATGCGGGTTACTTTAAGGTTCAACCATATAACCCATCGGCATCATGGATATCCAAATTTATATTTCCCAGAAGGTATATTGCTCCACGTCGTTTGGGAATGATTTGGGACACTGCTTCACATCTGGTCATTTGGCTAAGCTGCGCGTCAGGGACTCGACAATCACTGATTGAAGGAGGGTGATTTCAACCATCACATATTCGCATTCCCCTTAACTGATAAATGCCTTTTACCGTTCACCAATTTTCCTATTTTAGAATTTATCACTCAATATATTATAGGTATAAGAAAGAACAAACTCAAAATCTAGATCATTTTGATTGCATGAATGTGCCATACTTGTATACTAGTATATGTTTTTAAATGTACTGTTGTATATATATATATATATATATATATATATATATATATATATATATATATATATATATATATTAACATTAATTACAGCAGTTATTCAGATAATGTCTGTATTCTTTTATCCTTTTTTTTGTCCCTTTTTTACATTAGTTCGTGTTATTAACCAAGTAATAATGATTGATATTCAGGGAATGATTTAGTCAGTATCTAGTCAGTAATTTAACTTGACTTTGGTAAAGGTTCTTCCACTAAAGGAGAACGTGGACCACTTGGTAGTAGAACTAGAGGAGTTGTGTATTGAAAGCTTCATTTTGTGCAAATATTTTCGCGACATATTTCGATTTTCATATAATTGTTTACACTACTTGCGATACCTGCGTTGGTCAATTTGTGTACGAAAACATGTTTATTCCTGTTCGAATTGTTTATTTCAATGTAACGATTCCTCTAAATTCTTTACATTTTTTACTACGATATTTACAATATTACATATTCATTATTTTTAATTTTATAAATTAATAGAATGGAGCGAAATAACGAAAATATGATATTCTTGATGCAAGATTGAAAAAAAAACATAGATTAAGGTCTTCTCACAAAAAAGAAAGGGGTCTCTCGAAGGGAAATCTCAAATCTATTTAAAACGTGTACCATACTTTACAAGGCGGTTACACTTAAATGCGTTACAATACAAATTCCGAGCGTACGTTGAAAATGATGAAAATTTTCAAGTGCATCCGCACATCCACATTCATATTTAATTAGAGCATTTGCGTACTGCCTCCGATCCTTTTCCGAGAAATATCACTCTGAAATAGGAGTAGTACTATTTGTATGAGAAGTTTCGCACTAGATCCGAATTCCGTTACCTGATTTCTCTCCATCATCAGTGGATCTCCATTTCGGAGCAGAATATTGACGTACCGAAGTAACCATAGTATTATTTGTGCGAGCACTCGCGCACTGCGTCCGATCCGACTCCGTGTAAATACGGATCTTGAAAACTCGGACCGAATCCGGATACGCTTACGCACTAAGTCCGATCTTCGATCCGATATTGTCTATCAGACGTCATTCATAAGCAGAGCCCTTGTGTCGTTGATTATGTGTACTTCTTTCTATCGGCATCAACTTCTGGCACTGCTGTTGTATGTACTGTTAGAGGTTTCTTGTCGAATTGTTTAAAAAAAAAAAGAATTATTTTATTTAATTAGATATATATTTATTTATTTAATTTGTTTTCATTAATTAACTAACAAATCGGAATCTGGTAAGTGTCGTTGGATCAGAGGCACGTGATGAACTGTACTGTCGGGCGGACTGACTGTGGGAAGGAAGCCAGCTAACCACTGTGTGGTCTTGTTATTGAGAATTATATTTCACTGGTTAAGCACAGGTGTGACACAGATACTGAGAATACGAGCTTGGGAACAGCTTGAAACGCTGACTTGGTGAAGCCCAGTTGTTATTGGCCAGAGGTGCAACGTAAGATAAACGTAAAGCAAATCCCATACGTATAGAATATATAACAGTACGAAGACGAAGAAGAAATAAAGAATTCTGGATACACCCTCTCTTGTTGAACCGACATTTAAATGAAGCTTTCTACAATCACCACGAAGCGCTACGTTAAGACGAGAGGAAATTTTATAATTACTACCGAATGAATTTGTCCATTATGATTTCATTTTAGCGAACATTTCAATTCTGTATGATAAAAATATTTCTTCTTTGCAGCTTGCAGCAAATATCTAGAGATTTCTTAAAGGTATCCCGAACATTGTTCCACTTATTCATACCTAATTTAACTGAAACAAATGAATTAACTATTATTTTTTATTACAGGCACATGGCTACAATACTTTTATGGAAATACTTTCACAGACATGTATTATAGTTACAAATGAAGCATTTCGATAATAACTTAAATAGTGAACGTAATGTGTTACAGCACCTGGGAGATTCTTAATATTCAATTCCTTGCACCACCCACTAGGGAAAAATGGAAAACAATAGATGATGAATTCCAGAAACGAGCTAACTTTCCAAATTTTTTAGGCGCAATGGATGGAAAATATATACGAATTACAAAATTTCCCAACAGCGGTTCGACGTTTTTCAATTACAAACGCTATTTCTCCATCGTGCTTTTGGCTGTAGTGGACGCAGATTATAAATTTGTTTTCGTTGACATTGGTTCATACGGGAAAGACTGCGGACTCAGTCATCTTTCAGCGTATTAATGTTTATAAGAAACTTACTGAAGGAAGACTACACATACCCACGCCCGCTCCTTTAACTCAAACCTAAACAGAAGAACACCACACGTTTTTGTAGAATGTGCCTTTGGTATATTAGCAAACGAATGGCGAATTTTTCATCAACCCTTGAACGTGTCTGCGTGAGCATCTAAAGATATTCTGAAAGCATGTGTTGTATTACATAATATTATTCGTGAACGTGACGGATATACACCTACAGATATGTGCATGCCTATCAATAACAATTACTACCAATATCTATCTCCCCAAATAGTGTTCCAGCTGGCAGAACAGTAAATGACATTAAAACTGAATTTGCTGATTATTTTATAAATCCCTTTGGATCACTACCTTGGCAAATGTCTAAAACTAATGATTGAAATTAAATACTTCATATTAAAATTGGTCTAGCGATGGAGAAAAGCGTTACATTTCAATTACCTTTATTGTCATTCCGGTTCAAATATCACCGTGACTTTTTCACGTTTGTCACTCAAATCACGATATTCGATGAGAAGTAAATACTTAATTAAAATTTTTGGTTAAATATATAATACAATTAATCATCAGAAATAAAACTAATAAATAAGGTAATAAACCTTATAACGCGCAGACTGAGGGCTCTTTAGTTTACGCGCGCTCATCGACTTAGTTGCTAAGCAACGGCCGTCCGGCCATTTCCTACCGTTGTTATTTATCACCGATTTCTAATTGGTACTAAAAATAAATGTTTATTTTAATTGTCGCAATTTTATTTTCGTCCTTAAATATATCAAATTCATGCTCAAGAAACTTGCATATTTAAATCCATGCATTCCTTGTCATTATTTTATTTTTGTAGTCGTCGATAGACTTGTCCCATAAACAGGGTTTATTTTCGACATACTCGATTAATGTATAAACATTGTAGGGAAACATAATATAAGTATAATGCGTGCGTGCATGTGTTGCGTTCATAGTATAGTGCCACACTGAACTCTAGTTTCTCGCCGTCCGCACCGAGTCGCGTCCATCCACTCCACCGTCCAAATCACTGCCACGCCGCGCTTCTCGGACATGGATCTGATCTGCCAATATCACGAATGACTGAGGAAATTCGGATGACAGAATTCGGATCTAGTGCGCAACATCCCATACAAACAGTACTACTGCTACTACGGACCGATATTTCTCGAATTTAGATCAGACCTAGTGCAGAACGCTCTGTGCGTAAATTGTACCCGCATTCGGTCTGAGTTTTCTACATCCGTATTTATACGGATTCGGATCCGATGCAGTGTGCAAACGTTCTTAATACACTTCGCCAAACACGGCGCACAACATAATTTTAGTGATGTGGATTCGTCTTTACGTTTTATTATTGTATATTTATATCTATAAATAGTAATTTAAAAAATGAAAATTGAAAAGTATAATTATTTAGAATATGAATAAATAGTTTTTTTGTCAAACAAGGTTTATATTATTTTAGCACATTTTGCAGCCTAGATCCCTACGTGTAATAACTGGCAACACAGTTCCCAGGCAACGGTGGAGCAGATGAATATAAACAAAAAATTGAGCTTACATGATAAAGTCAATATTCGTTTCTTTTTAGAAGAATTGAATAGAACATTATAATATTCAATTATATTAGCATTATTTAGATTTCAAAAAGTATTTATAAGTATACATATTCTTATTAGTCTAAATTGTTAATAAAATATGGCATCAATTAATGTAAGAGATCAAAAAATTGAGCAGCAAGTAAGTAGAAAATTTAATATTTTCTGATAGTAGAAATGAAAAAACAATTTCTTATACTATAAGAAAATATTTGTTTATTTCATAATTTATAGTCCCATTTAAATGTAATTAAACATAAATAAAAATAAAGTATACTATTTTCAGCGTCAATTGATGGAACAGAAAATGCGCCAAAAAAGACAGAATGTGGGAATGGTACAGGCTAACGATTTAAGGGTAAATCCTGCCAAAAATAGACCAACATCTGGACTAAAAACTAGGGAACTACACGGTAAATATTATATATATATATATATATATATATATATATATATATATATATAAAAATTATTTATGATATTTTTAATAGTATTTTATTGAATACTTAGGTCGCATCACTCTGTATAGAAGATCATACAGATTTGTGTACTCGAATATTCTAATTATTTATATGTTGGTTTAATTTTCCTTATAAGACATAATTTAATAAATCTTGATTATTACTGTGTTATTCTCCTCCAAGTATTCATTTAACATGTTAACCTTTTTAAATTATAGATGCCAATTTTTCAACTGAAAAATAAGTTAAATGTGTGATATTTCATATGCTTACTCTTGTTCTAAAAGATTTGAAACTAATTGGAAACTCTCTTTGCATATCTTTTCATGTAGGCATATTTCTTTCATGTTTCCCAAAACGCACTTGTAACAAACCCCCAAATGGAAATTGTCATTCTCCAAAAATTTGCTTTTTGCTAATTTATATGGAAAACAACTTTTGAATGATATACTTATATATAATTCTTTCAATTTGTGACATTGCCACATTTCTATTTATTTAATGAGAACATTTCTTATAAACAATTTTATCTTGGTGAAATTTTTGTGAAAAAATAAATATCGACAAAAATTTCACAAAGATAAAATTTTTGTCGATATTGATTTTTAAAATCAATTCTGTTGAAGAATGGCGATTTCCATTTAGGAATGCGATGTGCTCTTAAACCTATTTTATTTTCATATCTGAATAAATAGAAGAGATTTTTATAAAAAGTGGTTGAAAAAAGATGTTATAAAAACATGTACTCAAATAAGTATAAGGTATGTTTTTTATGATTATTTATTACATATTAGCTCACATGCTTAAAAATGTGTGTAAAGGAACAAAACAAAAATAACATATGATGTACCTGTCTATAAGATTTAATCAGTAAAACATATCTGTAAATACACACATAATATTCACATATGTAGACAATCCTGTTGGAATCATGCATAAAGTTAACAATAAATTTGAAATATAAGTACTTTTCTAATGGTGTTAATATATATTTTTTTACATTTTGCTATATCTTCACTTCAGAATTTTTACACTTAGGATTTGATATACAGGTGTCCAGTGGCAGATTTCAAAGCTGATTTGCTTTTACCGTCGAGGCGTACATTTCGAGTGGATTTTCGCTGTTTGTAGCATGCCGTCGATTTAATAATAGTTACGGTATTCGTCGATTACGTGATGGACCATCGATCAACCTCATTCAGTCATGGGTAGCAAGGTTCAGAGCTACAGGATCAACATTAAATAGGCCCAGGCCAGGACCTACACCATTGGTAGCCAGGGATGAAAATGTCGAGCGTGTTAAGGTTTCTGTCGTTGAAAATCCCTGTTTATCGCTGTGTACACGTTCATCGATATTGGGAATTCTGAAATCAACTTTACAGGTAATAATGCGAAAAAAGCTCAAGTTCCATCCATATAAAATGCAAATTGTTCAATATTTACACGATTCTGACTTTGAATTAAGAAAAACTTACGTGGAGGTGATGTTGTTGAGATTTCGTACTGCTACCCGGATGGGCAACATATTCTTTAGTGACGAAGCTCACTTTCACATTGGAGGATATGTGAATAAGCAGAACTTTCGTTACTGGGATGTACACAACCCAAGACAAATGCATCAAGAGCCATTACATAAGCCTAAAATAAGTCTGGTGTGCCATGTCTGCATCTGCAATCATAGGGCCTTATTTCTTTGAAAATCAACGTGGCCAAAGTGTAACTGTGAATTCGGAGAGATATGCCCAGATGTTAAATGACTTTTTCAGAGTAGAACTACAGAATAGTCTATCCTTCAACCAAAACACATGGTTCCAGCAGGACGGGGCCACAGCTCACACTGCTAATGTGTCCATGAATGCAGTGCGTCAGTTATTTCCAGAAAAAAACATATCCCGAAACGGTACCGTACCGTGGCCACCTAGGTCACCCGATTTAAGCCCATGTGACTTTTTCTTATGGGGATACTTAAAATCCGTTGTTTACAAAACAAATCCGAGCACTGTGACACAACTTAAAGAAAATATTCGAGCCGAAGTCAGTAGGATACCCCAGTCGCTCTGCAAACGCGTTTTTGAAAACATGCGTGCTAGACTCGAAGAGTGTGTCAGACTCGATGGCTGCCATTTGGAAAACGTGGTTTTTAAAAAATGAAATCCGCATTTGTTGTTATAAAGTTAAATAAACCTACTTTGTATTAGAAGTGTAGTTTTTTTTTTACAATTTTTCAAACATTGAAATCTGCCACTGGACACCCTGTACTTGAAATTTAAGATTACTTAACTTCAGTTATCCACTAATAATTCTTTCGTCATACTTTCACAAATAGTTTACTGTAAGTACTATATAAAAAAAAATAAATTAACATTGGATCCTTGTATTGTAACTTTTGACAATAGTTTACTATCCCATTTGTTTTAATTTTTGACTTTATGGAATAAATGTTTTTTTAATGTTAAATTTGCTTAATAAGTCAATGGGATAAAGAAACCTGTAAGGAAATTGTGTATAGACAGTAAGATAGTAAGCCTATCTACGCTTATCCCAAGTAAAGTCATACTTAAATTTTTCTAACTCTTTTTCTTTTTGGATATGTTTTCTACTATACATTTCTTTAACTTGGAAGCCAAACTCACTTTTATTTATGTGTTGTCACTATTGTTAATTATTTTGAATAACTTTAAGAGTCTACATCCAATAAGATGTCTATCTGATTGGATGTAGACTATGACATGATATATGACTTTTTTGCTTTTTGCCATCACCATATACTATCTCGAGGTCGGAAGGGCCTGGATGGCTATTCACAAGCTTGGGATAAGCGTAGATGGGATACTATCGGATAATAATGAAATATACATATTATTAATTTTCAATGATATATATTTTTAGATAAATAGAGTTCTTAGAAAGTACTTAAAAAAAATGCGTCGAATGCCCTCAAAATTATTTAATACATTTCGAAGATATTGCCATAAAAAGTTTCCAAAAAAGTGTCTTTCTGACATAACTTTCAAATATCTTGATGAACACTATTTCTTGTACAAAAAAACAGCAAACAATTCTCCAATTCACTGAATTGCTTGGTAAGTTTTTTTTTCAACAACATACAAAAAGCGCCATTATTATTTTTCTAGCTCAAGGAGCTCAAAAATGAAGAAAAAAGTCATATCCTTGAGCTTGAAGAGCTTTCTGATGGTCAGAAATATTTTTGAGCGCTTTGAGCTCAAAAATAGCTCGAAATTTCAAAGATTAGCCTTGGGGTTAACCATTTTTCAAATTTTTTTGTTTCATTTCTCTCTAAGTATGTATGAACCGTTTTATATGTAAGTCCTCAGTCAGGGGGTATGCGGGGTGTGGGGCCCGCACGCACTAGGGACCGGCCGGCAAACGCCACCTCGACTATATGGCCAATCTGACACTACTTTCTTGACAATCTTTAGAATATAAATTTAACAAAATATTCCAGTGATTACAAATTTTATTATATTGTGTACAGGCTATGACGGACCAATGCAGTTTCTAATGTCTCCAGTAAATCCGGACCAAGTCATACCTTTGCAGACCAACAGAATATCAACATATGATGGTATGTAAAGTAACACAGGAACTATGTTGCGAGTCATTTTTCCAAATTTGTATCTGTTAAAGGTTCTTGTACGTTCAAAATTAATTAAAAAACCAATAAACATTTAGAGTTCGACAGTCAAGTGACAAAAGTGGAGCACTTATAATTTAGTCATGTCCGTCTGTCCATCCGTATTTCATAGCTCTTTTACGTTAGAACAACATACTTGAGTTACATAAATTTTTTTTGTACTGCTTCGCCATTAGTTCCCATTTATGAAAATTGGGTACAATTTTTCTGATGGCGTATCATTAAAAACCTTTTAAAATGTTATGAAGATTGTTTAGTAATTTTTTCGAAACAGCTCTGCTTCGCAAGACATCGAGTCTCCAACATTTTGCAGTGAATCCAAAACGGATTTCTCTCTCTTTTTACGTCAACAATTGTGAACAAATTACAACAGCATTTTATAAGTACTTCAGTACAAAATTACTTCGGTCAAGTAGAACAGGGCAAGTATAAAGAAATATAGGCAACCAAATTATTTTAAAAAAGGTAATACTAAAATTAAGATATACTAGGCAATAATTTAATAGTGGAAAATAACACTAAGATTTGTAATATTTGATATGATTTGTAATACTAATAACAAAATTACTTAACTCTGAAAGATACCAAGTGTGTAGGGAACATCCGTAATACGAGTTCAACTTGTATTTAACATGGTGATTTTGTTATCTAAATGATTAATTATGCAATAATATGAAAATATTATACTATTGTAACCTTAAAAATGGCTTTTTAAATTTCATTGCAAGATATAATATTTTAATTTTCTTTTAAAAGTGAATAGGCATTATGTACATTTAAAACAAATAATTACAAAGGCATCACATAACAGTGGAATCGTCCCTGAGAAATATTTTCAAAATATGTTAAATAGTTATGAGGGTGAAAATTATAAGTAATATTTTGTCATCACAAAATAATACATATAATTTTTGGACCTTTGCCCGTCCTTGAGATAATTAAAATAAGTGCAATTATGAAGGAATGTTTTAAACCAATTTTTCTCTTAAACTATGTAATCTATGTACTTAAAAAAAAATGAAAAAATGGTTTATATTTTTCGTGTACCATAGTTCCCTTAAAGTGACAATCATCATAAAAAATCACTAAAGAGAAGTTGATGCAACACTATTGCTATTAGCAATGTAACTAGAGGGTTTATCACAGTATTTACCCATTGCAATTTTAGTATGTATGTAACCCCTCAGTGGATATAATGAAACTGCAATACAAATTTTGAGAATTATAATATACTCAATATAATTAGACAGAAAGTAAGAAAGACATTAACAATTCCAACAAGAGATTTCTAGAAAATTTATATAGACGTAAAAAGAATCAAGATTGTATAGTATTTGTTCTTTGTAGTCAGTGGCAATTAAAAAAGTACAAAATAATCATATTGTAAAAAAATACAAAATATTTTTTCAAATGTTCCCTAGTTATATCCCTCATGTCCCTCAGTTATTATATATTGGATAGGCAAGAAAATAATTTCATTTATTGCAAATAGATAGTTTATGTTTGTCTTGGAAGACTTCTGTCAGTTTTATGATTTTTTATTGATTGATGATGATTTTATATTTGATTATTCCTTTTATCATTTGATAGCTGTCAATTTCAGTTTACTTTAGAAGCAAATTGCATCTAATTTTGCTCACAGCTGTTAGTTTATGTTCATTTTCAACATAGAGTGTAAAACCAATATTTTTGACGTGTTTTACTCATATATTTTTGTATGAACAAGAAAGCTGCTGAGTTTCATAAATATCAACACTTTATAGGACTAATTTCTTATCAGAACGGACATGTCAGAATTGATTAAAAAATCCCAATTTGGAAATTTTTCACTCAATAATAACCAATCTTCTTGTCGACCTACTGAAGTTGATGATGACCATATCAAAGCTGAATTGAGTCAGATTGATTTTTTTAATTATTTCAAACATGGTTCTAGGTCAACGTCCATAAACTGTATTGTCTTTTCATAATACACCCTCATAACTACAAACAATGTTTTGTAAATATCTCTCAGGGTCATGCTTATCATGTTAGACATTTTGTTTAGACAATTAGTTGACTTTTAAATTTTGAATTTTTATAGCCTTCAAATTTCTGGCAAAGAATTACAGTGCGCATGCTTAAGTCTTTTTCGCAAGTTTTATCTCTTCAAAATCGATCAGTGAAAATTTTGGTAGGCACGATTTGAGATTTAATCTGCAAGGATACTCAACAGATTCTTGGCTTAATAGTTGCTGTCTAGCGAATTCACGGTGGTCCCTAATTCTCTTGTTATATTGCTCAGTTTTATATGAAAATATATTTATTTAGTGTTAAGAAATAAATTAATTTTACTTTATTCTTGTTCACTCTTGTTTAAAACTGACAAATGAGTTACGAATTCCCATTGGCATCATAATAAATTTTTCTAGGGATCAAACGAGGAGCGTTCAGTAGATTCTCAGTATTACTATGCAAGTTATACATAAAGTAAAATACTGTTATTTATTTTCTGTTCGAAAATGAAATTATTAACAGTGTAAATAAGAAAATTCCTAATTATCAAATCATTAATCTTGCTTCAATCAGTGATCACATGCGTGTTAGAGACACACACAGAACAGTTATTAAATTCCTGAAGAAACAGGCAAAAAATAATTAAAGAAAAGATAGATGCTGCTTACAGTCCCTTATTCAGTACACAGAAGTAATCAAGTGAATCAAAATGGTACAAAAATGTATAAACCCAGGTAGGTTGGGTGAAGTCATTACTGAAAAAACATTGTCAATGTACAGAAAATTCTACAGGAATTCTTAAATAAAACCAACCTTTCAGTTGGTACCTTACATAAATTGATTCTCGACCATCTAAAAATGTCAAAAATCACAAGTTAGGTTTTGTGGATATCGGCAATATTTAATTTCATTATACCCCGGTAAAAGATGTAAATTGACTACGGGTTTTTAAACTTTGTGATAAAAATATCAAAGTAACTATAAAAGGGATTGTTGCTATAGATGAATCTTGGGTTTAACTTAGAAAGCGAGTGTTTGTGCAATGGCACATAAAAATCATTTGAAAAAGTTCAGAGTGGCTATATTTGTAATAATAGTTATGGCCATAATTTTATATTTTTTACCGGCTAAAAGAAGCATTTAAAAAACCACATGGGAAAGTGTCAAAAAATGTTCTGCTCTGTTTGCTATAGCCGATGTAAAAAATTGCTTTCAAAATGGTTTTAAAGAAATTAACCCACATGCTGTATAGTCCTGACTTCACATTAAATGACATTCAAAGTGATTTTATAATTCGAGGAAGAACTTTCAAGGATAGAGATTTGATGATGATGATTCATTAATGCGAGCAATTAGTGAATATATATGATAACAAAAACAAACCTTTTTTGTGAAAGTATTTTTAATTGATCAATATTAGAAATTTTGTTATTGTTTATGAGCGATATATTACAAGACAAAAATATAACAAGTAGTACATTTTCTTAAGAATTTATTAATATATCTTGTGTTTTAAGTAAAGAGATGGTGAAAATTTTGATCAATTGCCCTTGAAAAAAATGAAAAACAACATGTTGTAAAAGATAAAAATAGCTTTGGGTGAAACTTGTTTAATACGTAGATGTGAAGAAGCTGCTTTTTCATTTTATATTCTCTGTGAAATCCACACACCACTCATATTTCACCATGTTAACTATTACAGAAGCATGACATTAATGTTGTATCGTTATCTTGTGAAGTTGCAGCTGGCTGTTAATTCCGTTATCATAAATCAATGCCATTAATAATTTCAATAGGGTTGATTTTATACATACAAGAAATATGAATTTATATCGTCACAAACAATCCCTTGCCTTGTAAAACTGTTAAAACACAAATAGAATACTTTTTTAGGGTTATATTTATAAATAAAAAATAAAACCGGATCACTTCATTATATATAGATCAATAAGTTATTTAGCACATTGCATTATAGTGAGATTCTTCTCACTGATTATTAAAATTTTGTTTTTCACATTTGTATAGAATTTATGTTGTATGATGTATGACCATATCTATGAATTTAATTTTAGACTAAAAAACTGCCATAGTGCATGTTGGGACATGCCCAAACTTAGATTAAATTTCAACTATCCATCAACTACTCAATATATTTGCTATGATTTTAGGACTGCTTGTTTTGCTGCTGTTGAGTTTTATTCGAGCATTTTTTTTTATCTAGTTCTTCTCCGTTAGTCATTCTTTCTGAATATTGTTATTTTATTTTTTAAATGTATATTCTTTAGGGCATATGGACATTACGCCCAAACTAATACAGCTATGTGATGTGCAATGTTATTTCCTTAATAACTTGGTAAAACAAGATGCTGGAATGGCAAAATGGTTCCACCTTTTTACATACATACTACATCTGCTTATAACCTATGTGATCAATTTTCATTTCGTATTTTTAAAAATACAAAAGCAAAATTTATACATGAATTAATCAGTGACCAAAATTGTAAATTATATTGTAGAAATAATTTGCCTTCATTCCACATAAATCCGAAGTAAAAAAAATTAGAAGCATCCGTTTGATTTTTAAAAAACATGGAATGACCGGTCACACTAACGCTTCATTTCCAGGAATTTGTTAACACTCATGCATCCGCTGGCCGGTGCGTAATTAAAAGTTGACTTTGAATTTTCTCGCAAATGGTAATGACAAATTTATGACCAAATGTGAAATGCTATTATTTATTTGTCATGCGTTTCAAAAATGGAATTGTCTATTTTTACTTTGTATAATAAGTATATTTGACTTTCCATACTTTATACCGGTTTAAGGCCGTCATAATGACCATGTTCTTAATTTTTTATTAAATTTCATTATGGCATATTTAAAAAAGTTGGAATCAACTTATTTACAATAATTTACTTACCTGATCTACTTCTGTTTCAAATTGTTTTTCAACAAATTCAACGTCACTCTGTGTCACATTTTGAAATTACAATTACATTATCAGTTATTCCTTCTCACACATTTGCATGAATTTCATTTCACAGTAATTGTCTGTGATGGAGGTAAGCCCAAAAATGTTCATTGTGCACATAATAAAGTTTAACTTGCGTATTGGGTTCGATAACCTGTGGGTTGCGTATGCGTTTGGCGTTAAACTGTCTGATTTAAACTAATTAGATATTGTTATGTTCCTAACATTTTTAATCATAAGCACGAAAAATGGAAAAATGTTCAAATAACCAAAAAAAAGTAATAAAAATATTTATTTATCGGAAATTTGTTCTTCATATTGTATCAATTGGACGAATGTTGCTGCTACTATATATCTCTATGCTAAATTGAATGTGGCGCCTGCACATAATGGAGAGAGGTATTGGCTTGGCACAGATAAGCCCCTAACAGTATCAGTATTTTTTAAAATTTAAATTTACTTATGTCAGAAATAGTATTGAACAGCAAAAGTTCCAATTATATACTCATATTTTTAATACATAGTTTAGTTTAGTTTTAGTTTTTTTAATATATAGTTTTTGGTGCAATTCTTATTCAGTGAGTATTTGAAGTTGCTTCAATTTTATTTTGTTAAAAAGTTTTATTAATTATTTGTATTGTGCTATGTATATGTATTGTATATGGGGCAAGATTACAAGCAAAAATCTAATTATACATGTATAAACTCGAACGCATATACACAAAAGCGGATCCTAAAGGAGTTATACTTCCAAGATACTAATGTAGTGCTACCAACTAGATGTAGTGCTACCAACCAACTTTTCTTTAATTATTTTTTTTAACAAAGTCTAATAATTTATACATATTAATAAAATTGGAGTGTGCTTGGCTATTTCAAAATTAATTATTATAAGTCTTCTTTCTTATTAATAAAAATTATTGTTTTTGAAATTGTTGTTTATCTGTGTTTTCGTCTGGCATGTGTGAAAATTCCAATAACAGTGGTTGTTAAAATCAGAAAAAGCAATTACCATTGCTTTTTCCCTATATTAATGAAACCATTACATAAAACAATGTAAGAAAAGATTTTAGTTTTTAAAAACTTTAACAAAAAATTTCACAAGAGCATTTGTCTATCTATTAAGGTTGGGATGGCTGCTTTGTTGTTAACATTGATAAGAAATTTTGTGAAATTTTTAAGCAACAAAAAATTTAGTCCTTATCAATTTAAATATGTCAATCATCAAGCATTTTATTCAAATGAAATTTGAAATTCGGAACTTGAAACTTGAAGTTCGGAAATTGTCACCACTATTAGGGAAGTAGGACTGTGGGGTGCAGTTGACTCTACATAACGCACTTGCTTTTATATCCAGCTGCTATTTTGTAAAGAGCACATAAATTGATTTTCATTTGCAAATTTTATTCCGCATGCGATAACATTCCGTTGTAAATATGTATTGAATGTTGAGAACAAAACGTATTAAAAAAGCAGAAACATAAAAAAAAATAATACGTGACAAAAAATAATACGTGAGATGAATTCTAAAGTTATATAATTCAGAATTGTTATGATTATGGGATAATTGTGGTTATGTGTAAATGAGAAGTGGGTGATTATGAACATTGTCTGTTAATGTAATATGAAATATATAGCAACAGCTATTTGAAAAATTACCTGAATACTTTCAAGGTATAGGTTGTTTGCATAGAAGGGGATATGAAAAAGTTAACAGAATGGGATGGGAAGATTTTTTCTTTTCAATATATTCTCCCTTGACCCTTTACATTTCTCAGATCTGTTATTAATTTATTCATACCTTCAAAAAAATGTTTTTTCTATTTCCAAGATTAAATTGCTGAAATTGTCGACTTGACCTCTTTAACAAATTACAGTCTCAGGGGGCTGTAAAGTGTTTGTGGCAGTATTTGAACGAAGCACTTGTGAAGGGCAGTAATTGCAAGATGGCTCTTGCGTACAATCATGCAAAAGCAGCGCTTTTCGCTAATTTCCCTCTTTTCTCCAGTAGACCAACGTAGTGCTTTTACATTATAGAAACACCATCTTTAAAGTCAATGAGCGGGATTCCCCCCGTGTCCTCGAAATTCATCACCATGACTTTTCACCATATTCACGCCTTGAATTTCTTATGGGTTTTTTTATATCTCCCCATCACTTATTACTTGAAAATAGGGTCACATTATTATTAACTAAAACATGGATAAATTAATTAATGGAAAAAAATTAAACTGATGTACCGCAGGCATAGTAAAATAAAACTAATATTCTTTTGAAATTTTGTCAGAAACAGCGATCTGCAAATATCGCATGATATAAGCCTGCACTCAGGCACTGGTTACGGATATATCCATTGCATAGTATGCTCACAAGTCGTCTATTAATCAACACCATATGCTTATGAACAGTTTAAAAGAGTATTAGATGTGGTTAACTTACAGATGAATTGGTTTTTAACTTTATTGAATTGTTTTTTTTTGTTAAACTGACATGTCACTGTTTCTCTAAATTGAAGTACGGCAAACAGACAATACACAGAAATAGCAACTTTGTCTAACATAATTACAAGATAAAGACGGAATGAAGCCTTATGTTCGATTTCCGATAGATGTATTTAAATATTCCTAGTTTATTTAATTAATTGTGAATGATTTCTTACATTCCGTATTTCAGCAGAAACATAAATCCTCATTAAATATGGGTTCGCGAGCGCAATTTCTGATGGGTATTGCTCTCTGGTCACGCTTAATACTGAGAAATAACCGAGTGCCTAAAAATATAATGGTATATTTATTTATTTATCGTAATTTTAAAAGGATTCTATTTTATTTCAAGAAAATATTATTAACTGTAAATATGACAATTGTAAATACACTATTCCATGCTTAAAAGAAAAATATATAACACACTCAACTACATTACGTAACTCTTAGTGTTTATTAATAAAAATTTATCCTTTATTAAATAAAATTTAACATAATTTAGAGTTTAAATTTTAATTAATAAAAATATGATTAAAATTTATTCAATTTAATATCAACTCCCTCTAAATAAAGAAAACTGTTAATAAATGTGTTTATCGATTTGGTTGATTTAATATACATCTCTAAATAAGGTAATAAACTGAAACAAAAAAACGTGGCTAATGCGCCAGGAGCGGATACATCCATCCGCTTACCAATACCAATACATGAATTTAGGTGATAACATCCACCAATGACGCTGACGACAGATAAATCCATCCGCTTGTGTTTTTTTTTAATATCGAGCTCTGCGCCGATTGTGCTATTATTTTAATTAAAAGTGAACAATAGCACCAATTATATCTGTTGCGTGTTCCGCAAAGTTCTGATGAAATTTCGTGAGAAGAATTTGAAGTAGGTGCAAGCATATTTTTTTACATTGATGTTATATCTATTTATGTTTTAATTTTACTATTACTCATGGGCAATGAATTTATGATTATTGGATAGTAAAATTAACAAAGATATAGAAAAGTAGTGCGTCATTGATTTCAAGTAAAGTGCGTATTATCTGTTAGATTTCTCTGTCTACTATATGGGTATGTAACTTACTAGCATGATTTTCTCTTCAGCGGCATATGATTGTAATCTTGCTAGATCAATGACAGACACCAGAATAAACCAAAAATTATATAAAAAATGTAGAATTTGAATATCTATGCATTAAAAATATTTACGAAAAAGTGATTGAAAGGGAGATACGATAAACGTAATATACTTTTTGGTATTTTTGTCTGAGCATGTTTATGTCTTTGCATAAGAACCAATAAAAGAATTTTAATAGAATTTGTTAAGGTGCCCATTCTTCATTTTGTTATCCGGGGTATATTTGTACAAATTTTTCAAATTTCCTACTCGAGAGCAAGCTACGTATAGTTGACAGTGAGAAAAGCAGGATTCTTAGAGGTTGATGCTGCAATGTTTTAGAATTTGTCCTTCCGATTTGTTAATTGTAAAACTATAGGCTAATTTGATTGGAAACTTGAATGGTAGTTCAGTAGAGATCAGTGGTATTCTGGGAATAAATACAATGTGTCGTTTTCCTTTCCAGTCATAAATTCGACATTGATAATGTTATTCGATAGCTGTTTGAGATTCATCCTTGTTTCATTACATAGTTTTAGTGAATTGAGCCTTCTGAGTAGTATGATCGGAGATCCAATTTTCATTCGAAGGCAGCGTAATGGCATTCTTGTTACTTGCAAAGAGTTTAAAATCATCTTCCTCCTTGACTTTAATTGTATTGACCTACCATCTTTTCTTGAGGATGCCAGATCCATTAACTGGGATACAATTGCCATGAATGACTCTGTTGATGACGACCTCACTGTTTTCAACAGTTGGATCACTAAACTGCTCGATAAACATGCTCGCCTAAAACTTGTCAAAATTAAGTGAGGAGCTGCTCCTTGGTTAAACAATTCCATTAGAATAATGATAGCCAAACATGATCACTCTAAAGCGAAGTGTAGGTCTGATTCCTGCCCAAATTGCTGGGCGAATTTTAGAGTGCTTAGAAATAAATGTTCGCAAATGTACAGAAGTGTCAAAAAACACTATATTTCTACATCATTACAAGATTGTACTTCTAATAATATTTGGAAGTTTCTGGGTACTTTAGGCATTGGAAAATCTTCTACCACTTCGGAAAGCTGGCGATTGGACATCGACCAATTAAATACACACTTTTCTACGCACCCGTGTTACTTGACCCAGCTGTTTACTCTGCAACTATGAATGGCATCTCGTCTATCTGTTTCTAGTGAACATCAATATACGCTAATGGATACCTGTGAGTCCGAAGTTAAAACTAATCTTCTTGTGATAAAGTCCATATCCATGGGAATTGATGGCTTAAATATTAATGCTCTTAAATCAATAATAGATATTGTGGCTCCGGTCATCGCTGATATTTTTAATACTTCTTTGTCTTCCCTTTGGAATAGAAAAAAGCCTATATTTTGCCCGTATCTAAAATATTATTACCTATGCAACCCAAGGGTTTTCCATATCTATCCTACCACTTCTGTCCAAACTCTTTGAATGTATTGTTCATGGTCAACTCATTACTTTCTTCAATGCTCATAAGTCTCTAAATCCACTTCATTCTGGCTTTAAAACTGATCACAGTATTTCAACTGCTCTTGTTAAGGTTACTGATGATATACTCTTGGCTATGGATAATACACAAGTCACTATCCTTGTGCTTCTTGATGTTAGCAGTGCGTTCAACTCTGTTGACTTCGGTATTCTTCTTGCTTGCTTGAAATATCTTAACATATCCCAACATTCACTTAAATGGTTTAGTTCATATCATCATCAGATACCTATTCTGGGTGGACTGACCTTACAGCTGGTATACATCAAGGTGGAGATCTATCTCGTCTCCTTTTCTCAGTATTTATTTATGATGTTGTTAAGAATATTTGTAGTAATTATCATCTCTATGCTGATGACCTACAAATCTATGCGCATTTGTGACTTCTTTCCTTATCAAAAACCATCGACATCCTTAATCGATTTCTCGCTTCAGTTGGTCAGTGGACTCATGAAATGGGTTTTTTGGTTATCCCAAGCATGTCTCTATGCTGATGACCTACAAATCTATGCGCATTCAAACCTCCATTCCTTATTAAAAACCATCGACATCCAGACTATACCTGAAACCCTTTGAGGCCATAATGTTGTGGTTGACTTTGGCTTTCGACGCCGTTTATAACATCATTTGTTTCTTTTTTATTACTCGAAGCACTGGACGACTCCATTGATGTAGGATAGAAAGTTGCATCTTTATCGCTATCGTCATACTCTGAGATAGTGCTGCCAGGTGAACTAAGAATGATGCTATTAGCGATCAAATTTACACTTGGAGATAAAGGAGGTTCTACTTTGATTGGCTCCTATGTAGGAGTAGAATAAAATGACAATGGATGTGTGGTTATTGTATCATTATTTGTGATGTGGTAGGATTTTTCACTTTCACTAGGAGGAATTGACTGTATATTGTATGAATTCTGAATTCTCTATAAATAAATTGTCACTGTCATTAACAAGAACCATTGTTAAATCTCTAATCTGGAATAAACCACCTGGAATTTTATTTTAACTTATGGTAGAAGATTCAATAAATTCATCAGCATCGTGTGCTCCGACAGAGACATTACTAGAAACATAAATAGCGGGGAGAACTACGAGTAGACTGTAGTGTCTCTTTAGATATAATTTCTTTTGGATTATTAAATATGTTTTGGTAATATGCAGATCAGAATAAATTCCAGGTTCTGGTTTCGGTAATATTTAGGTGTAATTTGTTGTATTTTGATGTGATTTGTACTCTATGTATTGTCAGAAAACATAGTTTTTTTTGTTTATTTGATTCGTGGCATATGTTTCATTCAGACAACTAGTTATATTCAATGTATTCGTGAAAGAATACGACGATTTTGTACTGTATTTTTTTTTCTTGTCATTGTCATTTTTCATTTTCTTGTCATTAATACTAGTATCTAATGAATTGTCTACACTGGTGTCGGTTAGTGAGTGTGATTGGTTATCAAGTCTCTGTAAAACAATTTGATTCATTTTAAATTATTCTGTGCTCGCTATCAGAAAAAACAATTAAGATGGAACATTGTCAACCAAACGCCATACAAAATCAATAAAAATGAGCATATCTTGAAGAGTACGAAGAATTTATTTATATTATTTTCCTATTTAAGACATTAATGTTGTGAATTATGTCCTATTTAAGACATTAATGTTAATACCTATTTAAGACATTTAATGTTGTGAATTGAGTATTTTAACTTTTCTTGTATTATATTTATATATCTTATCAATAAAATACAACAATATAATTAGGACAGTTATTGTGTTATTCGTTTCTAAACCTATTTTTTATTTATTATATTGTCATGTCTATGCTTTTGGCATTGGACCGCAAATAATTACAGACACGCTTTAGTTGAATTCTTGCATGCCACGTGTGCGATCCCTTTATAGTTTTTCCTCTTTTTTTATTATTTAACTACATTTATGTTTATTTCAATCAGCAGTTTTCCCAATAGAAAAAATATTTTTTTAATTTTGCCAGTATGGGAAAAAAGGGGAACCTCTCACTGCGTAAAAAAACTGATGTCAAATCTTTCTTAATAGTAAAATGTATTCAAACTGTGAAATTTCAAAAAGATTGAATGTATCTGAAGCAAGTGTACGACGTATAAAAAGTCAATATAGGTGAAGAATTGAGCCCGAAAAAAAGGAAGAATACCAAAGAAAACCAATTTTTAACCATAGCTCGGAAAGATTTCTCAAGAAAATTTGCATGGAAAGCAGATTTGCTACCACAAAAGTAATAAAATCTAAACTGGAAGAAGCTAATATTTTGCGCACTGTTCGAAGAAAATTGGAGGATTTTAGATTATAAAGCTCACCGATCTGCTAGGAAGCCTAAATTGACAGCTGTGATGAACGAAAAATGTCTGAAGTGGGCTGAAGATTATAAAGACAAAGAGGTGGAGTTTTGATGATCGGTAATTTTATATTTCATCTATTGTTAACATTTTATTGGTAAATGTTTGTTATTCTGACACTTCAAGCGTTAATTGGTTTCTTTTAGATCTGCTTCAGCAATAAAAGCAAGTTTGAAATTTTAAGGAAAAAGGCTCAATTTGTTCGTCGTCGTCAAGGGGTAAATTACACCCTGACTGCGTTGTGCAGACCGTGACACACCCGACAAAGATTAAGATTGGATCCTTTATCAATGGCAAGGGTGTTGGGCACCTCTACAATAGTAAAATGCGTCATGATGCAGAGCCAGTACAAAACAATTCCTAGAGAATCGGTTGGTTCCACAGTTAAGAAAATGGTTCTTAAATTGATAACCATTTATTTTTATGCACTTGTCGCACTGCCCATTCAATCAAAACATATTTACTTGACCAAAATATCCCATTGTTGAATTGGCCAAGTAACGGTCTGGATATGAACCCAATTGAAAATATGTGGGACCTGATGAAGAGAGAAGGGGCTAAAGAAGGGGTCAAGACCAAAATTCAGCTCATTAAAAAAATTATACATGTATAGAATTGTCATCAACAAATGCAGAATAGTATACAATCATGCATTAATAGCATGCCCCGAAGGACAGAAGCCGTAATAACTACAAAAGGTGGCTTAACGAAATATTAATATAGAAACACAATTGGATAATTAATATTGTTCAAACTAATAAAGTTTTAAATTTTAAATCATAACTATGTTTTAATTATAACAACATGTGTTTCATTACATGCAGCAAGGATATAAATTTAATTTCTTCCAGTAAAATATCGTAGACCAATTTTTTTACAGTTAATTATGATTTTATATTAAAACTAAATTGTGTATAACAAATTGTCCAGGGACTGTATACCATAAAATTAAAAATTGGTCATTTACATTTTGTATGGGGCTTAATTGCTAGGTATTTTTTATATTCGATCAGGATTGATAAGGTTGGAAACATTAAGGTAAAAGCTAACAGTTACCTAAAAGTTACCTATGATACAGTTCGCAAAATACTCACCAACAACATAGGACGCTGTTTATTTTTAGAGAGTGCGAGGTTTATTTTTAGACCAAATTTTTCTAGAGAAGTAATAGGTTTATCATTATCTGTAATTATTATAACTAATAATTAATAAACATGACGTAAAAACTAACCAGCTATATTTGTATTTCAAGTCCGTGAAATATCTTTCTATCTGGTGAGCTGGGTGGTTTCTTAAGGGCACGCACTCAGAACAAGCATCGTTCGGTAATCAACCCTTTGTTTACTAGTTCATATCTAAAACTATAATTGATCTGGTTTCTTACTTCATTATCTCTCCTTGTATAGTATTAAGAACATAAATTTCATTATATTCCCCATTTCTATTTTCATTATATTTCATTATTACACTGATTTTTTAAATGTTTGGTCGTAAAGATCTCGCCGATGAATACAAAAATTTACAAAATATTATGTAATTTTTATATGCTAGATGTATGGATGCGCGCATCCTGAATACTCAACGAAATATTAACAAACCATCTCCCATAAACTGGACGGAAATGTAGGGAGATAAACGTAAATTACACTGTGGCAACATGGCATTACAAAACATTGTGCGAACGCTAAATACGGCTAAATATGAAAGGTATTTTTTCCCATGACAGCGCCACAATAATTTGCAACAAAATCGAACGGAATTTTAAAAATATTGAATTCAGTCAGAATGGAAGTAAAGTTACATCCAATTTTTTTTCATTTTTGATATTTCCGTGATCAGGAAGGTGGAGGCGATGGGCACAATCTCCGATTTGGCATTCATATATGCTTTACAGTATCAACGTATGAATATTTTGCAGTATCAACTTATGAATACTTTGCCCAATGATGGTTGACGCCATATTATATGCATGTATATGTGTGTGTGTGTGTGTGATATATATATATATATATATTATGATCTAATAGTGTGGTGTATATCTTTGATATGGACCTAGCTACTTTACTTTTAATCTTTTCCGCTTTTGGATTCAAATTAGAAAAATTTAAATTAAATGGTTTATATTTTTTACCCGTGAATCTTTACGTTTTCATTTCGGCTCTTACTTTTTACAAATATTAATCTAGAGTGAATAAAATGTGGCAAAGTATTCATATGTTGATACTGCAAAGTATTCCTACCATGATGCTGCTTATGTACAAAATCATCATGTTTAATAACCCGCGATACAATATTACTAGTTCCGTTCATTTTGTGTTTGTACTTTGTGTTAAACGCATTAAATTTATTTTATTACATTTTTACGCAATCGACTTATTACAAGATATTCGGTATTACCAGATGCATTTCTTAGTTTGACTATAGTTTAAAATTCCTTTTATGCACAATGCTACACAATGTTTCGATACGGGCACCATTTCATTAGATTTCGAATTTGTGTGTACGTCAAGTACATGATATTGTAATATTTTTGAACTATTCTTCTGAGAAATAAATTGTCTTATTGCGATATTTCTTCATTTAAACATAACGTTTATGTGTTTGAGGGATGCACAGACAATAGGCACCAAATAATTAATTAACGCAGTCATCAGCGCAACATTCTCTTGTCAACCTGATTTCAAGGTTAACTCAACATACCGTGAAGCATAAGATAAGTTGATAAATATTTTACTGTAAATTTCGTTCTATTTTGAAAATAAAAATTCAAATTCCACTAAAAATACTTGATATTCTAATATTCTTGAAACTTTACAATCTTTCTTGGGAATAAATTGTCTTATTCCTAAAGATTAATACTTATGTGTTGTATTAATGGAGAATGCGCAATCCATATATATCCATTAATTATTTAACGCAATTAACGGTGCAGCATTCTGTTTTCAATTCGAAGATCAGCATTAAAGAATCAAGTTTAATTTCTAATTTATTTTCTGTCAAAGGATTAAAATCTTATTTTAATAAACTTTGACCATCTACCCTTCTTCAAAGTTTCAGAATTATACATGGTCAAAGAGATCGCGAACATGTTACCGACACTGTAGTATAATCTCGCTATGAAATTAAAAAATGCATTTTTATAGTCAAAATTATATATATATATATATATATATATATTTATATATATATATATATATATATATATATATATATATAGACACACACATATATAATGGTAATAACATTTTAAACAACTTTCTCGTGAATAAAAATATACTTAATATCTCTGTGTGCCTGCATCTTTTATGATAAACAGGATTATTATTAAGTAACTAGTCTTGTAACCAGGCACAAAAATAACAAAGATCCAACAGCTTCTCTATATGGAAAAATAATATTAATATTTGTTTTTTTTACTAAGAAGTACTAGATGGATCTGCTAAATTATTGTAGGAATTTAAATTACACATGTTAAATCTCTTAATAATTTGCTCAACTATCAGTTTTGGCTTACAAATATAAAGTTATGGTCCCTCTTTATGTCTAACCTGACAAAAACATAACACTAGAAATTATAACTCCCCTTTACTTCTTTTCTTTAATTTAATAATCAGATTATAAACTAAAATTGAAAACCCGACTAAAATATATATATATATATATATATATATATATATATATATATATATATATATATATATATATATATATATATATATATATATATATATATATATGTATGTGTGTGTGTGTGTATATATTTGAAATTCTGGGCTGTAATGTACATGTTTTTTGAGCATTCAAAACACAAGTTATAAGATTGCATTTGTTTTTTAAATTGCAAGCGAAACATGTTCTGCATATATCTAAGTTATAAATATCAAAGCCGCTTAGTCTGATCTACAGACTTCAAAGAATACTGTTTTTTGCATCAATGACAATATATAACCAAAGGCACCTGTGGAATATGATGTGGAATAATTATCTTTGATCAAGTAAATCAACTCAATTCATCTCTTATTAACTACATGTTTAAGCCATATTTGGTATAAATATTTTGAACTTCTCGATACAAGCACAGACTCCAATTGCATTTACCAAAACTTTGAATCTAATCTCTTTTTCATGACTGTATATTTTGCATCCAGTACCATTGGTAATGTACCATGAAGTGTGTTCATAATTTTAAAATATAAAATAAAAAAAATGTATGAAATAAAAGCCGTTTAGTTTGATAATATTCATATCATAAACACAGGTTTGTTGTTTATACTAGGGTCTCATTTTTCTTATATTTCATCAGAATGCCGCATTATTATTTCCAACATATTATCAATAAAAATAGACCATAAGTCAAGAGGAATGGTAGAAGTAACAAGAACATAGTAGTATCTTGATTTTACTCCTCATCTTTCATGTACAATATTGTGCTACTGCAAGTGACTGACCTGAGATTCTGATGACCATTGGAAACGGTTTTTTTTTCAAAATAGTTCTCATCTTCTGGGATGTAACTGCCAAATGGATCATCATCATTGAAGGAAGAAGGTGGTCTTTGTAAACTTTGCAACCTCTTCAAGGAAATGTTTTCAAAGTTGCTACAGTGTTCGTTCCATAACTAATCCTCATCTGACAATTAGACATTCTCTGAGGATCATTTTAACTCTTTGTTAGTCAAATCGTTATACACTAAAATAATAAAATTAAAGCAACTAAAATTGAATTTAAAAATCTCATATAATCAACGACATGCACTCACGGTGTGCGCAACATTGTCAGATATATAAGAAAAACTTTAAAGTTCTGGTGATTCATTTTAAATTGTGGCAATTTCTAAGGCCCTCGAAGTTTGAAACCTCTTATTTATCCACCAGCAAGGGGTTGAATCTAATTTTTGTCATTTGAACATTGTTATTTTGTCGTAAATTTTTAGCCAGTTTGAGAATAGTAGAGAATCTGCCATTTTCAGATTTAGGCAACCAGATTGAAGTTTTAACGGTTGGGGCAGCAGACAACGATCCCTTACGCAATGATGCTCTCCACGAAGAATCGGAGAGTTCTGTGGTAGAGGGTGGAGTTGCGTGTAGTGCGAGTGCCGAGGACATGTGTGGAGATGCACCTGTTGCACCGCTCCGTGATGCGGGTGCTGTCACACGCTATGGTTTTACGGGCATGGCTACTGATAATGTAACTACAGATATAGTATCTTTTTCTTTGTCATTATACTTAGTGTTTCTTTATTTTGACTTATTTTTAAATTATGAAGATGAGAAATATCAGGAAATTATTGAGATTTGAAAAGCCAGGGAATTTTAGGAGATACCGCAAGTTTTAGAAAATATTGGAAATTTTTCTGTAGCAACAAAAGAATAAAAATAATTGTAATGAAAATAAGAAAAAGGAAATAGCTTATGGTCATCTGAATATGTCACACATTATGTTACTTTCGTGTATAGTATTAGCAGAGGTGCATTAGGAAAAAAAGGGACATTATCTTGGAACCAATCAAAACTACTCCTATTTTATCAATTGTTTTTAAACTCTGGTAATTTAAAATACAAACTCTATATATAAAATGAGTAATTAACATTTTTTTGTAAAGAAAATTAAAAAGATATATATAAAATATGTACTCTTTGTAAAAAATTGCCGAAATGGAGATTGTGAGGTTTGTGTTTAGCAAAAATAACGAAATCAATCAAATTGATGTAATTTGAGTTAAAAAACACGTATAAAAAATAATTATTTAAAGTGTCATAATTACTTTAAAAAATATATTTTAGTTGTAGCCTATCAAGTAAAATTTATTAATCTAAATGTATGTAAAAATAAAATGTTTTCCAAGAAACATTGTACTCTTCATTGTTTATAAAAATTGTATAAAAGAATTTCTAAAAAATAGCTTGATAGACAATAACTACAACACAAATCTTTTGAAATTTCTGATTAATGCATTTTTTCTGGCATTTTAAAAAAAACAATAATAAATTTTTTCCTAACTACGGACTAATAAATGAAATATCATGTATACTGTCTTTTCAATATTCCCTTAAAAAAATCATTTCAAACACCGATTTTTGAGAGTGCTGGATGTTTATCACCCCTATTCCTATTTTTAATTCATTATCATCCCAGAATTATCATGCCATCAAAAAGATGTGAGCAAAATGACAAAAATTGTGGCTTGTAAGTTTAACATTTGTCAACATTTGACCACTTGGAGGTTAAAAATTAGTTTCACAAATAACTGAATAGATTTCTGATCTAACTATATCAGCTGCGGCTGTTAAAATTTAAAATTTCTATAAATATAGATCTACTATGTAGAACTTTCTTCATATACTTTACATCTGGTTTCCAGAGTCACTCACTGTGTTTATGAAGATTTGTGTCTCATATTTATTTATTAATAAGTTAAAGATGGTTTTTTTAACAGGGACACGGCCCCTCACCAGATATCTCAATACATTAAATATGAATTTGTAGTTATCGTTATTCTTCATATTCTTCCATGCATCGTCTACTAACAATATTTGGAGACATAAATGAAGCTCACAGTTGTCCACATATAAATAGTACAAAGTAATAAATTTATATTTACAACAATTTGCTTTTTTGAAGTTTTACCACAGATATTAAACCTACATTCTTCTAAAGTCATCTCTATGATCTTTTATTAAATCTAATGTTGATTCTACCAATTCACTCGATGCCAAATTATGCACTAATCGTAAAGACTTTTTCCTTATCTTCTTATCTATTCTTCGGTCTGTTAACGAATTTCGTAATTTCTTCTTTATAATTCCCGTACTGAGCGACAGTTGCATCTATTTTTTGGAACTAACAGTTTGTTCTTTGTGATATTTTTATATATTAAAAATTTATGCAAAAAATAAAACTTAAAAATGTTGTATGGTGAAGGAAAGGGTGCAATGTGGAATTAAGAAACTGCGGGGTGTTTGGGATTAAGTGATAGGACTTTTTCAGAATCTCTGGTTTCAGAGTCTAATTGATATCAAAATTTGCTAATTCGGTTTGAGAAGGGCTTTTAGTTGGAAATAGTCATGTGTTTGTAAAAGGATACTGAGAAGATGTTAGGAATGAAGCCCTAGACTATGAGCAGACAGTTAATTGAATCTACTTCTTGTGTAGGTTGGACAATTTGAGTTGTTTAAAATATTGTATAATACTGTAGCAATTTTTTTAACAAAAGTGTGGGATAATTTTAAGTGCCGACTATTAGTAGTGGGGCAAATATACTATAATCCGTACAAGTGCCAAGTATTTGCACGGTATGGACATACTAGCAATCTATCTCTGTTCGTAATGACTGAACTACAATTATGGATGAATGCAAGCTACCCCGTTCATCATATAATCCCATTTTAGAAAGGAATGCAATGGAAAATGTTCTACATAATAGGGTTATATTCGTGACATGACAAGTTAGTATTCCATATACCGATACTTTGTGCATACTATACACGTATCGAATTTTGGTATAGTTTTGGCGCTGTATTTAAAATTTAGACTAGAAGTGATGAGTATATGCAGAAAGTTGACATAGATTTAGTTTTTCAGCAAAATATTTAATATTGAAAATTTAATGTAAAAGTTTTAAAAAATTACCTTTTTACACTAAATTTTTAAAAATGTGTTCAAATTTCGTTTTGATTTTAAACTATAATCTGCATTTCATTCAACAACCATTAGTTTTTCTTTTTGTAACTTTTTGTTTAGCTTAATGCAAGTAAGGGAAAGATCAGATTATGTGTAAACATATGTATAGTCATTAAATATTGATGAAAACCTTTTAGATATAAATTAATTAGCGTATATGTTGCAATTCAAAACTTTGAAATGCACCAGCCTCAAAACTATAATCATCTAATACTTGCTAATATTTTCTACAACTTAGCCGTTAGCCTGCATACAGTAGGAAGAAAAGTTTTCAATATCTTATCTAGCAGCATTAATACAATATCTTAAATCTTTGCTAGCAGCTTTATATATATTGTGTTACAAGATTGGTTACAGTATTTAGCAGAATACACTCTCAAATTATCTTCAAAATTATCTATATGTTAAAAGAAAATTTTACCATTGCCAAACATTTCTTAGTTAAATATGAAGATATAGACTTCTTACTGAAGATTATTGAAATAACTGTAAAGATCTTCAAAATTAGGATATCCATCTTTTGTCTCGGGAACACTATCAACCGTTTCAGCAGCGGAAACCGCTTTTGTCTCGAAAACACCATCAACCTTATTTCAGAAAGCAGATCACAAATTTAATGGTTTAAGATCAAATACTTCATTACAAGTCTTTATTACTGACACATATTCGAGTATAATATGGGTTTAATATTTAATTGCATTGTCATTGGGGAACACAATTCTGTTGCTGATTCTAGATCTTTGATTACTTTGTCCATTTTCTTTAATTATTGATAGTAAACATCTAATTGATCAGTTTGTTCCTTGGAAGTAGCTCAAAATACCAATACCTTTGCAATTCTACCAAATTGACAGCATGACCTTTTTTTTGATGTGATGATTTGTTTAAAAAAGTTTATTTCATTGCGTTTGATATACGTATTGTAAATATTGATTACCTGTATTAAACGAATCTCCTTGAATTCATGTTTTACCGAATGTCAAACTTTGTAATGAGTTCAATATATTTTGAGTCATTGTCAATTATTGTTTATTATACATTTAAAACAGTTGTTTGGTTATATGACGTACTGATACAGTTATAACTTTAATTAGATCCACATCAACTTCACTGTTTCGACCAGAGCATCGGTCTACTAGGTAATCAATACCATAAGCTTCCCATATCTCTTTACAAATGAAATATGTTGAAAATGTTTGTTTTTGCGCTCAATTTTTAAATTGACCATAAACTAATAGCTGCAAAAAAAATTGCAGGCAACTTTCTTCTAAGGCAAGTTAAAAGTGACAGCTATTAATCTATTTGTTAAAATGTAGATATATAATAAATTCCAAAAAATTTCTTACCGATGCATTATATATGTATATACACACATATAATAATATAAAACTATCAAATCTACTGGATCCCGGACATTACGAACTCATCTTTAAAGATATTTTGCAGAATTATCTTGAAAAATTATACCTTGTGTATTTTTGTTAATAAAAATGTTTACTGGGAACTTTGAAAGATGACATACAAATGGCTTTAGTATTCCCTCATACATGAAAACACATACATTAAATATAAAAAGGTTGTAAGTTATTCAAGAAGATAAATTTATAAAAAATAAAAATTTACGTATTTTATAAATTAGTAATATCAATGAAGCAAGACACCAGTAGGGACATTACAGTAGGGACTTCGATTGTCAAGTTATGTGCACATTCTAATGCTTGAGACTATGATATTCTTGTTATATCTTCTAATATTTAGAAAAAAGATATATGGTCAATAGTAGAATCGTCAAGCATTAATATGTATAGACCAATAATACCAGAGTAGGATTTTTAATACTTGGAAGTAAAAAAAGCAGGATTATTTTAATAAACTCTGGACGTGATGGAGAAATATTTACTATAATCAAAAAGGAACAATTATTTTTGTGGGCACAAAATCGATCATTATTTGTGCTTTTCTTAAGATTTCGCTTCCAATAATATCTCTTTCCTTTCTTTGATATATTTGTAAAATTCTGCACAGGAAAACTTGAAATGAAATTGAACTGTTAATTCAGCTTTTATCAATTCCAACGAGCATTTATTTCTGCATCCAACTATTTTCTTGCAAAAAAATATGTTCCACATAGCAGCTAGGGGTAGATACGCTTAATACAAAAGGACACAACTTAACTTAATGAAACACCTGAAAGAGCTGGTGGATGGATGACTTCAGCAACTTGAATTCTTTATATAGTATATCCATCGAAACATTATCTGGCAAATTTAATATAGTAGCAGTATTCTCAATTTTTTCAAAATTAACTTCCTTTATCAAGTTTATGATGTATATATTTTGGCAAAAATGTTTCCGTTTTAAAAATCTTAAAGCTCTTCAACATATGTTTTACAGTTTCTATAAAAGTTATTGAAGTCATTGACAGTGTTAATCTTTTATGAATCAACCAATTTATTCCGAAGCTGTTTCTTCTAGTATTGAATTAAATTATCATTTAACCGTTTTAGTGCCATGGTCTTTTACTCATATACACGAGCGATGGCGCTCGTCGGCACTCGAAACGGTTAATCTTTAATTTGATCTCGTGCGGAAAAAGCATAATTCCTCAACCATTTCTATGATAGTTATTTCTCTTCCCTGAGACTCTTTCATAAATGTGTCAAAATTACATTGTGGACGAAATATGGGTAGGCTAGAGCTTTATTCTCCTCTTCTTCTAAGTGGACAACCTTCTTTTAACTTTAATTAATCTCTCAACGGCAGGACAAAAAGACATAAATCTAGTCTGAATGCGTTGGAATGGGTTGAACCGTTGCAACAGTTCAACCCATTCCAGTTCTGTGTTTTCAAATATTTCTATTAGCTCAGCATGTCGTTTAGCCAAATATTTAATGGATCATAAAGAAATTTGCTCATATTATGCAAGATATGAAATTGTACAAATAGCTTTTAATATTTTTATTCTTGCTAAGAAGATTCATATGAAACAGGATGATTTGAACCAATGTTAACATTTGCTTTATCAGCTCCATACTGATAATGCAAATGTTCTATATACCGCGTGATGTAGGCAAATTATGTTTGTCCAATGTCGAAATTAAAGAACCTGACGCATATTGGAAACATTTTTCTATTTAACTTATTATTTACATTCAAAGCAACCAAAAAATATACATCTTCTTTTAAATTTTGTATAGCATCTTTAAAGCTTCTTTGGCTAATACTCCACAAACTATAACTTCACTCTTCATTTTACCACATTTAACATTCTGTATTATTTTAAAATTTTTATATGCATTGTCAAAATCTTTTGTAGAATTACCTGATATTGCAAAATAGTTTGTAAAATTTTTTGAAGTGTGTGAGCATGCCATTCTCACGTAAGTGCTTGTTTTTGAGTGCTTTACGACATCACTTAGTCCTCGGTGAAAAATATTCAATTCTTTTTAACACAGTCTAGAAAATCCGTTATATTCATTTGAACTTAACATACACAACCAGTCATAATCACACTCCCAATTATTGTTCTATTTCGTTAATGATGTTTTCCTAGTTTAACTTTCTTGGGTGTCATGTTTTCCAAAACCAAACTGTCTGAGTCAGAACTATAAATTTTTCACTCATTTTTAAAAACAGCAAAAATAAAATAGACAAATAGTGATTATTCACAATTAACTGAAACTACGTGATGTAGTATTATTTCTATTTTCTTTAAGTTCTTTACCACTACCTAGGTTTCGTTGTATTACATCTTCAGGTAGGATATTAGCAAAGATACCCACCTAAAGATGTTGTAATACAACGAAACCTAGGTCGTGGTAAAGAACTTGAAAGAAAATAGAAATAATACTACATCACGTAGTTTCAGTTAATTGTGAATAATTAATTTCTACAAAATTAACGCCAAATATATTCAAGATAGTGATTAATTAAACGTGTGAGTGACAAAGGTGTCCACTGCATCCTTGTCCCTCTGACTGCTTCCTCGGTACAATTCTCAATTTGAATTTCGCACGCTTTCCATGCATTAATTATTACTATAGCTAGGCAACGCATGAACACAGAACGTCTGGTGTCTCGCTCAGAACATTGTAATATAATTTTAAAAGGTGGGATATCCCACTAAAACTGGAATGTCTGGCACGGCTGATATAGACATTCTCCGTCAGTTTCATTTAATAATTAGAGCATTCTTTTATTTAGAATCTTACCAAAAACACAAATTTATTGTTTTACATAATTTCTGTTATTACAATAATAAATAAAATTCTTTTGTAAAAAAAATTTAATATTAATATTATAAATCTATCCATTACCAGATGAGTGAGCAGTGATTAGGTGTAGTAATAATACTTTCGTATCATATGCCAAAGCAGAGCTATGTTAAGATAACAAGTACCATTTTGCTATATAAGCATAGTGTGCTTTCATGAGAGAGGTTACGAAGAGAATGTTGGTCCTTCTCATAAACATTAATATAATTTAAAGAAAATTACTAAAAATCAAGCTAGATAATATAATATGTATCTTAGCAGCAGCAAAGCAGCGAGCTAGAGGGCTCAGTAGAAGGAAGTGTGGAGAGATTTGTCTTGATGCCAGCACTACACGGTACGCTGTATAAATGCCGCATCACTCGTGATCGCAAAGGCATGGATCGTGGCTTCTACCCTACTTATTTTCTGCACCTCGAGAAAGATTACGGGAAGAAGGTCTTCCTATTGGCTGGTAAGTCTGTTTGAAATAAATGATAGAGATAATTTTGAACACCATTTTTTTAAATTTTTTGCGTTGTCCTAGAAATGAGTGTAATTGTTAATGTTGTACAATTATTAACTAGCATTTTCTCTTCATTCATGGTGTTTATAGTAATACTGTTATTTGTAAAATCAATGCAATTGTAAAGTTCCGTAGTATAAATTCCAATATATTTCTATATTAATTAGGTATATCTAGACTGTTTATTTAAATTTAATTTTCCGTATTTGTGAACATTCTGTTTTGTAAAAAAACGATTTTCTCTCTACTTACAGGTCGCAAACGTAAGAAATCTGCTACCTCCAATTACCTAATCTCGACAGACCCAACGGATCTCACACGTCAGGCGGATTCCTTCACGGGCAAGTTGCGTTCCAACTTGCTTGGCACCGCCTTTACAGTTTATGATAATGGCCGTGCATATCGTAAGGCTACTTCGAATGGTGCCAATTGCAGACAAGAATTGGCTGCCATTATTTATGTGAGTAGTTATTAGTATGTCATATATTCCTCATCCCTGTTAGAGTAAAAGGAACATGTTAAAAGAAGAAGGAAGTGAGAGAAGAAAATTAGACAAGGAAACTGAGTACAGAATACTATCCTAACTTTCATCTATAGATAAAGCTGAGTATGTCAGAATATTGTTCCATCAACGACGTTCACTTAGCTAATAATGAGGCAGTGTTAGCAAACAGATAGCAATTGACATATGTCACTTGGGAAAAAAGCAAAAAAATATAACCTAGCGAATGCTGCAATATTTATGTGATTTTTCATGGCTGGCCTAAATTTAATTTGTCAAAATCATATTCACATTTCTGAGAGTAATATAAATGATTGCTGTTTTTCAATACAGTTATCCAATTTGATAAAAATTAAGAATTGCTTATCAAAGAATTACTTGTCGATCCACGTTTATTTTAGATATTATAATTGAAATGTACACATTAACAATGAGAAATTTAAAAATGGCACCAAAATTAATTAATTGTGAGAGGAGAAAGTGTTTATATCATTGATATAAACCACTATATATAGCCTAACGAACATTTTTCTAAAGGTAGTTTACATGGGGATAGTCAACGCCATCCATTTGGATTGATGCAAACTACGATGAACAACTCTTAAATTGACAAAATTGTTGTATACAAGTAACCTTGTAATGGAGTATATTAATTATTTGACATTTTATTGGAAAAAAATGTATGTAGTTTTGCACAAATAAATTTTTGTTTTAGATCTCATTGTTAATTTATATAACCTTTCGCAAAAGTGTGCCCCTATTACACATTTTTGTATTTCATGTCAATGTCATAACAGTAATTTTATACAAAATTTTAATATGTTTAACTTTTTCTTTTTTTTTCAACTAACAACATACATTTGGCTATACGACAGCATCTACGATGATAACAGATTTAGTACTGTTATACCAACCGAAATACACAATACACTTTATTTTAGTTTTACTGACTACATGGCTGCAGTATAAATAATGTTATTTACGATGATAGGAGATCCATTCTTTTTTTGAACACTTTTTTATTTAGTTTTTTGCAACTTTTTACAACACAATTTGGCATTATATTGTTGGTAAACTGGCAAACCACGTATAACCGCTGCACGCCCTAGCCGGTACACAACTGAAGCAAATCGGAGTCAAATTTGGCGTTTTGACTCCATTGATATTGATGGTTTATATTTAAAGTTTATAGGACATAAACATTTTAATGTTCTTAATTAGATATAAAGAAATTAGGACACAAACGTTTTATCTTTATCTTTGATTATATGGTGTTCATTCTCTCCACAGAGAACCTTTGCCAATGTCAAGTGTGGAAAGAAAGGCTATGCAACACTGATTAAATCATATTTTGGATATCTGTCATTGTTACTTGTTAACAAAAGAATAAACTATACAATAAAACAAAAATTTAGTAAGAAGTTGGCTATAATTAAAGAAAATGAGATTATAATATACAGGAGAGTACAAAATAAGTATATACAAATATACATAAAAATAAAAATAAACAAGAATATAAATATGAAAAATTCTATATTTTGATGTCGTTCTTTCTTATGAACTGAATGATTAATCCTAAATGGGTTTGTTGGGAATAGGTAAAAGTGATTGTATGCTAATGGACACTTGAATTTTATATTTTAATAATTTGTAAATAAACGCAGGAAATCTATTATTCAATGGATATGCAAAAATGAGATGATTTAGATCGCCTTATATTATATTTATATACTAACTTTAATATGGTAGGGTGTGAGCCTCACCACACTCTAGAAAGTGCACGGAGAATATTCATATTAGCCTGGCGTTGGGAGATGACATATTCAATGTGAATGTTCCAGGATAATTTTGAATCTAGGAACATACCTGAGAATTTGGTATTGGAAAGAACAGGGATTGAGGAGGAATTATAAGAAATAGATAACGGTGGAGTAATTCTCCTTCTCGAGAAGACCACCACAGCGCTTTTAGAAGGGGATAAATCCATACCATGAGAGTTAACCCATTTGTTTAGGTTAGCAAGGGCAGAGTTCAAAGCATTTTCGGCAACCATTATTGACTTATCAGAAAAATATAAATACAGGTCATCAGCATATTACAAAACACGATAGAAGGGATTTACTGTTGAGTGGATCATATAGGAGTAAATATTGAAAAGGGACTTAAAAAAGAGACTTGAGGAAGACCCCGCCATATAGGTAAGTGTTAAGGGATGGGATCCGGGAGTTCTAAGAATAAGAGAAGGAAATTGAGAAAATAATATATAATCTTGATCGGAATCCCAAGATTATGAAGAATTTTCTTGAGGATTGGAAGGTTTACATTATCGTAGGCTGAAGAAAGATCTAAAGAAATAGCAACGAGGAACTCTTGTCGAGAGAAAGCAAGTCTGACGCTGAGATTGTCCATCGTACTTTTAGCACTTCTGAAGTCAAATTGGTTGCTTGGAAAAATGGAATGGTGTTCTGTAAACTATTCCAAACACTTCTTAATTCAATATTCTGTAATCTTCGCTAAAACAGGAGAAAGGGCTATGTGTCTATAGGGTGAACCTAAATTGAGATCTTTATGAGGTTTGAGAATGGGAATTATTATTTGAGTTTTTCAAGACTTTGGAATATAACCTGATTTGAACATACAGTTAATAAAGGATAGAAGATATCAACAGATAGATGGTAAAGTATTTTTCACCATTGAATGACAATCCGTCAATACCAGGGGAAGAATCCTTAAGATGATGCAAGGTGAAATCTAATTCATTAATGGAGAAATCTTCAAATTCTTTCTCATCATTTAATCACCTTTCAGGTATAACTTTACTAGCACCAATAATTTTCTAAAAAATTATTGGTGCTAGTAAAGTTATACCTGAAAGGTGATTCATCTAAATTTGGGAAGGAAGCAGGGAGCAAGCTTACTTAAAAATTCATCTACCCAATTCCCGTGTACGGATTTGGGAAAAGCAGGCTTAAAATAGACAGAAAGCATTTTATATTAGACCAGATGACACGAAAGGGAGTCAAAGGAGAGAGGGAGTGACAGAATTTCTTCCAGCCTTTCCTATTTTTTTAAGGTGAATTTGTATAGTCTGTGCTTCGATCTTTCGAAACTAGAGGAAGTTTGCTTCCGACATATTAGATTTATATATAGTTTCAGCATCTTTGCGGACATTAACCGCTGCGGAATAGTCTCCATCCCACCAGGGGATCTGTAGTATCCCAAGAGGATCTGTAGTGGTGGTTAAATTTCTTAAGTGGGATAAAGTTCCGAGCAGATGGGTCTATATCCCTTACAAATTGGTCATAGCAAGAGTCAATGCTATCCAGGTCCACTGGAGGGAGGGAATCCACTTCAACACTGAGGAAAGTACGGAATCCCACCCAATCTGCCCTTTGTAGGTTGTATTTTTGAAGAGGAGGAATTTTTTCAATATTTAAATTTAAACGAGGGAAAGAAATCAGAATGGGGTAATGGTAGCTTCCAAAAGACACAGATAGAATATTCCAGGACACAAAGGATGTCAAGGATGAGGAGCAAAAAGAGATATCTACTGAGCTTGGGTTCTGAAATGGGACAGGAACTCGTATTGGAGAACTACCATTCAGTAAACACAACTTTTATCCTGGAATTCCACCAAGGAGACCCCTAGGGGGTTGCTTCGGGTGGAACTCCAAGACGGGTGATGAACATTAAAATCTCCCAGAATAACATATGAGCCAGGAATTGAAGTCAAAATATCCCGTAGTTCCAATGCTGCTACGGGATATGTTGGAGAGGGGCATATATAGAGAGGATGGTGACATCTTTAACTCTCGCAGTAACAACATTGAATTGACAACTGCGGGAGCCAAGAGAAATCTGGGAGAAGGGAAGGGATTTGTCAAGTAATAAGGCGGATCTGCCCTTGCCATTTGCTCTATCATCCATAGACAGGCATAGCCTCGGATCTTAAAATGGAATCCTGGCTTCAGCCAACTCTCCGAGATGGCAACCACGGATGGAGAATACTTGACAAGGAGGTGACGAAGATCTGCTTTGTTGGAAATAACACTGTGACTATTCCATTGCAAGACCCTCGCCACTGTTATAATCAAATAAGGGGTTGAAGAGAGGTAAGAATAGAGGAGGCAATGTTGTATGGTATTTGATTGGGGGAACTCAGTATTTTGACCAAAGTGGTCAATAGAAGCTGAATAATACTCGTAGAAGGAGTATTAAGTGAAGATTGTTGACTAAGGCCACAGCTATTTTTAGGCTGAGGAATTCGGAAGTCTGCCCAGGCTTGTTCTGAAGCCGAGCTGCCATAACTGGTTGGAACTTGCCGAGGTTTCAGATGCACAATTTTTTTATAAGAAGAATCGGTAGGACGAGATGGAGAGAACAAATTTTGGGAAGAAATTAGGAAAGAAATAATTGGAGGGGGTTGAGCTGCAACTGAGGCATATGATTTTTTTGCAGAAGGGACTATTTTGAAGGCTTCGGCATAGGATATGTCTCTTTCAGACATTTCAAATTTGATCTTTTTTGGTCTTTCAAATTCCAGACAAATTCTGTCAGTCGAATCATGATTTCCACTGCAAAAGATACATTTTGCCTTGACAATAGGAAGAGAGCAGTTTCTTCCGACGTGACCTTCACCGCATCGGAAACAACGCTCGGAAGATCGGCATTTTTCAGCAACATGACCAACCCTACAACATTTGAAATATTGAATTGTAGGGAATTCATATTTCAAGACTGAAAAGCTATAAGAATACCTCTTCGTCAGACCAATCGACTGGAACATTGCGAACAATGCCCATATGACTGATGTTAAAGAGGGGATGAATAATTTATTCTGTCCCATGAAAACAAAGTGGTTTAAGAAGCGGTTAGCGACGTCTGCAGTTGAAAATTCCACCGAAATTCTGTTTCTCCCAATTTGTTTCACTCTATCTCAAATTATGCCGCCGACATGGTAATTTTTTAAAACAGAACCAAATTTAATAGCATGGAGAGAAAATCCAGAATTGGGCTGAGGTTCTTTTCTTTGAACGTGAACAATAAATGGTCCAACGTCGCTAGAAACATGGAAGGGTGGAAGGAAGGGGATGAGGTCGGGGGTGACGGAAGTAAATTACAATGTGGTTGTGAAAGAGGAGTGCAAAGGGTCTTGCGAGGGACAGCATCCTCTATTTCAGTGCAGGAAGAGTCAGAAGGAAGAAATATTTTTAGATTTATTTTTCTTACAGTTTGCTCTCTTACAATTTTTGGATTTACATTTTAGTTCTTGTTGAAAATTCATTATGGTAATAAAGCTAGCTGGGGAAGTCGGGCAAGCAAATTCATTTTTAGAAAGTGGAGATTTAGAAGGGTCAGGTGGTTTAGGAGGAATAACTAAATCCATTTTTTAATGTTCTTAATTAGATGGACAAACAGAGAAGGCCGTAACTGTTGATCAGAGTGATTTGTTTTTATATTAATTATTTATAGAGATTGTATATTGGAACAATGTTCTTTTACGCGGCTTACAGTAGAGCGAACCGGCAGAAATCGTCATATAAGAAAAAAGCGTTGTGCCCCCTCCAGGTGACCTTTCTCTCTGTCTCTTTCTATTATATACTATTATATTTGTGTGTGTTCATGCGAGTATCGCCGATTCTAAACATGTGTAAATATCATTTAAACTTATATTTTTTATTCTACTGGCTTTCTATTGTAAGCCAATCATCTGCCAGACCATTTCCAATTCGTTATGTATTCATTTGCATTGTAAATTATTCCTATATCATTTACTAAATATTAAAAATTTATAAACTACAATAAATTGTCAGCATATTCATTTATTTTCATTAATTAATTAATCAATAATTAATAAATTTTTAAAATATTTAAATTTAAAATAAAATAATTAAAATAAAAATAATCTGAAAGTAATTTTAATTTTTATTAATTTATTAAAAAACAGAATAATAATAACGAAATTTTAAAATAATAAAATACGAAAAAAATTAATTGCTGGATTATAAAATTTAATGTTAAAATTAATTTTAAATTTAATTCAATATTGAAATAATTAAAACAAACATATTTTAATTTTAAAATGCTTAAATTTTAATTTTTAATTGAATTAAATTTAAAATTGATTTTAACATGAAATTTTATTCTCAAAATTTATTTTTTTGTAATACATGACTATTTTTATTACTTTACATTTTTGCTTTCAAAAAATTATAAAAAATAACATAAAATATACAAATATAGAGAGAAAGAGAGTGTGAATAAAAGAGGGCTGCGCTTTTTGGTGTGACAAAATTACACTAATGTAATCAATAGAAATCCACATATTAAATCACGTTTAGAGTTAAAAAAATAATGTAAGAAATTTAGTTCCTGACGGGGGTCCCCCAACCACACCAGTTTTTTTCTATTTCAGAAAATATAAACTGCTGGATAGGGTACTTGATAATGAACAATATTGCATAATAACAGACAATGATATCTATTTCAACTCACAAATATAGGAAGTTATTATTAAGTTAGCATTAAATTTTGTCCAGTCTGTCCATTTTCAATTAGTTACTACAGTTATTAGTTATTAGTTATTATGTAAATATGGGTTATATTATATATGTATATATATATATATATATATATATATATATATATATATATATATATATATATATATATATAATATATGTATATATATATATATATATATATTAATATATATAACACCATATTTATCTAAATAGTTACATAATATCGAGTTTCATATCTTATTTACATATATTTCATGTAGCTTATGCTTGTGCCCATGAAAGAGCAAATTATGAGAATTCCAAAACTTTTTTTCTTTATGATAGAGATGAATTGAAAATGTCTAAAAAAATATGTTCCCCACACTTATCTCTCAAATAGTCAAAATTATGAAAAAAACAGCATTCTAAATTTCATAGTTCGAAGATTTCCAAATAACTTTTTACAGAAGTTTTATGTATGACAGTTCTAGAGACATCCTCCAGCTCCGAAACTGTTAGTCAATATTATGAAAAAAAACAGCTTTACTGGTCCTAAAATTTACCACTATGATTCTAAATTTCTTGCTTCAAGTGAAATTCATGTTATCTTTACGCCTTTGAATTCCAGGCAATATATTTACACGGTGAAGAATAATATTAATATTAATGACTAGGTTAATAGATAAATGTACCCTTAAACGCTTACACGTGTCTTAAGGGTGTACGGAAACTTCGTAGTAGTAGAGTTCTACCCAGGTACTTGACAGATTTATTTTAGTGATTGTCACTAAATCTATGAGAAAAATGGGTTTAAAAAATACTTTCATAATCGCACTTTTTTATTTTATCTCAAGGACAACTCAATGTACCAATCCGAAAATTGTATATATTGTCTTTTCATAACATGCCCTTGTAACTATAAAAAACATTTTGAAAATATATCTGCAGGATCATTTTACTATGCTTACCCTGCTAAACTCTTTGATCGCACTTTAACATTTGATGCCATATAGATCAACCAACATTGTAATACTGCTACCAGCTTCTTATAAGTATTCCCATAGGCGGTCCGTGGGCCTGATTTCAAGCCCCAAAATTCAAGGTCGTAACCGCCAACTTGTCGAACTAGAAAACAAAAAGATTATGAATGGAAGATGCCTTGCTATATTTTTTGCGTATTGTTGGATATATGTGTACTATCATATTAGTTCATTTTAAAATATTGTTGCGATGGCTAAATGGTAAAAATATATTTCAATAATTTATTTTTACCATTTAGCCGCCACTTTGAAATTATGCATTTATTTCTGTGAGCTGTCAAAAGTAAATAAACAACTTACGTTTTCACAATATATATTGTATTATATATTGAAATAATCTGTATTTACTGAAGATTATGTTTCTTTCATTTGTTTTATGAAACATCAATAATCCACTCTATTTATGTCCATTGAATTCACACATTTTCCAGTATGCCAAGAAAAGGGGACAGTATTCATTTTTGAAGTAACTATTATTATGATATTACGTATTTCCAGTAGGAAATATATTTCTTCAGTTGGTATATTGTAATAAAGTAATAAAACAATATGTTTCTAACTACAAATTGGAAGATATTTCACGCTTCCGCTGTTCAATAAATTGTGCATTTTTGGCTGTTTATCATTCTTTCCAATAGTTAGTTTATTTGATTTGATTTGTATAAATGTGATGATATTGTATGTATTAATAATTATATTTATATATATATATATATATATATATATATATATATATTGTCAATATTTCACGATAGTATGGTATCGTGAAATATGGAGAGAAAAAATGTGTTAAGTCATAAAAAAGTTTTAAAACATGTTTTCTTCGTAGAAATAAAGAAAGTTCGATGGCGAACATATTTTAAAACTTGTAAAATTATATAAACGACAAAAATGAAATACAATTTTAGATGCATTCGTTTTCAAAATTTCATTAACTAAATTTTATATATAACATTCTATATCTTGTTTGTAAGTGGCATGCACTAAACTGATAAACATCAAACTCAAGAATTACCTTTTGTGTTCTAAACGAAAAGTGCACAATTTATTTGTTTATAAGAATCATTATGTATATATCATTGCCATCCAATGAATAAACTACTTTTCATATTTATTTCAGTATACCTGCTCATTTTTTGTTATTACCATTATCACATCCACAAACAAAACTTTTCTTTAGAGAAAAAAATAAACAAATTTTTAACTAATAAAATAGTCTCGTAAATAAAAAGATATGACTTTCTATGAATATCCTCCAGAAAAATTTTTTTCTTTCAATGTAACTCACATAAAATGCGCCGTGGACAAACAACAGTTTATAATTAATTTTAAAATACTTGTACTTATCAGATAAAGAATATTTTTTTTATTATTTATAAATGGAAGTATACAAGATTGAGTGATAAATACTAGTTCACCCGATTTTAGAGGATACTACAGTAATATATGAAAAAAAAAATTCCCTACTTTTCCTCAAGTAATTTATCATTTTATTTTCACAAAAATTACACCATTTTTGTCAGAATTTTGTATCAAATTAATCAAAATTTTAAAATAAGAATGTAATTAGTTTTACTGAAGCGATTATTTTTTCCATGCATGACTGGAGACACGTTAAATAAAGAATTATTTCAAACTTAGGAAATTTTATGACCTTTTCGAAAATGTAGATTTATAAACAGCTTTAATTGAAGCAACACAGTTAATATCCACAATTAGTTAATAATTAAATTTTGGCCGCACACCTGTCGTGATTTTCACCTGTTCAGGACCATCTGCATTGATTTGCTAATTAGTAATCTGGCCTTGGAGGTATAATTCAAAAAGAAGACATTATAAGTTGTTTGTGCAATCAGTTATAGCTAATCACTCTGTTAAACTTGATTTAAATGATTTTTTAGACTGATTGTAATGGAATAGTCATAATTTGTTTAAATAAATGCAAAATTTTCCAGGACACCAATGTGTTAGGTTTCAAGGGTCCTCGTAAAATGACTGTCATTCTTCCTGGGATGACACCCGAACGGCAACGTGTTTCCATTGCACCGCAGGACATTACAGAAACACTTCTGGAGCGATGCAAGGCGCATAACCTTGATGATATTGTTGTACTCCACAACAAAACGCCCGTCTGGAATGATGACACTCAATCTTATGTACTAAATTTTCATGGTCGAGTCACACAAGCCAGTGTGAAAAACTTTCAAATTGTACACGATTCGGATCCGGATTATGTCGTGATGCAGTTTGGGCGCATATCTGAAGATGCATTCACAATGGATTACAGATACCCACTGTGTGCTCTGCAGGCATTTGCCATCGCATTGAGTAGCTTTGACAGTAAGCTGGCGTGTGAGTAATAGTGTTTAGATTGAAATGAAAATTGTAAAGATTGAAATGAAAATGCTGTCCCTACAACAGATATACAAGGTATTGAAATGATATGGTGGAGTCAGTTATTTGTGTTTAAAATTGAATTAGTATTTCAATGAATACAAAAAATAAAAGCTTCATTTGACTTACAGATATTTGATCGGAATAGAAGGGACAACATGTCCCAATTAACATATATTTCTATATCTCTCTAGGGCTTTTTTGAATATAACTTCATAGACATAACTATGAAACCTTTTTGTCAACCATTTCGGTTGAAAGCACCAAAGATGAATTTTAGTGTAACAGCAGGTGAAAGTATAAATAGATTATTAATTCTAATTGGACTTATTAATTTATTACTTACATATTCTCAAAACAAATTTCGACCATTATTTCCCATAAATATGTTTTATAGTCACATATTGACTTAACATAATGTTGTTCGTTCATTTTACTTGTTCAGAAAATTATTCTATATACTGATGAATTAATTCTTAGCTAGTTTAACGTACTATTTATTTTATTATATATAAAAATGTAAATGTTTCACATTGTGTGTTTTTGTTGTTTCGTAATTTTTTATTTTCTTTTAAAACTCGGGCGGTTCTTGTCAAATGTAATATTTATTTACTAGTGATAATTTCATTGTAAATAGTGATTTGACATTTATAAAATTTTGATACAATCACTCTTTGACCACTATTTATAAGACAGGTTTCATTAGAATTGTATCTATGAATAATATGTTCCAAGGTCAATTGGTTTGGCAATGAAAACATATTTCATCTTTACATGATTTGTAATGACATGTTTATATATTACAGATATAAATAACAATAGTTGGTTGATATCATAAGCCCTTAAGTATTGACATCTGGGGATGAAGAATAGTGTTGAATACTGTTGCACAAAATGGTAACATTCCTTTTATTGCTTCTTCAGTTTACCAAGTATTTCACTCCCTTTAAGGAATATGTGACTTAGTAACTTATTCAAACGTGTTGAACATTATTTTTATGTTATGTGCAAACTTAAAAGACCCGAGTTCTTAGATGAAAACACATTTTGTCAAGGCTCCTCGGATGAATACAATCTTGCAAAATTTATATTGCAAACAAAAGTAACTGAAATTGCTGTTTAATAATGTTGTAACAAAGAGGTGTGACTTTATCAATGTATTTTATGTCATCATTTTGTATATTGAGCATAAAAGATTTTTCTTAATTTTTTTGGAATTGTAGTTTTCATTTTTTAATTACGTTAAATTTCAATAGCTCCTTCAGGGAATCTTTTTAATATTATTCTGTGTCTGCCTTTCTGTCACTGTCTCACACTATGAAATCTATTGCAACAATATTTTCTAGGCAGATGTGTGTTGTGAATTCAATATAAAAATTAATAATTCTATTATTAAATAATGAAATGCAGTGCCACATCAATTACGGTTATAATGTTACGTAATACTTTGATTATATTTAAATATAATGCAAAAATTCATTAAATTGAATTTGCTGTTAAAATTAATCTATTCAATTACACATTAAAATGGAATTTGTGAAGCAATAGTTGAATACAATAGTCATAATAAAAAAGTAAAAAAATTACCAATTATTGAATATAACGAAGTTGACTTACGGAGCTTAGTTGATAATAATATATTTTTAAAAAATGTGAATGTAGAGATATTGATAAATAAGGATATTTTATCAAAAGTAGTCTAAAAGTATTTAAGGTTATACCAGAGAGCGTTGCCGAGAGTCAGTGCTTGCCATAATAATATTTTATTACCTTTTTAATAAGACAGTAATCACTTTTTATTTAATGGTAAAATTATTGGCCTGTTTATGGCCTTACTAGATATATATGATTACTGACTCGTTTCCTATAAAGATTTAATTTGACATTCCGTTAGGTTAGTACTTCATTTTAGTAGGCCAACTTGAATAAAATATGACTTAGATAATTCAACGAAATTTGTTTTAAAAATATATTTGACTATGTAGATTTTGAAACCCATTGTTTTTGTCCTTACATTCCTCGCTTACTTATTTTTCCTTATTACAAAATTAAATTAAATGACATACCCTATAAACTAGTTCTAACACAAAAAAGCACAATGAAATTAAAGTGAGATAGATACAATTTTCTATTTCCAAAGATTAAAACTAATCTTAAATCTGTGGTACTAGAAAACCGGTAAAACCCAGAATGAATAATTGATTGTAAAATGTAAAACAATGTTATTATAAAGGTGTTGAATGTTGTGTGAAATGATTTGTGTTGTATGGCAATAGTTTCGTGTACTATATTACAATTTTTCAAGTGATTAACTGTTCAAAGATCAATCACTCGAAACTCGAATTTTATTTGGCTTTGTGATATTGAGATGAAAAATTGTGAGCTTGACATAAATTGGGCCCTAAAATTTAATACAAAAAGTTATTGAAATTAATCCTCTTCTATAATAAATTGTTAACGAAGATATCGTAAGGTGTTCTTAGAAGCAGTTAATGATAATGTGACATAACATTGTGTATAGTGTTCCTGTAGTTAGTAATGTATTATTCCCACGCATATGTGTATTGAGACAAAAGACGTGTTGTTAACGGAAATTTTTAATTTCGTTTTAATATATTGAATTGTAAAATTTTCAAATACATTTTGTCATGTGATTTAAATGTTTAATATTTATATAGAGAAATTCATTGTACAATGAAAATACTTCTGTTTTTAAATTTAATTCACAGACATAATAGTTCCTTACTTGCAATGTAATGAATATATTACAATTAGATAATCATATAACTAGTTGAATTATACAAATATTAATAATTGTTTAGTTCAATATTCATTATGTAATATGATTCTTCAGCTGTCCAAATGTGAATTTATTTTATATCCAATGTTTTGTCAAGGAAAGATCAAATATAATATCAGGTTCAGTAAAATTTTGACCCACCATAAATCACATTTTAAAGGGTGGACATATTTTAGCGAGCATGTTGGTTAAGGTATCGAATAACTAGTCATTCCCTATTGGTTATTTTATTATTTATTTATCATATCAAATATTGACTTATTAAGTACATTCTAGTTATAAGTTGTGGTTATATATTATCTAATGGTTGTATGACAATGCACAAATTTTAAAAATTTAGATTTTGTATATTTGTACTGTGCAATGTCACTTGAATGTATTGTTTGACATATTATTCATTTATTACACTTATAGGCAACTTAATATCTCATCTGCTGCATTGTTATTTTAAATTTGATTTTTTTAATATGCAATGTGTATCGTAACAAATGTTCCATGGTTTCATGTGGATTTGCAACGAATGTCAAGTGAATAAATTAATAATTTAGATATCGAGTCACAGCCAAACTCTGTTCCAAGACAATTAAAGTTTTATTTAATGAAAGGAATATACTATAATAAACAAGATTTTCCTGACTCGTCAGTCTAGTTTATCTACATACGAAAAATTATTACATATTTTTAAATTAGTCTTTAAAGGCCAATGTTTTATTCAGAAAATAAACTGTCAAATAAGTAATTAATTTATTCTACTGATAGTGATGAATTTCATATTATTTTAGGGTACTTGTATCAAATGCGTATATTCAAGTTCAGTTTCCATTACTTCTGTATGTTTTGTATCGCACCACGTATAAATACGTACAGTGGTATTATAGTATAGACTCATGGTGTATGGATATTCATTAATTTGAATTGTATCATATATAAGTATGCATTGGACTTTCAGGCGCACTGCGAACTACAAAGGTGTTAAATTATAAGTATTATGTAATAAGATATTTCCATGACAAGTAATAATTTATTTATTTTAACAGTACAAACGTATGTGGACACAAACACAATCAATCATGAAATGTAATTGTTGTTGAAACATTTTATTGTTGTTAATATTTTTTGATCACTTTCTGCACGCACTCTATGAATAAAATATAAAAATGATCACACACTTGCTAGAATAATTTTTTCACGTGATATTTTTTGTTTGTCATTTATGAAAATTGTAGATTGCTTTCAACCAGCCATTTCTGCATGATTTACTGACTCTGTAAAACCCTCATCTCTTATTGTGGATTATAGAAAATGGCTTTCTTGTGCTTTAATGTCTTTGACGATCACGTTGAAAATTTTATCATTTGTGATTTCTTTTGTTGGCATTTCATCAATGAAGATCTACCGATATTAAAAAGATCAAGTCTAGAGGAAAAACTGAAACCCAGACACTAGGTTAGTTTCAATCCGAGAAGTCTGTTATTAAGGAATTAACAAATGTTGCTGAAGTCTTATTTTCTATATTTGCTAAAGAATTATTACAGATGTTTGACTTAAAAATGTTTATTTAAAATTAATATTGCACCTTTGATTTAAAAAATTGGTTTACACAAATCACATTTTGCTTTATTGTTATAACTGGCAAATGGACTAAAAATAGGTAAGTTATACTTAGTTTTTGTCCTATTTTCAGAATAAACTCAATGTAAAAACAAAAAGTTTTCTAACAGAACTACTTTCACAACAAATTAAAATTATTACACATAATTCAAAGACTACACAAGTAATTGTTTCTAACTCTAACAAATATATAAGCCTTGTAACAATTAATAGAAAAAGTCAATAAAATATTGCAAAAGTGCATAATATAAAAAACTACATTCATGCTACTAATACAGAATACAGACACAAACATTGGAACCTTCATATCCTGCGTAGTACAAATCGTATCATATGAACACAAATAGCAATTTTTATACATTCGTAATTGAACCGATACTAATTACTCACATTTTAGTTCTTTTTATCCCTATATATTTAATCCAATTAGTCATATCAATAGTAATAAATTACATGAATATAAAGGAGACATTATATTTTTTCTTATGAAAACAGTTTATATTTTGTCTGCTCACAATTCGCATTAGAGTTGAAAAAAGTGTGAGAGAGAAATGAAGATTTAAAATATTTGTATGTTGGAGCAGAGTAGCTAGATAATCAAACATTTGTCATTTGTTAATATGCGCAAACATTTTGTTCAAATTTAATTACCGTAATCTATAAGCTTTGTTTGTGTGTCTATCATTTCAATAAATTTCATATTTACAATAAGGTAATATGAAATGCTATATAAAAATTCAATTGAAATTTAAAAAAAAAATTCAAAACAACTTCTACTTGAAATAAAATGTCAATTTAACATATATAAAAAGGCAAATAACCATTATTTGGTTCTTTTATCAATGGATAACTCTATCATCTGATAGTGTGTATATTTCGTTAATATCATTTATCTGACAATTGAAGAATTCATTCTGCTCTATCTGACAATAACTTTTAAACATAATGTAAAGGCAATAACACAGTCTTAACAAGAAGCTCGCAGTGTGAACATATTCGTTCAATTAATACTATTACATGTTGCCAATGCACCTATGAAATGCATTATGTTGTTGCTCGAATTTTACAAAATAGACATAAAAAAATGACATTTCTACCAAAAGTATTGTTCCAGCTGCTCTTGAACTATGCTTTTTAGTATTAGTAAAACTTTTACAAGCCTTTCTAGTGTAGAATGGATACTTTTCACTTTCATAATGGTGTGATTGTGCTATAAATAATTTCAAGTTCCAGATTTGTTTTCATAGAAAAGACATTTAGTGCACTGGTTAGAATTTCATTTCTATTTTATCATCCAGGTCAGATGTTAAGAATATTTTATTCCTTAATTTGCCTCACTCATGCTAGATACACCAGATGCACATTCTTCCATTTTAATAATCTGTTTATAATATTACACATAGATAGGACTGAAAATCGTCACAAGAACTTTTCCATAAGTCATTAATTATCCCACTCTCTCCTCAGTTAGGCATTTGGCCTCATAGGCTTTTACTTTTCTTTCTATATGAAAATATTTTTTTACATTGAGTTCTTAAAAAATGTCTTTTTCCGACAGCTAGCTGCTTTTCCATATTTTCCCAGTAGCTTGTCTATTCTATGCACCACAGAAAAACCAAAATAGCTGGATTGAATGTAAATTTATGCTAATTAATTTTAACAGGAATCATCTGAAACATTTTAATAATATTTTTTGTTTATTACAAATTAAAAACTGCCTTAAAACATTAAACAAGAGACGAGACAAAATATCTACTAACATGATTAATCTAACATATCTATCACATCTCTGAGTTGGACTTATGACGGGTATTAGGCAGACATGTTTCACTTAGACGTTTTTATAAAACTCAGTTTTGCCAACTTGAAAAGAGAAATGCAATATTTGTTGTGTTCACAGGTTCACTCCTGTAGTTGTAGTTACGAAACAAATAAATCACAAAAAATTCAAATGACAAGTTTTGTGGATGCAGTGACAATATGCAATGTAAAATTCATAAAATGGTTCAGTGTTATAAACAAAAGTAATCAATTTAATCATTGTACATAATAATTGAACAATGTAAAGGTGCTTTAATTTTTTTATTATCATTTTGATTGCTGGAATTCTTGTTTGCCTCTTTGAAGGTCTCTTCCTCCACTAGCTAGCCTATCTAGGCAGATTATTTATGCACAGATTATATATATATATATATATATATACATTAACAAAGCAAAGCCATATAACAAAAATCGCTTTTAATGAATTGGCATATTTTAAATATCATCAAAAGGACTGTACAAGATCCTTTCAGTGCCATATGGTGATAGTGGAATGAACTTTTGGTTCCACTGCTATAACTTTTTCGAATGACGTCTTTATAGTGTACATATTGTTATCAATCAAAATTATTTATAATGTCAAAATAATGTGTAGTGTGTCGTATAAAAGCATTTTAATAATTCATAAAGATAATACAATGTACAGCTTTTCAAAAATTAAATCTCATATCCACTCACAAGCTGTTCACGTTTAGGAACGTTTACTTTTTCTACTGATAAAATACAGCTCTCATTGACAAACTTGTAGCTGAAAGCTCTATTTCTATCGGTTTTAAGCAATCTATGTTGTTCATGCACGGTTCCTAAAAAGTGTAGATTGTTTATGAGCATTCAACACATTATTCAGCATATTTAATTATAAAGATAGTAACAAAACATTAATTACTTGTTCGAATCAAAACATTAATTACTTGTTCATATTCAATGCAATGTCTTAACACATCACTGTGCACTGATTGAAAGCTACATTGAACAAGTTAAAATATACCCTGCATAATATGAATATAATTTATTTTAAGTTTAGTTTACAATCAATTTTATAGTTACAAATTAACAATGTACAAAGTAATTGAACGTATTTTTGTGTTAAGTATGCAGTTAACAATGAAAATAACAAATATGTTTAATATGTTGCCATAACATTTTTTATCACTATTGTATAAATATATCATAACTTCGTTTCTTTTCATTTCTAGTTATGTTATCAACTTTTGTATAATCTATGTGTGTGTATTTGTCTATATATATATATATATATATATATATATATATATATATATATATATATATATATATATATATATATATATTACACATATATACCTGGAGATGATAACACAAAATTATTGTAGATGGCATTTGAGGCAACACGGCCACTGTCAGTTAGGATTGTATCAATCCTTGCTACGTTTTGAAATATTTTTGCATTTTTGGGAAGTAAACGATAAAATATATTTATACACACTACATTCTATATAGTGACGTTTGACAACTGCCGTTTCACAGATAATGGCCGTGTCTAAGATACACCACCTGGTAGAAAAAATAAGTGATCATCCCCATTGATATAAGAAGCAGAATCTGGCTTTCAAAACGATTACAAACAATTATTTTTTTTTGTTGTGTCCTTTTTACCAAAGCTATACAATACAATTCAACGAACTCCTTATTAAGATTTGAATAAATATGTATATTACATTTCGCACCAAGACTTATTGTTTATAAAGGTAATTCAGTTTTTTCTTATAAATTTTTATTCATTAAAATCTAAATCATGATGATAAAATACTCAAGTATAACTGTGACGTCAAAACTTATTATTTTTCTCTTATTTTTAACATTGGTCAAATGAAAAAAAATTTATAGATTGTTTTCGTCTTTTTGAGAGTAATCCTAAAAAAATTCTTGCTATACCAATTAACTAACATACATAAAAACTTATATAAAATGTATCATGATTTACATGAAAATTATTGAAGTTTTCTTAAAACAAATATTCCAATTAATTTGAAAATATTAGTAATTATATAATTTTTGTAATGTTACTAATCATTTTATTGTTTGTCACTATCATTTTCACTTTGTAATTATAGTCTTTCACTATTGATTACCTATGAACAATCATTATCAAAATGAGTAAAAGTTGTGGTAAAAAACATTTATTCTAAATAGATAATGAAAGGTACATGTGAATTTGTTATCTATCAAGTAGAAGAGATTGTTGAAAAGCTTGTCAGACTGCTTTAATGCAAAAGAAATAAAAATGTCATCCCTTCTTTATCCTTTCACAAAAATACTGGATTTATATCTTATAACCTGACATCTTGGTAAAATTACATTCACAGAAAGCACTATGGCAATGTTGATGTCATTATAAAAGAATTACTTCCCAGAATCTCGTTCGATGAACATTTAATTATGATTATGCAATAGTCCAGGTTCTAGGTCTATCGACTAGCATCATTCCAAATGGAAAAATTTAAGAACTTTGTTTTATCTATTTCCTTCCAAAATTAATAAGAAGTCAAGTCATAATTTATAATGAGGTATAATAATTATTTTAGTAGCTTTAGGTAATTATTAATTATTTCATAATCAATCTCATCTTCTAATGAGATATTTGTATAACCAATTGTACAAATTAAAATAGTAATTAGTAACTACTATTATTAATATGATTTGTAATAGTAATTACTAATTCTGATAGTACATTCTAAATACAGAGCAAGTAGTACTAATGTAAACAAACTACTTATTCTATAATTTGATCTAAAGCTGTAAAACGCCACCTAGATGCTAATGTAGAAAGAGAGAATAAAATAGCCAGTGTTGCTCTGTTTAGTTTAAATTACATTGATAGCATGTATTATATGGAATGTTCGCCTGTAGCATACCACAGAAATCACATTCTCTCAATTCAAATATAGTTTTTTTCAATTATTTCTTGGTCTGGACGTCACAGAAGCTTAACATAATATGACTTGAATATTAGAATTCTTACTTTGTCAATGACTGCTTTTCATCTCTTGGATCGCCATTGCAATTTTTTTTTTTTTCAGACTAAGGTCGCGTTATGCATCAGGTCGGTACGCTTCTTCTTTTCATTCTTAGAAACATTTTAGTTCAGCTCTAACCGAAATTACGTAAATGAGATAAAAATAAAAAAGCACAAATCAAATGATTGTTTCGATTATTTTTGGTCAGAGTCCGCATATTCGTTCTTCACACTTTCAAAAAAAAATGGCATAGCTTATGAAATTTCACATAGAAGAAACCATGAAAATTTTGAAACAATCACGTTTTAAGTATTATCTTATTTCCCAACAAATTTTATCATGAATATTGTAATATTAGTTTATTTTTCAGACTGGTGCAATGTCACTGACAAATATTTTTTCCTTGGTATTTACATAGTCTTAAGATATAGTTATATTACTATCACTACCAATAATACAACATTATACTGACAATGATGTTAAGACTTATTCTTATATTTAACCCTTTGATTGCGAAGTGTGCTTTTAGCAATAAATTATTCAGTAACAATAAATTATTTTAAACTTTTGACTATGCACTAATGTACATAGTGAAAAGCCAGACACATTATTTTTTAAATCATAAGCCTTCCACTCTGAAATTTTTCCATAAAAACCATACTGAAAACGATTATTAATTTTTTAAAACAGCACTCTGCATACCGATTGTCTAATGTCATAGCTGTGTTAAATAAAATACTGCTCTTTCTGAACATTTCCCAGTTAAAGGGTTAATAATATTATACTCTAAGCATCATGGAATCAATACTAAATCATTTGTCGTTTTAGGACTAATGTCCAGATTAAAGGGTTTTTAATTTGTATTATAAAATATGTAACTTTTTTTTATAAGTAAACCTCTAGTCATTACAAATAATTTGTGCTCACTGAAGCATAAAATTATGTTATCTGCTTAAGTATATGTTTCACTATTAGCAAATTGTTGGACTTGAAAATGCATCTGATGTCTGTAAGAATTTACCAGTTCCCCATTAAAACAATGCCTTTTGGTGAGATGTTCAACAAACAAATAGCAGAGGATATAAGGTTATAAAATAATGTTAAAATCATTGTTGAAAACGATGGAATTTGATGTATTGTGCCTTGTTTAATGAAAGTACATAGATATGTTGGTAAATTTAAATGTTTGTGCCTTTCATTGTATTGATTATATATTAATTTATTAGTTATCAGTGATTTTATTGGTCGCTTTTTATAGTGATAATGAAAACCTATCTCCTGTTTCTCAGTAAAATTCTCTTCTACACTATTACACTTGTGAGTTGTCTTTGTACAGGTTTAAAATTATATTTATTTGATAGGTGATGTTAGAGTGATAATAAATAATTGATGTGAGTCTACATTGTTTTATTTCATTTCTTGATTTGTCTACATCTATCCGAGAACATCCTATTAAATTCCATATCATTTTTTTATGTAAATTTTAGTTATACTCTTATTTTCATTTGGGTATTTTCTAAATAAGTTAGCGAAGAAAAAGTGTTTTGCTTTATTGAACTAATTTTATTGAAGCAAGAAAAATATTGTTTTACTTTTTGAATACCTTCAAAATTGCTCAATATTACAGAAAAAATTATTTTAATTTTGGACCATTATTTTCTTTTGCTGTTATAAATCATTTTAATATGTGTTGAACAGACTTAGGTATACACAATCACTACATGATGGTACTGTAATTCTGTACTGTGATTCTATACTTAAAAAGTATTAATTCTAGTCAACGTGATTTTCTGCATTGTGAATAAATTTGTATGATTCATAATCCTAACGCTAGAAACGGGGATGGCAAATAAAATATTTCATATATAATATAATCAAAGATCATAGGGTTCCATTTTCCTTAATTAATGCTTTTCATTTCTAGCAATATTTTGGTAAAATTACGTACAGTATTCGTCACTATAGCCATATTTTATGATAGAAAAATTTCAATATGCAAAAAGTGTATTTTCAGTGACATATTGCACCCCATTTTAAGATACGCTTATAATATTTTTTTAATTATGTCAGAGTGTTCCGGAGATCTGTCCTTTCCTAAAAAGTTCTCTGTATACTCTGTAAATATTTTATCTAGCACTTGTTTTAGTATATTATGTCAGAGGCAAAGGAGGAAAATTATTGCCATTATGAAATAGCACAATTTACAAACTAGACTTTAGGAGAGTTTCTCGTCCTTCATATTAGTAAAACGAGATGCCGATTATTAAATATGAGATTTTCTGTTTGATAATCGCTACATGATAATTTACATTCAATTAAATCCCAAGTTGGTTTCGAGAAGATCAGAGCTGCTTTGTGATACCTGAAATTGTGCTCTGTATGTTTTAAGGCATTGTGAAACGTAAAATTTTGTGGGATTAAATAAATACACACACATTTCTTTTTTGAATGAAATATCAAAAAAGGAATGTATATATTTATTTTTAATTCTCTGAAATGACAATAAATTAAACAAGGCTCCTTCCGTATTGAAATAGCGGTAGGAGAAGGTGGGATACAGTGGATCAACATCTATATCTCTGTCTGTTTGATACAAATACATGGAACATCGATAAATCGCATGTTCTAGTAGTTGTCCCTCCCAGTAGTTGTCCTCACTCCATAAGTACGAAATCTACTTTTTTATGTATATTTATTGAATATTTTATAATGAAAACTGTTTTAAATTGTATTAATATTATTGTGTTTCCTAACTGACTATTTCTAGCCCTTAATTCAGTAATTGTTTCAGATTATCGACATACCTAAAAGAAAGACTAATATTGACATTATCAGTGAAGAATAGATGAGGAATGCAATCTATATTATTTCAGATGGAAATAAAATGAGAAAAATGGCTAAATTGAACAATGTTCCATATACCACTTTGTAAAGATATTACAAAGATATATTGAGAAATAATCACAACCAAAGATACCCTAAACAAAGAGGAAATAGAGAAATGTCGGCAAGGGAAGAGTAAAAAACAAAGACGACATCAGCAAGATGCTAAAAGTATGAAAAAGAAAGCTTTATGGTAATACTCTGACTGTGTGAAGAATATAATAAAGAATAATAATAAGAATTGAAAATATTAAATTAAATTGACCAGGCCTTTTTAAATGTCTATCATTGGGCAAAGTAATGAAAATATGTGTTTTGTTAAATTCTTTTATCATCTGTACAATATTACAAAATTGAAGGCATTGTGCCTAGTAGTTAACTATTACTATTATTAGTACTTAACTATTACTATTATTAGTACTTAACTATTAAAACAAAACAATAAAAATGTTTCAGTTTTAAGAATAATTACACTTATTATCCTAAAACATAAAATTAACTGTGTTATTTGTTGTTGAACCAATATTATAAAACCAAAACCATGAATAGTAGGTATAGTATATTAACTATTAAGAGCCTATTACTTAAATATAATTACTATTACTTAAATATATATTTTGCATAATCAACGTTAGATTAATTTTGATATTATAAAAACTAATTAGTAGTGCGACATTTTTTTTTTTTTATTGGAGCAATTGCTACTTTGACGACATTTCGAGTTACGGTTTTTTGTTTGAAACAACTACACCAGTCAGATATAGAGCCACCTTTACAGCCTCACCGGTGTAAAGGTGGCTATAAATTTGACTGGTGTAGTTGTTTCAAAGAAAATACCATAACTCTTTGGTGTCTGCACTTGATGACATTCTCTCGGTGAAATCTTGGATACAGGAATTTATTAAACACAACTAAATTTTTCTTTACATACTGTAAATTGGTTTCTTGAATGGAACTGAATTTGTTATTTCAGTCACAGCAGCAAGTATGTTGCTTCAATTGCTATGAACCTGATCAACGTCTGGCAAGTGAATCTTTACAGCGTCACAGATTTTAGCCACAGGATAGGGTTAGACGCATCAAGCACCTTATCGGCTTACTTTTATAAGTTATTTAAAGCTACTCACTACTCCTAACAAGCTTAATAAATTTCTTTTCTGCTCTCCACATTTCATTCTAATAGAGCGATTTCATTTGTGGGTATTGGATTTTCATTTCAAGTGGCTCGCTACCAATTCTTCACACTATATTGTGCCACTTTCATTAGTATCTTGGCTTTCAGACAGAAACAAATCTTTATTAATTCTTTCATCTTGTTGGAAATCTGAAACTACTAATGGTATGGAGTACTAATGGATTGTGAAACTAAGTTTGGACAGACCAACTACACTTGTGTCTTTATTTTTAGTGGTCTCTATTTTATTCTGATTATTTAAAAGTTTCTATAGGTCCACTTCTGAATTGATATAAAGTTTCTTGACAGATAGTTTCTAGAGGTATTAGGAAAACTTTTTAGACCAATTTTTAACTTTGTCCCGAATATGGCTTCATTTGAATGACATTTTATGCCAGTGTGATAAGCTCTATTTTTCGTTAACTAAATAAAACGTAATCCTTCTGATCATTTTTGAGTGACATTATCTTCCAACCACAAACTAAACAAGTTCTCAATATCTTGATTTGCTCATTCTACTGATCGTGACTCTGAGAATATTTCAGGTTTCCATGGACATTTTAGCTCTTTCCTCGCATTTATAAAGTTCTTGAATAATTTTATTGGCAATTTCCGGTCATTATCACTTTGAACAATACTCAGTGCACCAAAAATAGTAAAATTATCAAGTAGTACATATGCAACTTCTTTGGCTCTTTTATTCGTAAGGAGATGAAGCTGAACAAATTTAGTAAGAGGATCTTATAAACGAGTATTAATTTATAATATCATCATCATCTCCTTGGGACTGCATGTCGTTTAAATCATTCATTTCGCAGCTTAAAATGGGTTTAATCACTAAACCTTTCTTCGGTATGCTTTGTTTTTGTATATCTCACATTAGTTTAAATAAATGACAATAACTTCTCTCATAATGTTTTAATATCATAAATTTAACTCTTTCTCCATTCGATTCGACGTCATGTAAAATCGGAAATATTTCTTCTTTATGTATGTAAGATTTAATCACGTTATCTTCTGTAATTGGAACAATAAACTTTTTCTGTTTCTCGAATATTCATGACGTTGAATCTTTGCAAATACTGGTAATCGTCTAATATTTTTTTACCCTTAAAACTATTTAATCTTTTGAATTATCTTATTTATCGTTAGTTAAAATTAAATATTCAGACCTTTTAATTATACTGATTCATAATGCATACCAATTAATTTTGATTTATCCATGCTTAAATTTTGAAACACTAACAATCGTCCACCCTATTGGTATTAAATTCGGCACTATTGCTATTCAATAAATATGCTACGGAGAATGTGAGTTCTGATTGGCCAGTGCTCGTCACATGTTTCCTCCTGCTTCGGCCGTTGCATCTCCTGCTAAAAATACCTAAATTAATCAGAGATGCGCAATAGTCTCTTAACAATATACGCAATGCCCAGATACTGTAATAAATAATGAAGTTTCAATCTTTATTAATCACATTGCCTAATTCGACTCATCATTAATCATAATACTCGGGCATTTTAAATAATGCCTTCATTAATTGCTTGATCCATAGCTCATAATACGTTTTGTAATAATATCTGTCCATAGTAGACCTGGTGAAAATCTAAAATCAATTCAAAATTTTCGTTACTATAACTCAGATGCTCTATTTGTTGTTCGTCGCTGAGGTGTTGGTGTCGCTGAGTCTTGACCTACATGAATACTCTGGGTCTCAATTAGATACTCATGGTAAAACCATAAATTAATATTTAGAAAAAAGAAACTTTACATATGCTTCGAAAAATTTTGTTTTTGAAAATTTATGATCACGTGGTAGATGCCGTCGTCACCGTGGTGTGTTGGGCCTGCGAGGCGCACCGCGGGGACCTGGATTCGATTCCTGGCCGCTCGTCGAACGGGCTGGACTGTTCTGGTTGGCTGTAAGAGATTGCTCTCGTAGCAATAAGGCCACCATATGTATTAATTAGATACATTAAAGTAAATAAATAAATAGATGCAGGATATATAGCAAAACTTGATGATTGCAGCAAAACTAAATTATAAGCAGGTAATTGGTACTGCAAATATTCACGATTCTCTGTATTCATTACAGATTGTTAAATGTTTAACTAGAACATGTTGCAATGAGATCAAAAGCAGTTTGCCATATTTACATTCTAACAGATTTTTGCTGCCATCTATAAGAATATAGAAATCAAAAAAAGGGTTAATTATAGCAGACCCAGACAGTGAGTGTATTTACATTGATTTACGTGCACATCTTTCTGTGCAACTCCAAAAAGGAACTAAAGATTTTCTCCACGTTCCTTATTATTGTTTGTTTTCATTAGTTCATAGTAAACTGGTAATAAGAAACTGTAATGTAGGAACTTTACTTGGCGTTGCATGTTCGTGTAGCGTATTCGCAGTGTTTTGGCCAAATATTTATGCAAAATCCAAACATCACAAAAACACCATTCACACATGGATGCAAAGCAGCAAATATGTTATATTTTTTTATTCATAATCAGTGAACGCACTAAGCAATGGACGTATTGACGGCAACAGCAGGTTATTTTTCCCCATTCCCCAAATGCATGTTATCAACACATGCTGTGTAAATACAAAGTTGTTTAAAAGACCATGTGCGGGCAGCTAGCTGTGTGTGGATAGTAAACAAATTTTTTTGTAATATTTCCATTTTTTGTTTTGTGACAAAACCGACAATGAAGCGAAAATACATATTAGTGTATTTGTCTTGTTCGTGCAAATAAGGCAAATAGAGGCGTTCCTCAAATTACATAGTTTCGACTTAAATCGTTCCGAGTTACGTCAAAACAATATTTTGATGCCATTTCTCAAAATAGCAGCAATTGTTTTGATTTACATCACACTGTAGTCGTATCAAGTTCAGGCAATATAAACTCCTTTGGTTGGGTCTTGGGTCTCAAAGTGCGGGAGATCCTCTGTGTCAAAGAGCGCACACACCATATCACTATAATATGCAACGGATGATTAAACATGTTATAGTTTTCTTTATATCTTTGAGTGTTTCTGTTTGTTACTTGTATAAAATCGGTTTGAAATTATTGAAATTGAATTACTATTCTGCCTAAGCGAAACAGTAATAGTGAAGGGCAGAAAAAAGTGAGAAAGACAATAACAATGGAGGTTAAATTTAAGATTTTAAAACTTGAAGATCGCGATTGCCCACTTCATTAATTGGACGTGAACTTATTTTATCGCGTTCAACAGTACAGACAATAATGAAAGATAATGATCAACTTCTTACAGCTTTACATTCTATTTCTCCAAATAGCACTAGCGTACGTAGAAGATATGCTTTAATTTCTGAGATGGAAAATGTTAACAGAGAATCTTAATGTTAACAACAAAATTAGTGGAAACAAATAAAAAAAAAGCAAAACAAACTAGAATTTATGCATTCTTCAAGCCAAAAATCGAATTTATTGTGCTTCTTACTCATATATATATATTTTTTCAATTATGATCAAATCACTTAATCAAAAGCAATAATGTAACATTAAGTATCAAAAATAGTTATTATTTTAATAAATATTTATTTTACGTACTTACTTCCAGTAATATAACATTTTTCTTTGATATTACCTACCCTTCTAGGACCTAGCTCCCTAATATTATATGGAAATCTAAAAAATATGTTTCGACTTATGTAAATTCGATTTACGTCACATATTTCTTCACCCTAGTATGCCATGCCAAGTACGAGGACTGCCTGTATAGACACATAAATGATCCCCACATAGATGTTTTCGGGCAAATAAGGCAAATACACATAAGCGCCAGCATAAAGAATGCGGTCTTTACCTTTCCTCTAATAAAAATTTATTAAAATATTTGAAGAATATGCACGCAAAAAAGAAAGGAGTAAATATGGATGTGCAAACATATTCAACGGTATTGTATCACAGCACATTGAGCATGGGAGCTATTACGCATCTTAGATTATGAAAACAACAGAATGAAGTGTATACGAATATTATGCATGTCACCATAGCTATTCCGATGCCAGTAATAGAAATATCAGAAATTTAAAAGATGGTTGAACCTACAATGAAAATAACACAACACTTAAGTGACTCACAATTAAATGAAACTACGTGATGTAGTATTATTTCTACTTTCTTTAAGTTCTATACCACGACCTAGGTTTCGTTGTATTACAATATCGTCCAGTGGACTATTAGCAAAGATCTTTGCTAATAGTGGGCTATTAGCAAACACCTTTGCTAATAACCCATCTGAAGATGTAATATAACGAAACCTAGGTCGTGGTAAAGAACTTAAAGAAAGTAGAAATAATACTACGTACATCATGTAGTTTCATTTAATTGCGTATAATGAATTTCTACAAAATTAATGCCTAATATATTCAATACCAATTGTGAAGTAACTACCTAAAAATAAGAATAAATTTTAATTTTGTAGACATAATACATATTTTCTCATGAATAAGACAAGTTATATTTATAAATATTTGTTTTGGTATTAACTGTTTATATGATTTACCATTTTTTTTCTTTTTAAAAATAATTTGGTAGGGGTTGGCACTATTGTGACATTATTATAGCCAGAGGGGTGTACCGAAGTGTTGCAATAGAGAAAGAAGGGGTCGAAAGTCTGGATTTTACATGATGTATTTTACAGAGGTCCTTTTAAAAAAATCAAGTGACATTTTTTAGCCTGCATTTCCTTCTATTTTATTCCTGCATTTATTTTATTTCTTTCTAAATTAGAGAAATGATGAAAGGTCTTACTTTTCCTATGGTGAAGAACTTTTATAGTTTTCTGTTTTAAGGGGATTCAAAGAACAAGTTTCATATTTTTATCTAGTTGAGCTATTTCTAACTAATGAAACGCAATGACGTAATATAACTAGTACTACCATTAACTAGGTACTGTGGAAAATTAATATTAAATTATATACTTCAACTAATATCAGCCATTAACCTTACTTAGGTAATGCTAACATAACTAAATTTTCAACTTTAGTTGTAACATGTACATTGATATGTTTGAACAAAGAAGGCTCATTACAAATTACTAAAACTAGGCAACTTTAATTACAAATACACTAGATAGTTTTAACGCCAGAAAGCATTACACTGAATAATTTCAGTGCCAGAAATAAATGTGATCATTTGTCAAACATGAATTGAAATATTGTTCTGATGCCAAAAATAGATTTATTTTAGTAAACATCAAGTAAAATCACAGACTCAACTCTACAAAGTTCAAAAATTAAATGGAGTTTCAGTTATTACTGTGAAGTATTGGTCTCTGCTTGTGGATGTGCAGGAAGAAAACCATGTTAAAACAAAACTATATTTGACCTGTGGAAACTTTCACTGACAGATGAATAACAATTTTAAATTGTCTTTCGCGAGTAACATATTTCAAGACACTCAGTGTTTTGTTAAGGCCATATATTGTCGGTAAACTGTTTGCATTCATACAAAATAATCATCCGAAATATGCTAAATAATGTTTCATTTAGAATCATGTTATGTTCATTTAGAATCAACTTATGAGAAAAATTATTTCATTGTTCTTACCAATCTTGGTTTTGCCATACTTACTCCCTACATTTTCAGCACCTGCTTCTTTAGACAAAAACACTTTTCAACAGAATTTCCTCATGTCTTAAGTCAAAACATATGTTTATTAACTCTTGTTTAATTTCACATCTCAAAATTTAGAGCAACTTACATGTCGGTATAATAAACCTTGCGTAAGCCCAATCTTTTTCTCCCATAAGTTCTAAGTCTCGAATGTAGTTAATCCTGAGATATCATACATATCACTAGTTGTAGAGTAGTTATCTCTACCACTTGTCACATAACAAAAATGGTGGTGCCTACTATTATTGTTGCCTACACTTGACAAAACGAAAAATGCAAATGCATAAAATTCTGACATGTCTTGAAAGAAGTAGGTATTATTAGTATTCATCAAAACTAATTGATTTACTGTAGAATAGAGATTTTAAAAATATCCTGAGCCCACGCTTATGGGGATTTCATGAACTAGAAAACTGCAAAAATAATAACTTAAAGAATGACAGCAGAAATACAATTTTGGAACAGCGAAAATTTAATTTTCCTAATTTTTTGCTTTAATTGAAAGGATATAGGTAAAAAAGGAAGAATCAACCAAAATTAGGGCTGAGTCGCCTTTAGGCTCAGGCGATTATTTTATTAAAAAAGTGATTTGAAAAAGAATACGAAAATGCACCAAGGGTCGCATAAAGTGAGGTTATAAAATTTCTATTCGACAGTCAATTGACAGGTGTTTCTTCATAGAAAGGGCATTTTTCAAATCAATCAATGATCGTGCCCGAGCCCTAATTTTTTTAAATATGTCGTTTTTTATGTATATTCTTTCATTTAAAAGAAAAAAAATGGAAAAATTAATTTTCACTAAACTGAACTTATACCAATGTTTAGTATAGGTTTTCTTTTGTTACAATAAAAAAAAACAATTTAACCTCACTTTTTACATTTATTTTGTTTTATTAACTTACAATATAAACATAGTATTTATTCCGTTTTAGGCGCAGCCGCTTTGGTCTTCTTTTCTTTAATAGGCCTTTGAGAACGGAGGATAGCGGAGGCACGGCGAAGGGTCGCTTTTGTGAGGTCCGTACGATAGTTATTAGCCTTTAATAGCCTCCTTACTTTGTGGAGCGATCTTCTGGCTCCAGCTTTGAATGGACGACGTACTGTGTTTTTAGCAGGCTTGTTTGCGGACTTGGCTTTTTTGTAGACAACTGTGAATCCTTTTCTGTCTGGATTCTCCACCACACCGATTGATTTTTTGTGGATGAGCCCATTGTAACGGAAAGAACTGAGATTTGTTACATTGTTCGGTTCCTTACTGAAGGGCTTTTTGATGTTACGCTTCTTTACAAGGAATGCGTTATTGTTACGGATTATCATCCACGATAGATGGGCCGACATCGTGAGAAAATTTTTCAAGTTTTAATTTTTAAAACCAAATTATTATCGTTAAAAAACACGAATGCAACGTGCTCTCAACGTGTCCGTAGACTAAAAGGAATAGACACAGAATAGATACGGTATAGATATAATGGTTAAAACGGAAATTATAGCATTTGTCTACGGTCGTTGTCAAAAAGCTACAAATTGCTCTTATTTACTTTTAAATCAAAATTTTACAAATTAAATCATAATTTTGCATCGGAATAATATTCTGTTTTTTTCATTTACTTATAAAATGAGTTAATCATACACTTTACATCGTTAAATTTTAAAAAATATCCCCACAGTAAGTACAATGAATTTTGTTTTTGGGAAATTATATAATTGATATAAATTAATTGAATGAGGTAATGTTATAATGTTCTCCAACTAAGCATTTGCGGAAAGCGGAAGAAAAATAAATTACAATACCTTCTATTGGTAAATTATATTCATTACATTCATCTCTCGTAGATAAGCAACTACCTATGAGAAACAAGCTAAACAAAAATTTACAGTTCAACGTTAAAATTTTTATCGCGAAAGAAAAGAACGAGTAAACATAAGAGTGGACTTACTTTCTTTGTTAGAATAATATCAATAAATGCAAAGAAATATCAATTAGCCAAATATTGAATAATACGAAAAGAGAAACCTTGGAAAATTTTTTTTCTAATCACTTCTTCCTCCTGGTGAAAGCTAATTAGATGAATATGTTACATGAATTAAACGTAATATTTTTTTTAGAATAATTTGTTGCTAAAAGATCCACTTGAGGATCACCAACTATTAGTGACAAAAGATAGACAGAAAACTTATTATCTAAAATTTATTATATAAGACCTACAATAAATTAATGAGGTCTGGTAATGTTATGAGCGATTATCTGCCTATAATTACTATCTTAAAATAAGTAGAATTAACGAAGAAGTCCTGAAATTTCAGAAAAGCAAACTAGTAAATTTCTATCTATCTTGAATGTGCGATGCACCAAAAAAATGAAGGTTTGATAAGAAAATAATACTAGTGCACAGTGGAAGAGCATCCGAAATCATTTTAACCAATATAATTTCTGCTTGTCTACCCGTGCTGAATACGTATTAATAAGTAAAAATTATTTATTAGTGTAAGTTTTTAGAATACCTGATATCTTCCACCCTCATTTATACTCGCGCGCGAGTGGGGAAGGGAACGAGAGAAGAGGGGGGAAGAGACGACCACGAGACGCGTGTGTAAACGATGGGCTCGCAGTTCGTCTCCATCAGAAACTCGTCTTACGAGCTGCGAGCCACGAGTTTAATTGAGGCACGAGTGTAACGATTCTACCCTCAATTAACTTAATAATATTGATATTTACTCAGTTTGCATCAAATGTTAAATATATTGTGTTTTAGTAATTTGTTCTGTGTTACTAACTGATAAAAGTATATTTTGTAGAAAAATATCTCGAAAATGCATATAATTGAACTCGATAAATTCAATTACACACATGTGAGGTGAGTTTTAAATAAACAAAGATAACAAAAAAAATCAATGCTGGATTCCACATTTCTGTTGCAATCCATGTGCTACAGATTTGAGAAATTGACTGAGTGGCAAAAAACATAATTTCTTTTCGTAGTGCCAATGCTGTGGCGAGAATAGACAAATCACGTAACTGATTGTTATTTCTGCCTGACTACTAATATATTTGGAAAAGGTAAGAACGGTTCTAAAAAAGAAGCATGCCATAGTATATCTAAATATACCATCGGCTGCTCATCCTGTGTCACACAGTAACCTTCACCCGATCCCGAAGTGTCTTAATACTGGCGACGATGAAGATAAAACCACAAATAGTTCACCATCAAGTTCTTCAAAGTCGGAATACGAACTACCTAGTACAACATCACAGCCACATAGGATAACGCAAACTGAATTAAATGATCTTGTAAGGGACTTAAAATTGCCAATGAACAAAACAGAACTTGTAGGCTCGAGACTAAAGCAATGGAACCTTATAGAAAGTGAAGTGACTATAACATCTTTCCGTACTAGACGAAAAGAGTTGACGCAATATTTTGAAATGGCTGAAAGTTTAGTTTTTTGTAAAAATGTCAGTGGTGTGACGGGAGCTCTTAACATTACCTATACAGAACAAATGGAGACTTTTCATAGATAGATCTAAGTTAAGTTTAAAAGATGTATTGTTACATAATCGAAATATTTTACCTTCCATTTCTATTGGTCACGCAGTCCATACGAAAGTGTCTTATGAAAATATGGAAACCCTTTTGCTGCGGATTAAATATCATAAACACAAATAGCAAATCTGCGGTGATGTGAAAGTCGTAGCTGTTCTGTTTAGGCTACAATTAGGTTACACGAAATTGTCTTGCTTTATTTGCGAATGAGAAAGTCATGATAGAAAAGGGCATTAAAAAAAATGGTATGACCTCATCGTTAGTCACTTCAACCTAGGTAAAAAAATATTCAAAGTGACCTTTTAGTTGACCTATAAAAAGTGTTATGGTGGTACCATTGCACACAAAACTTCAGCTTATGATAAATTTCGCAAAAGTAATGTACAAAAATGGAGCTGCTTTTCAATACCTTCGTCAGAAATTTTTAAGATTAATTGAAGCTAAGATTAAAGAAGGTATGTACGTCGGCCCCCAAATAAGAAAATTATTTTAAAATGATAGCTTTGATTCTGTTTTAGAAGGTAAAGAAAAAAGCCTGGGAGAATTTTTGCCATGTGATAAATAACTTCTTAGTAAATAAGACGAGTGACAACTATGTTAAATATTTTCGAAACTAATATGTTATCATCATACCAAGAACAGGGTTGTAACATAACCATGAAAATCCACTTTTTGCATTCTCATTTAGACTTCTTTCCGGTGGGAGTTTTAGCAATGAACATGAGGAGCGCGAACATCAGGAGTTCCCAAACAAGGAAAAACGATATTAGGGTAAATGGAACATTTAAATGTTGGGAGTTTATTGTTGGACTGTTTGTCGTGAGATATTACAGAAGCAGAATACAAGCGAACTGCGAAAAACCAAAGCGGGATTCTGCGAATGAATTTTTGCAAAAAACTTCAAATTTTGTATTTCTGAAAAACTGAAATTAATTTTAAAATATAATTATATATTTTCGTATTCAATGTATAAAATTTTCGTAATTTCAAAGATAAAATGTGTAGACCAGTATAATTAAGTTTATAAATAACATAACCTTTGAAGCCAAGAGGATCTAACCTGGAGATAAAAGAAATAAACGTTTACAAGCAAATTCAGGTGTATGTGTGGTAAAATGGACCAATTAGAAGCAATTAGAAAAAGACTTTCAAAACTTACGCATTATGGCAGGAGGTGAGACAACTCAATAGTGATATAAGGTTTTCATAGCTCTAATAATGCATTGACAATATTTTAGCAAAATTTGGACTCAAAGAAAAATCAATCGTCAAAGTTAGCTTAGTTTAAAAAATTAAAGAGAACGGAAACATCAAGAAGCGAATCAATGATATATATCTCAAAATCGATTTTATTTGATAAAAAATATATTAATGTCTAAAAATCCTATTTTACAAACATATGTTTTTATGTGTAAATACGTACTACATAAATTAATTTGTATTATTGCTATAGGAATTGTCTGCTATATGTTCAATAACTCCACTGATATTTGTATTAATTACGTAATTATATTTTTCTCAATGATTTTTCTTTTTTTTCGCAATCTATCCTAGAAAAGTATTTTAAGGTTCTTTAAAAGTATCTAATATTTATATTCCCAATTTTTTTAACTGATCTGAAAAAATACAATGTCAATACGATATTTTTTTAATCACAATTAACTATTTATAAAAAATAAGAAAGATACGCCTATTATACCATCATTTCTAAATAAACATCTCGTTCTAAAGCTTTTTTTATCAAATCACAAGAACATAAATTCTGTGGTCAGATATAAGTATTTTAATCATGAAAGTATTATTTTTGTTAATACAGTAACTTTAAAAAGTGCAAACAAAGTCACAAACTTGTTCTCTATCTATACCTAATCTAACCTTTTAAACGACAAATATAGTTTATGGTAGTAATACCGTTGTTTTCTTTCGCATTTGTGGTCATTTGTCAAATTCCAAACTTCTCTTGGACGGTACTTGTATATTACTTTCCTTGTATGTGTTTTGTATTCGTTTATTTTCCTTATTTCGTAGTCTTATAACCGTTTTCCGAGTTTCAATTGGTGTAAATATTTTTAATGGTGCCAAATTAATGTTTTCTTTAAAGCGAATACAATGACTCAAAGTGTTAAACATATAAACAAAGATATTATGTTTGAAAATTATATTGACGTGGAACAGTACGATTTTTCCAACGATCAAACTTGGTGAGTAAATACGTATTTGATTATTTAAAATCATAAAATTGATAATTTACAGTGTTATTAATTGTAGGTGTAAATGTTGGTTTAATACTCGTGTCCTACTTAAATATTTTTAGGTCGATAGAGGAAACGTTTTAAATTGTAAGTTGCTACATCCGTAATTGACATGTCTTTCCCAATGGCTCATTTGGGATAACAAACTTTTCACCTTTAATTTTTTATAGAAACAACTTTCTAAATATATGATGCTCATAATGAACAATTATACATAAAATATCGTATACTAAATTTAGAATTATCCGAAGACTAAGTTCATATTTATTTTAAACTTGTGATGTAATTTAGAAACATTAAAACGTCAGTATAATATAATTTTGGAATTTTCTAATCGTTTTCTGCTAAAAAAATCAAATTTAAATATCTTTATTGGTAAATTGCTTTATACGAACTTTGTAACCTAAACCATCGTATTGTACAAAAAGTTAATACACACTGAACTATTTTTAAATAATGTTTATAATATTTCATAAATTAACTTTTTTTCTTCATCAATTTGTTTTGATATATAAAAATAATATAAAATAATACAGAATGAATTTTCATAATTCTACTTGGAGTCCTATGAAATATAACCTGCATATATCGAATGAAATGATTATTTATTTGAAAGTGTTAGTGACTTACTTCCTTCAAAACGTAAAATACCTAAATACAGACCAGTCACTCAATTTGCTAAGGCAATTATCATACTAACTTAATATGCCTCTTTAGCTCTTATAATCCGTCTCAGCTCCTGTAATTACATTTTTACTACTCATACTTATATAGGCTTATTATATTTCTGTTAGTATCATGCTCATATTAAAAATGAGTGAGTAAGTTTGTTTGTTTTTTTGTTTCTCTTTCACACCCTCTATTATATTTTGGTTAGCTAACCAAAATATACATACATAGCTAACCAAAATTGCCTGCGTCATGAAGGTGAAAGTGGTATTCTTAATTCCTATAATGGTATTTCAATAAGTTTCAGATAAAAGTAACATTTAAGAAACTTTGTTCTATATCTTGATGAGCATTGCAATATGTCATAACAAACTATTGTATAAAACACTAATAATCCTTGCTATTCCCTCCGTTCTGAGAAAATGCATCCATTCATTAGATTTTGAGCATCTTTGGTCCAAAAAACTGATTATAAACATCAATTAATAGATCTTGGAGTAAATTTTTTAAATTTGTTTGTTGTCTTTAGTACCACTGTCATTATTCAATAGACTTTTCATTAGTTAATTAGTTTATTGGTTTGCATGTAGATGCTAGTTGTTTTGCATAAAAAGTGTAATTGTGGAATTTATTGTTTGCCTAAATTTTGGAATTTATATTTTCAATTAATTTCAACAAGTCTGTATCAGAGACTACCAAATTTTCTGACCCCATAACCCACTCGCCTATTTTTTTTTTCTTCCGTAAACCCCTTGTCAGCAACATTGAATTTTCCTAAACATATTAATATCAAATATGATTGTCATAATTGATGCAGTGTTGTTCAGTACGATAGGACTTTTTTGAGAGTGGACAATTGTAAAAAAAGAAATGTGAATAATTTTTACTCAAATATGTTTTATTAAAAAGACACAAAATGAAATTAAATAAAATAAACCATATAGTGAATCAGTATTTCTTATATAAAATTATAATTCTTATATAAAATTAATACACGAAAAATGACATTAAAGGTTGGGATGAACCTGATGCTCTGACAATAATTGTTCAATATTTGGTTTGAAATAAGTAAGGTATAACGTCAAACTCACATTGATGATTTGCAATTAGTTTCTTGTATTCATAAGAAGATTGGTATAAACATTTTAAATTGACTGTCGCCTAAAATTTCACTTACTTAAATATGAAATAGGAGATTGTGTAGCAATTGTTGTAATCTGATTGATATGTATTAAGTTTTCTGGAAAGTACTGCCTGTTTTTAATTAAAAGAAGATAATATATTTTTAATAAGTTTTTTGACATTTATTGAACAGTATAATTTTAATCATTACTAACGACATTTCCCAATGTGATTGTAACTTGTGAATTCCATTTCTGTAGAATGACTCATGTTTCGAGATGGGAAACTCAGACAGTGTTTGACTAAATCCGCTCAATTTTTTAAATTTTGTGCTTCAAACAATTTTGCAATGGGAGAAACAGATCATAATCATATGGCGCTAGATTCGAAGAGTATGGTGAATTTGAAAGAACTCCCAAACCTAGCTTTGTGATTTTCTGACAAGTTGCAAACAGCATTGTTTTGGTGGAGCATGATTTGCTTCCCTATTGCCAGCACTGGTCTCTTTTCCTTTTAGAACTTCGTTTAAATGTTCAATTTGTCGACATTACATTTCCAAATTGATTTCTTTTTTGGGTTTGAAAAGCTCATAATTTACTGGTCTTATCGAGGCTGAAGCTGAGTTTCAAGGTGGAGGGGGAAAGTTGGTCAAACTCACATTCTGGCACCTCTCTGAGAAATTCAAGTCATGTGTCCAAATAAGGGTTTGGAGCTTTTATATGATCTCCAGTGTCGGTTAAAAAAAGGATCTTTCTGTTGCCTAACAATATTACCAATATATTATTATTAAACTCAAAATAACTTCCTTAAAATTTTTTTAATGATTTCCCACATTCTGTCGGAAACTATATCCTCACCAAATTTCTACGTGATTCTATAGCATTTCTATCTTTTTGAAATCAATACATAATGCAATGTCAAAAATGAACTTCATCAATTGACATGAATACCAGAACATATCTCACTTAGTGCTGGGTTGATGAAATCATTTTTTCAGTAAATTTAGAAAAGCACATATCTAGAATCACAAATGTAAAAAAGGGCAGCTTCAAACTAACATGTTCATACATGTTGATACTTGGGATAACATTATCGGACAGAAATTTCCAGTAAACCTAATATAAAATTGATATGTTTCTAAACATAAAAAAATTAAATTGACACTGCAACCTGCTTACAAACACATATTATTTACATGATGTATAACCCCTGATCGATGAATCTATGATGAATATTATATAGACATGTGATTAGCGCTCTTGAAGTAGTCTTCTTAAATTTTGATTTTGTCTAAATTTCAATGCGACTATCTCTTTTATATACCTGATTTCATAGAATACCTGCACTATTTGGGCTTCATATCTCTTGTTTGTTTTATACGGCTATAATTTATCAGTTAAGTATAACTAATATATTAGTTTTTCTTATATGGCATCTTCCAGAAAGTCATTATTGCTCTTTTCAAAACCATTAGTTCACAAAGTTTATATTAAAAAAAAATAGTTTTCAAAATATTTGGCTAATTGTTTAATCACTGTTTATAATGAAAATTACAGAAACTACTGAATGGATTTTAATGGAATTTTTATTAATTGTTTCACTTCAGAGCACCTATGTATTTATATATTATATATTACTGTGCAATATCATAATTATTGAGAAAAACTCAATATAATTTAATAAATAATTTCCAGTCCAATCGGTTTTATTTAATGACGTAAATCTTTTGGTATTTTATTCCCGTGACTTAAAATCCCAGTAAACAAATGATATAAATATTGTAAAACTAAAACATCATAGTTCAACTAGATCTGACAATAAATCAGTAGATCAAAGTTACTAACTGGTAAACAATATAAAAACCTGAAAGTATAACATGTGAAAATTAATTTCCATGTAATTGCATTTAGAAAAAATATTATTAAAACAATAAATAAGAATAAGTGGGTTTACAAAGATTTCTACCCCGGTTTCTGCCCACAATATCTGCTTTTTCCTTATTACGACTGCTGATATACTTACTGCAAACGTGGGTAGGACAAGTTCGCCGAATCAAGGGACCGGCGAGGGGTGGAGTTGCTTATTCATATAGTCGGAGAGACTCATTATTGGTATATATACCAAGTTTCAGTTTATTTGTGTCATTAACCTCTAAGCTATCATCGATCAAGCAAACTCATTCTGAAAGAAATCATGGACTATAGAGAAAGTTGATTTTCGAGTTGTAATAAAGTTCCTGACAAAGCAAGGAAAAATACCACAAGTCATATTGAATGAGATGTCATTGCTTTACAGGGAAACTTTTTTTTAGCAAAATCATGATTTATTAGTGGATAATATCTTCAAACAAGATAGAGATTCTACAAATACGACTCGTGCTCAGGAAGGTCGATCGAGGCCGTATCCTCAAACACTGAAAAAAGGTGAAAAATGTGTATTGGAAAATTCCCAATTAAAGAAGAAGCAGTAGCTTTCAAATATTGCAACAACTACTTTAAGGCGCAGCCTTGCCGCCTGGGAGTATAATTTCTTCCCAAAAATGGAAAAGGGGCTTCATCGAAAACAATTCGGCGGTGCTGAACAGGTCAAGTCTACAATTTCAGCTTATTTCCAAAATAAAGAAGAAACATTTTTTTTTGGTATTAATAAATTGACAGATTTGAAAAATGTCAAGGGAGAATATATTGAAAAGGAAAAATAACACCACATTTTTTGGCCTTCCCCATTCTATGAACATTTTGGCCTCCCCTCGTACTTGAATTTCAATTTAAAGCTGCACTTTTTGTATTTTAAAGTAAAGCCCATAATATTTCGACAAACTCTGTATTTGTAAAGTTGGAGTTCTGCATTTCAATGTTAGAATTTATTTAATAAAATTAATAATACAAACAATGAATCAAATAAATTAAAAAATATAGGCTGCACTCTTATTTGTAGCTGAAGAACAACAATATTTTAATGCATTCTGATCAAAATATATTAATTTTCTTTATTATTTGTTTCCCTTAAATTACAATTTCTGGAACATTACAGGTTCTTCAACAGTTCATTCATTAATCCCTGAAGCGTATCTTGAGAAGAATGTGTTTATCTCACTCTAACCTATAAGTAGCGTTAGTCGCCACATTAATTAGAAGTAAAGCGCACACTTGATATGTTAATATTGAAACCTCAATCTTACAGATAATATCTTCAAATTCATATTTGCATACACCATTACTTTACAATTTTTAAAAAATCTTCAGGCCCAACTTTTGTTGAAAGCTCTCTATTTGCCAGTTACGAACTTATTTTTCCTAAACAGATAGAATACGCCAACGTCCAGGGTTTGCAATTGATGAGTAGCTAGATAAAAAGCAATTAATATTATCCTTTTCTCTTAGTAAAATTCTCTTGTATGTAATTTTATTTGTGAAGAATATTCATCAATGAATAATGTTACTGGAAGGGAAATTTTTCTTTCAATCCAGGGGTAAAACATATTTGTTTATGTATTTCTATAAAGCTGCACTTGTCATCCCACGTCAATCTGGTTTTTTAAATTACTTATTTCTTAGGGTACTTAGAATATGTCTTTCAGGCATTCTTGAGGCATTCCTCAATCAACGCTAACTTCAGTCATTATTATCATAACTAGCTAATCTGAAATGAGAAATTAAGCATATTAAACTCATGTTCAAGATGTATAAATAAATTAATGTATAAGAAATATTACTATTATTTCCCTAGTCTAAAAAATAAAACATTATTGGTTCTAAAACTATTTGACTACATTTAAATTGTTACTATCTTAAAAACGCTATTTCGAAATTTTTTTTGTAATAGTACTTGTTTTACTGTAATTTTACTGACCGCGTTCTTCTTTAAGGGGGAGATACCTGTAAAAGCTTAAATCTTGCTTGATTTTCGTGATTTTTTTTTAAATGAAAGAGTCATTATATATTTTTGAAAATTAACATCTGGTTTATTCAATCAATCATTAAAATAATATAATTTTTTTTATTCAAAATGGCTGATGTACACTAAATTCTTATTCGAAAGATTACAGCAAGACTTCTCAATCAGCGAGCATTGTAGCATTGGTTCTAGTCATCTGAAAACAAAAACCAAATTTCTGTGTGTTTATTAATGTCATAATTTCTAGATGAACCTAAAAAAAATTTTAAAAAAAATTCGCACTATAATATTCTTGAAAAATATAACATGAATTTTGGGCCAAATTTTCTTATTGTTTTTGCTTCGATAAAATTATTTTTTCAAAAAATTTTCGGAAATTTGTAGGTTCTTATAGAAAATAGTATCATTAAAAAGATGTGTGCCAAATTTCAGGGAGATCGATCAATAATGCCAGTTTTAAAAATATGGTTTCGAGAAAAACGCGTTTAATGTTTGAATACATGAAAATTCAATGATTATAGTGACTTACCGATTAATCAGCAATTCCAGCGCCATATAATTGTCCTTCTGTAGCCTCATAGAACTCATTTTGTTCAATTAGTTGCTGTTGATATGCTTGACGAGCTTCTTTAGTGACTAATAAGGTGCGCCGATTTCCTCGAGTCGCTCTGTGTTCATCCATTTTTTCGGCGTATGATTTACATTGTCGACCAACTATTATGTCTGAACAGTTCATTATTTGTAAAGTCGATAAATATCCTTCATTGAATAATCCAGCAGCAACATATCTATTCAATGATTTTGGAGCGAGCCGCCAAATAGTAGAGTTGAAACTCTCATTTGCGTTTTGCGTGTGACCACCCAAACATCTTTCAAGCAATTTCTGATAACGCAGTGAACACCGTAAAAAACTCAATAAATTTATAACAATGCATATTATTGTAATGAATGTCCTCACTAGAAACATTAATTTTCTCGCACTTGCACTCGATTGTTCGGTTTCATCATTTTTAGTATGGTGTATTTTTAGCTCCTTTAGGATATGAACTCATTTTTATATTTATTCGAAGTCGTTACGTACAGAATGAGTTCCAAAACTAAACTGAACAAAACTAACAGCAAAACCGGATCTGGCCTGGACGAATATACTCTGTAGCAACTGTAAAACTGTCAATTACTTGGAATTTGTCAATAAAAGTATTTCAAAATATCTGTTCATTCAAATTTTTAAAAATAATTCTTTGCGTTCGCGCCCAGCGCTCGTCGCAAATAATAGAGTCGTATAATAAATGCAAAGAATAGAGGTATAATCATCAATGTCGTCACGGCTTACACTCTATAATATAAGAAATACTTAAAATTATGTTCTAAAAATTTGGTGACATATTCTTAAAGGACTACTACTAATATTTTACGAAAAAAAAAAAAAAATTTTCAAATTTTACAGATTTTTGCCCCCTTAAAATAAATCGATTACACATACCATTTACTAAAAACCACAAATCTTTTTTAAGTAAAATACTCTCTAAGTAACAAATTGTTATGAAAGAAAATTATTAGTTTATCAAACAATTAAGAGTAGATTATAAACCGATTTTGAGATTACAAAACAGTTAATTAAACAATCAAAAATCAGTCTTGACCTGGATTGTATTAATTTTATAGATAGATTGATAGATTGTATTAATTTTTTTTAATTAAGATATATACATAAATTATCCATAAAATATATCATACCATTATATTTGGGCGATTCTCTGTAAATTAAAAAATTGCTCTCCGAACAGAGTTATTTTTAAAAAATACAATTTAATAAATAACTATCACTCTTAATTTAAATAAAACTTTGAAACTTTATAGCACAATCGTATTTATAACGATAACAATTTTACATTGTTTTCTAGACATTATTGAAACCCTAACAACACTTTCTCCTAGTTGTCCCATTCCCAGAATTCCTACTTAGAAGTAATATTTGAAAGAAATTTGTTAACTCTAGATAAATTTGGAAATTCATGTATAAAAATAGATTAGTGCAATTACATTTTTTTCATAAAATAAGGTCTTGTTATATATTTTTTAAATTTAATAATGTAATTTAAATGTTATCCAGAGTTTTTGAAAGAGTCCTCTGCCAAAAATTTAAAGCTACAATAAAATAAAACTGTTAGTTTACAAACTATTTTTGGTGTGAAATGGAAAGTAACCAGTGTGAAATTTGTGACAGTATCGAAAATGGGGGTGGTACGCCATTTTGTTTAGTGTCAGAGCGTCATTCGTGCAATCTCGGTCGCAACGACACAGTCCTCTGGTAAGTAATTTGATTAATGTTAATTAGTTTAATTATAATATATATTTTAATTCTTATTTCTGTAATTTGTGTCCAAATTTATCAATAGTTTCGTAACGAACTATGTTCCAATAGTTTTGTAAATATTATGCAACTAAATCAAAATAAACAGTCCTCTGGCTACAGTCCCCTATCTGGCAATACGACAGGTGACTGTTCTACATGCCAGGGGATTGTAGATTTTACATATTGTTCATTATTTAAAAGTTTTGTTTGCATAAATTAATTTACTCGTCGAAGTTTTATTAGTGTCTGAATCATGAAAGCCTAAACAATTATATGTTTCGCATTGTTTGCCTTACTGAACGTAAATTGTGTTACAGGTTGATTGCATACTCTTAAGATGCCTTCTGAAGAGAAAAAGCTATTCCTAGAGGAATTATTACAAAAAAGATACCAATGTAGAAAAAATGATCCTGACAAGAGAGAAAAGATGAAAGAAAAAGAAAAGTTAAAATACCACAAAAAGAAAGGAAAAGGTTTGAATAAATTAGTGAAAGATATGACATCACATGAGCATACACATAACACAGAGCTACCTTCAAGGAGTGAAAAGAACATTGTACTGTATACCGAGCTAAACAAAAAAGACTGAACAGCGTTACTAATATGTTTATACCTGAAAATATACCATTATCATTACTTAATCCAGTTTCAATTCAGATTTCCCCAGCTCTAAGCCCAGCAATTCTAGTGCTAGTTCACAGCAAAGAAAAAGACAATCCAAAAAGCGGAGAGAAAAATTTAAGCGAAGAGAAAAATTTAATTGGCGAGATTTGAAGCTAGAAACATAAAGAATGTTGACACACCTATATACACAAAGATAATGAAAATGTTAGATGAGCATAATAAGAAAACAGATGTGGTTAAGGAAGCGTTATTTGGAGACGTTCTTGGTAAACAGTTGAAAAAAAATTATTCAAAGTTAAAACATACCAAAGATAAACAAATACTTAAGAAAATAGTACCTGGTGGTCTTGTTCATTTTATACCTAAAGAAAGCGCAGAGCTTTATAAGAAGTGGCAAAAAATATAATCTCAATGGCCTGGATGGTACCTGTAATTCGACAGATTAGAATACTTGAAAGTTATAAACAAGCTGTTCAGAATTTTTTTGAAGACAATAGGAACAGCCGTATGGCAGCCGGTAAAAAGGATTTTATTACTAGGAAGACTGTAAAAAAAGAAAAAAGATATCTACTCGATACAATTCTCAATTTGTACAAAAAATTTGTGGTTGACAACCGTAGAATAAGTTATCAAACATTCTGCCGACTCCGTCTATTCTGGCTTGTCAAACCAAACACCCAAAATCGCAATACATGCTTATGTATAATTCACAACAATTTAGACCTGAAGCTGTGTGCTTTATATTAAGTCAAAATTATACCTTACTACAATTACCGGAAGTTGCTTGACGACTTGTGTTGCGATCGGTACAACGAAGACTGTTATCGAGAACATGTCCTATTTGCATCAATAAAAATCCCAAATATAAAGAGTTTGACAACAGCAAAGTCATGAAATATAAAATGTGGATTGCTGAGAGGCAAGAAATCCAAGATCTCAAGATTAAAAAGCCTCGAATAGTAACAAAATATCTGAAGAAACCATTTGACATACATCCGAGACAACTCGTAACACAGTTGCAGGAAGATCTAATAAAGTTCTTTGACCATGAAAGAAATATTGTACACGAATATAATGCCATGAACGATTTAAAGCTAACTCTACAAGACGAGGACGTCTTACTGTACGTAGATTTTAGTGAAAATGATTGTACGAAGTATGCAGAGGAAATACGGTATTTCATTTTGGTGGATCTCGAGTTCAACTGACTATGCATACGATCATAGTTTGCCTAAGGAATTCAATTCATTCTTTTTGCACGGTCTTCGAGAACATAGCCCATTCACCAGCTGCCATTTGGGCACATCTACGACTAGACTTTTCGAAGCTCTTCCACGTGGCATCAAATGCGTACATTTCTTGAGCGATGACCCTGTCATGCAATATCGTAATAAAACGATGTTTTTTATAAAGGCAACTAAACTCAATGAAGAAATTCCTGATATTGAACAATTTACGTGGAACTATACAGAAAGTAGACATGGTAAAGGCAGACCAGACGGCATCGGAACAACATGCAAAAGAACAAAAGCGATGCTCTGGCTTTACATGTATCACTATTGACAGTCATGATATACAGGCATTAATGGATAAGAGAATCAGACGAGTTTCATAGGTACCTTGAATGTGCATCAGGTCACAGGTATTTACTCCAACTCCATTCTTGGTCTCTCAACTAAATGTAAAACCCTAACTATGAAAAGTCTCAGCTAATTTTGCAACAACGGAACTTGTGAGCATTTTAAAATGGGCAGTATCAACTTTGATCTAAAACCCAGATGGATAGTAGAAGATGTGTTTACAGAGGTCAAATCGGAAGAAGACTTTGAATTAGCTAAATTGACACCAAACACAATTTTAAAACATTTGATGATGAATTAGCTGGAACCAGTGGCACTTGAAACTCATGTTATAATAATGGAGACAACGTTCTTGTGAAATTTTCAGCGAAAAATGTGGAATATCGTTATGCCGCTTTGATTAATGAGATCGATGAAGAAGAAATTGAACTATGAGTTATTTTTATGAAGATTTGTGACAATAAAGTACAAACTTTTAACATAGATGATAAATTAAGGTCATTGTGATTACATGTGTGTGTGTGCGTGCGTGCGTGTGTGTGTGTGTGTGTGTGTGTGTGTGTGTGTGTGTATACATATATATATATATATATATATATATATATATATGTATATATATATATAAAAGCCTTAGGCTTTAATTGCAAATCTCATTTGAAATTACATGTTGAAATTATGTATCTCAAGTTGTTGAAAGGAAAGATTGTAATCATTTTATTAATAGAATTTCATAAAAGACTGCAACAGCATTTAATAATTTATAGTAATAATAATATTTAACTCTAAAAAGTTTTTCTCAGGTTAAGTACAAAATATTTCTAGTACTATGTTTATGATATGAAATTTTATTTTTTTAAATTTTCTAAGAGAAGTTATGTTTTTTGTTTTGTTTTTTTATTAAGAAACTTTAAAAATATAACTATTATATGTCGATGCGTAAATATGGCATAAAGATAATAAATGATTAACACTAATAATATGACTTTATTCTATATAAAATAGTCCTTTCTCTCATCTGGCAGTCCCCTCTTACTTTCAAAACAGCCCCTTGTTGCGTCTAATAGACCCCTGTCATGATTTTTCAGAAAATTATAAATAACTCGAAAAATAGGTATAAATCATTTACTGATGTATAAGAGGGCCAATTAAATATAAGTAACAGTTACTTTTCTAAGCAATAGTATTATTTTTTCTTGAAAATGCTTAAAAAATAGTCAGGACAGCATCTGTATGGGCCATTACGAGCTTACAGAGAATTGCCCATTTATTAAATTTGCAATTTTCAACCACACGTTTTTTGAACTATATTAAAAAGTTAATAATATACTCCGTTTATCCAAAATGAAGTTTTAATAATAGAGCTGTGAAAAACAAACTGTGCTATGTGTTTCCACGATTGACACTAAACAAAACATGAACAATGTGTAGTCTCTATAGTAGTAGAATAATTGTAAGTCCTGCTGCATGTTCTGACCTGATAAAGCGTAAGAACTCACGCATGTGAATAAAAATTTGATGAGAAAGTCCGTAGTAGGATTATAGTAGGCCCTGGTTTTATTTTATTTTTATGATAACTAAATACAGAATACACTTAGTGATCACTTCTAACTACACTCACCAAAACTTTATACTCCTAATCATAAATTTAATATAGTTAAATAAATACATTCCATTGTTACGTAAGGAAACAGCATGCAAAATACTTTGTTGTTTTTGAGACTAAATTTTTATTACATATTGGTCGATGCTTGAATTTACGAGGAGTAAATTTGATATGGATCGTACTAAATTAAAACTTTATCTCACTTGTTTGATTGACGATTGATTTAAATAAAACTAATTTTTTTCATTTTCTCTTTATAACACTATATGGACTTCGTTGATCTCTTTTTTAAGGTCCCGTAACCTAATAGCAAAAATGGAACCCTTATAATTTTATCCGTCTGTCTGTTCGTATGTCACGGCCACTTTACTCAGACTATGGACACAATAATGGTATTTGGTTGGTAGGTGTCTTCTATGAACCTCTATACAATGAAATAGTGGAATTATGAAAAAAATAATATTAAAGGTGGCACTCCATACATATAAATGAGGAATTAAAAAAAAGTCTAGAGCATGTAGGCATGTGAGGATCATCAGATAGATCTTAAAAAGTGACATGTTCTAAAATAACTTTTATATTTAAGTCAGTAGCTATCCTCTACCTCTAACTTTTCAACTCACGTGTGTAAAATTCTGGAAAAAACTAAGGTAGCAGAACAACAAGGAAAATTGGTTTGAATAAGATATGTTGTGTAGTTTTTGAAATATGGGACATTTTCGGTATCGACTGCAGCAATAACTTTGTTTTTCATAGTGTCTGAGAAATACAACCTTTTAAGTTTAATATTGTTTGGCACTATGGCTTTAATATTGTTTGGTGACTGTACGAGTTGGCGGGCTTTTTTAAATTTTCATTACTTTTTAATATCCATTGTCTCACAGTTTCTACAGTTCTCAATTAACATGAAAAATTCATGTGTGGAACCCAACCCAATTCATTTATGGAACCCAATTTTATACCTGTTTCTTGGCTTCTTTTTAAGTGTTCGGGATCATTGCAAACAAGCTAATGTTATAAATTAAATCATTGATGAGTATTAATCTACTTTTTACATACATGGTCTTTTCATACCAACTAGACAAAATCAACAATTGAAGAAATATGAGTTTTAAACTGTTCACCAATTTTCAAGTCTATAAAACTTCATTTTAACAATTTTTACTAATAAAAATTTACTTTGAGTTTTCTTGAAAAAAATATATTTGTTCAGTTTTTCATTTACACCATTTTAAATGTATTTTGTTTAATACTCTGTACACTCTCTTGTTTAAAAACTATTTTAAAGTATCTTAGTGGGATAATAACAATGAATTATTTGGTTTATATAGATGTGAAAGAGTTACAAGTGGCCGCCTGTTACATAATTTAGAAATGAATGGTGTATTCTTTTACACCTCTATTTTTGTTATTCCCTTGCTTATTGCCTCTTAAATAAAAAAACGATTAACAAATTTTTTTGTTACCTTTACATATACTATTTATCTTTGTCATCAAATATGGTGACACCATATGTATAAGGCAAGTTAGTAGTGACGAAGTGACAATCTTTATCCTAACATGTATAATTATCTCATTCATTCTCAGTTTTTTTTTTAAATATTTACTATTGTTTTCTTTTAAACATCCTTCAGTCTTGTATTTTTTCTACATCTCTTTTATATACATTTCTAGTTGATTCTTTTAATGGACATTTTTCATTTTTTTTCCGCAACACATATTTTCTTCGAAGCAATCCAATATTCTTTTTTTATCTTTAGAATGTCACCTGTTTCAATATATTGTTTTTATCTTAAATATGTTATTGCTGCCACAATACATTTTTTACACATGTATATTACAACAGCAGTCCCACTGCTTGACCACTGCTTTACATTATCCAAAACATAATTTTTAACTCGAAAGTATAAATAGCTAGTTACTTACGTTTTGTTTTCATTTCCCTGTTTTGTTTTGCAAATTAAAATATAAAAGTAAATTTACATTGAAATTTTGTCTGAGGAAAATAATGTTGGCAGTATCGAGACAGTCGAGAACTAGGCCTAAGATTATGTTTGGGCGTAGATAGGCCTTATTAATAATTACATTGGCATGGGCTAATCTTACGTGGATTAAAACTTGCACAAGTTCCTTGGACGGATTATTAATCTTGGTATATCTTAAAAGCTGTTGCCGGTGGTGTGATCTTTGTTTGCAAGCAAACCAGGCAGCACAAGAGCGTGCTTCATTCTGTGACCCATGAATCAATATTGTACTCAATTACCTCGTGCGACAGTTGGTGGATACTGCCAGCGTCCATTCTATCACATCTATGTAGAGCTCTTTGTAATTTTAAGTTATGTAATTTATTTGCCATTACTTTGAAGAAAGATATGATTTATTGCACTTTAAAAAAGCATTTGTCTCCTGACCCGATAGTCACAAGAAAATAGTTAGTAGTTTACTCTAACCCAAAAATAGGAGACTTATTAGTGAACAAGTATTTGAGAAGTAAGAAACGTTCTGAAACGCATACATTTTGCTATTTTTATTAACTGTGGTAGGTAATTAAATTGTTATTCTGGTTTTTCAAGTTTTGTCTCGACCGTCACAGGAGTCAACCTGAAACTAATAACTGTTCCTTGCTTTGGGCATTATTATTACCGGTTTTGTTGAATTTTCACAATTGTAGTATTGATTGGTTTTTGTGTTTGCTTCCTTGAAATTTTGATAACATCGCCAGATATTTCTTTTTATAGAACATGAACTCGGCAGAAAGGAAACGTCAATCGAAGTAAAGAATGAAGCAATACCCAAAAAAAGGAGACAGGTATTGCAAAAAGAATAATATTGCAACTTTGTAAAGAAAAAAGAAACTGAAAAAAAAGAATATACGGAAAACAAAAAAGCAGGAAATATACCTCCAAATATTACATCACATTTTGGTACATACAAATGTAAAAGAACCCTGCGCAAAGCTGTCCCAGGGACTAAAAAGCTCTACCAGAAAGTCCAAATAAAAAACAAACTCTTCTTTTAGACTAAGTAAAGGATGTCATGCCCACATTGTTTCTTCAATTGTCTCAAGAAGTGAGCGTGACAATGTTAGTCGAGCCTGGAAAATTTTGTATTAGAATTGGCCACCATACATCGGGCCCATGAATGAGATGCCGCATAATGTAAGTGTCCAAGTTCATAACGCAACTTTAATTTTTTGGTAGAAACTTTACACAAATATTTACCTGGTAGTCCCTCCACTACATATGAATTTCTGCATCAAATAGCATGTGATGTGACATCAGAAGATTTGCAGATTTTTAGGATATTAACCCTTTAAAGTTAATACTGATTCGAGAGTCGTCTGGAAACAATGGATGAAATCAGATAACCAGCGAGTTATTGCAATCAACCCCGGAATGTTAAAAGAAGTCCTAACAGAGGTCAGGCGACATTCTACTGAAAATGAGCCATCACCTAACTATTGTCTTCAAATTTCTTACTCCTGTGCTGCTCCTTAAGCTGAGGAAAGAGATAGAAGTTGCTAGGAGCCAGATGTGGAAAACAGGGTGGGTGTTCAAGCAATTCGAAACCTGTTTCTCGAATGGCAACTTCGGCTTTGTGTGCTGGTGCAGTGTCTTGGCCATACAGCACTCCAGTTTGAAGTTTTGTCTGGGTAATACGAGCCTGTAATAGTGGCTATCTTTTCCAAGTAATCTACTATTACCATTACTTCGGCATCTCGAACTACAGATGCCATAATCTTTTGTGCTGATTTTGCATTTTGGATTTCTTTTCCACGTCATAGATTATTGCTTCGTTGCAGGATCAAAGTGATGGATCAGGTCTCATCCATGGTTATAAATCGTCTAAAAAATTTGTCTGGGTCAGCTTTGGTAGTTCTCCAGATTTGCTCTTGAAATGTCTGTTCGTTTCTTTTGTCATTTGGCGATTAACATTTTGGATATCCAGTGCGACTACATTTTGTTCATGTGGAGTGCGTCATGAAGGATCCTCTGAATGCTGCCATATGAGATTACTGTGATTTCAACTAAATATTTGCACGCGCACACGCACACACATGCCAATATTCATTACAAATCTATCTATTACATTGTTTATTAACATTAATGTTTGTTTCGGCCAAGCAGCGTGGCTTATTAATGTCATTGCTTAAAATCGAAGTCTTTTGACTTCTTTTTGTTTAAAAGTAGTGTTTTCTTTCGTCGCATATACTTTCAGATCGTCTCAACTGTTTTTATTTTACAGTGATATGGCGGCAATCTTATCTATATTCTCAAACTATCTGTATAGCTGGTTATCTTGCTTAGAACAAGATCCGCTATTTTAATTATACTATACACATACAACACAATGAAATTCACACTATAAAACACATATTAATATAATAAACTTAATATAATACAAAATAATTTTAAGAAGTGGCAAAAATTTAGAGAGCAGTATTTGAAATTGAAAAAGTCTAGTGTATTTCATTAACAATGACAGTTTGTTTCGCGCCTCGTGAACTAATCGCCGTTACGTTGGTAAATAGCATGCGTTGGCTTCATTTTGCCAAATGCTCTAAGTTGGTAGCATACAGCGAACGAAAAAGTACAATTGATCTCCTGAATCTATATACATAATTGACATAATTAGTGTGACACCCGTGTAAACAAATGAATAATGAGTGTCAGAAATTATTATACTAGCTATGCGCTCGGATTAATTTAGATTATCCCTACTTAGGCACAGATTGTTAGTCTTACATACTTTTTCATATGGCCTCTTCAATATGATTATTAGGTTTTGAGTATGTGCAACAGCCAGACAGACATATGGCCATACAGACCCGCATTGTTTATCCTCAAAACAACAATTAATAATTTTGTTTGACAAAACATAGATATCCAAATGGAGAATAAAAGTTAATAGCATAATGTACAGTGAAACATTGTTATAATGTTTCGATTTGTAGTGCAATCCTATATACTATGTTTTGTTTTTTTATCCTGTTTCGACATTCAGGTTACCTTTTGCTTTACATCATCACCACTTAATCAATTACAGCCGTCTACTAGCAATTGGCGAAAAAAATAAAATGAATTTTTAAATTTTGTTTTTTTTTCCAATTGTCCTGCAAAATTCTTAAGTATAAATCAGTATCTACACACTGACAGTCTGATGAAAGTACGTTGTTAAAAAAACATTCATAACTAAGTCTCAAGGTGTATTGACCATGAAAAATGCTTTTCCGTATTTCTTCCTTTCCTAATATCTAAATGTTTTTCAAATTATAAGAGTAGTATAAAAATTAATATAAGTATTTCAATTTAAAATAACTACTTAATAATTTCTGAAAAATTTTGAGATGAGGTAAACATTATATTTTATATAACCATTTACATGCATACATTGCTTTTTAAATTACTTGTACGAAGCTACAAATGTAGATATGTTTTTTTTTTCAGAATTATATTTCAGTTATTTTTCGCTTAGTGCTAGCTATATGGCGTTAATATTGAGTTTTTTTTTTCAAGACCATTAAATTGCGTCATAACGAATCACTGTCAATGCATCACATTTACTGATTATAATATGTATAAATACAATCACGGTTGCATTTTGGCTCCCGGCCACCTCTTGGCATCTAGACTTATCAACATATAATTTTATTAATAAAAGAAATTATGCTCATAAGTGCATTTTTCTGAGATTAAACATGATCGGTTGACGAACTTTATTACCGTCTATTTAACTATACATTTCGGCCAAACTCAACATATAATGAATAATTCACAATTAGTTAATTAATTTATGAATGTTGAAATACCTGGCCAGAAATCGAACCCTTAGAGCTTCTTAGACAAGCGCTAGACTGTTAGCCACTACGCTATGAGTTTTTATACAAAATGCGAAGCATATATAAATAATGCTGAATATTAACATTAATCTTCAACTGATGTGTATTTTGTGTCAGTATCGGAGAGGTGACGGCACATTGACATCGTTTTGAAAATTAATAATTTTGATAGATATGTCCTAGAAGACATGAAACAGACCATGTTATTTATAACTTTATTATTTTGTGTTGTATATTAGCTGTTTTACACAGCTAATATATAATTTTTTTTAAAAAGGGAACTTTAATCACATGCCTAAGTACAGTTTTATTGCTTACATTTTTATGACTTGGGAACAAATTTTTTTTAGAAAAGTTTGGAACCAAAAATAATTAAAACCGATTTTGTTGTTATAAATTAAGTGTGAGAAATTCTTTGATTATAATGGTGGTGCAACATATGAGGTTAACAAAGCTTGTCAGATATTGTACCCAAAAATGTGTATCTGTCAACCTTGCTCATTATTTCTGGGTTTTGGAATTTGAAAAGCACAAAGAGTTGATGGTGCAAATGACAATCCACAAGACAAGGCCTTTTTGTTCTTCTAATACAGGAATAATTGCTGCATTCTAATAATATTGGGGTGAATTTTGATATCTAATAATATTATGACTCGGAGCTCCAACACTGGTCCAATAAGGAACTTTATACCACTTGACGTTGACGAATGCCCCGGACGCCCCAGCACATTAACAACCGATGAAGTCAGGGAAAAAGTGAAAGAAATTATTATGAACAATCGCTGAATCACAATCAGAGAAGTCTCTGATGATGTTGGCATATCAATTGGCTTATGCCATGAAATTTTTTCGAATGTTTTAGATATGAAACACGTGCAAATTTTGTTCCTAAATTGTTGAATTTTGAACATAAACAGCGGTGAATGGAGGTTGCTCAGGAGTCATTAAACGAAGTTAACGATGCAGAATTACTGAAACATGTTATAACAGGTGATGAAACATAGATTTACGGTTATGATATCAAAACTAAGGTTCAATCATCCGAGTGGAGGCATTCTGGCTCTCCAAGATCGAAAAAGGCTCGACAAGTGCGGTCGAATGTAAAGGTTATGCTCACTATGTCAAACAGTCAATAAGAAGTATTACCTACAAGCTCAACGCCATTTGCGTGATGCAATCCAAAAAACCCCCGGATTTGTGGATAAACATTTCATGGCTTTTGCACCACAATAATGCACCTGCTCACACTTCATGGCTTTTTTGTGAATTTTTGGCCAAAAACAATACTGTAACAATGCCCCAGGCTCCGCATTCGCCAGACATGGCTCCGTGTGACTTTTTCCAATTTCAAAATTTAAAAGAACCTTAAAGGGCCATCGTTTTACAAGCATAGATGACATTAAAAGCGCATTGCTGAAAGAGCTATAGGCTATCCCAAAGATCGAGTTTGAGAAGTGTTTCGAGGATTGGAAGAAGCGCTGGCACAAGTGCATAATATCTAATGGAGACTATTTTCCAGGCGACAACATTAATGTAGACGAATAAATAAATATATGTTTTTCAAAAAACAAAAACTCCCGTTATTTTTTGAACACACTTCGTATATGCGTATTATGAAATAGACTAAATCAACTTAAAATAATAAATTAAAATCAAGGTCCCGTTTATTAATGCTCAAACTACAACAGCTGCAATAAACAGGAATTGGTGCGTGTCCACTTTTTAGCAAGTGGTTTCGTCTGCCACTGCTCATGTAAAATGTAGTTTGTGCGAATGTTAAGATTTCTTATGAATGGGCATATGTAGCACAAAAAATTAAATTTTATTTCAACGATTAATCTCAATTACGATTTTATTACAGACTAGTTCACAGAGATATATATCTGTATAATTTTTGTTACCTAATTTTTTACCAGTTCTTTGGTCAGGAATAAATTTATTCCTAACAAACAGTGAAAGGAAGAAGCCACTAGCACTTAAATGCAAAGGCAAAAATCCTGATCTTTGCTTTGAAAAAAATGTATAGTGTAAAAGAGAATAATTGACCATATTTCAAGTTTGTAAAAACCTTATTCCCTTTTTTCATCATATTAACTACATTGGGACGGTGAATAAAATGGTGAGAGATGTGTTAGGATCGGGCCATATGAGTTTCAATTATAGGGGCTGATAATTTTGACATACATTTTCATTTATTGCTATACAACTCCTTATATATTTTCCTTTGTTATTAGGATAAACGAAAAACAAGTAAAATGGATTACAATTCTGTAAATTCTAGATTTGTTTCAGCTATGTGTTATGTGGTGTTTCATCGATCTTTTTACTGACCACATTATGTGTATATGTATATGTTAAGGTTAAAGACAAAAATGCTTACTGAGTGAAATAATCAACCACCACGCATTTTGGCTTCTCATTTTCACCCCAATGCAATACTCGTGTCGTAGCAATTGCAAAAACAAACCCAATGCGTTCTGTCAAACTCAAAAAAGCCACAAAACAAAATTTGTGCGTAGTTCTTTAAATATTTCACCACGATGTGTTATGGTAATGAAGAAATGTCACAACACGTTCTGGACAGTAGTCGATACAGCTGTGATGCGATATAATAAATGTACGGGAATAATATCAAATTGTTGATTTATATTCAAGATAGACAACATATTTCAATCAACTTTTGAAATTAAACAATAAATCATTTTTTAAAGATAACATCTAATCATTAACGTCGCTTGTTTGCTTTATACTTAGATAATTATATTTTTGTACTTTTGTTATAACTTTTTTGGGGATAAGATTAAAAAATACATAGAAACTTGTATTCATGAGTATTTTTATTTAAGCGTACTTAGTAAAATTATGTTTACATGTTTAATTATTTTTTATTTTATTATTATCTAAAGTTTATCTAAATAGCTAAAGAAGTGTAGGCCGCAAAGGGAATTTTGTGTTGTGGTTCTTTAAATATTTGACCAAAAAACTTAGTAATGAAAAAATATTGATGCCTGTGAGGAGCTCTATATTAACATTCACATGTTTGTTACTGCTGGGGATTGGACTCTATTATAGCATTATACTAATATATTCCTACCAACTAAGCTTGATAAGCAACGACATTGCAAAAGATCCTGGTAAAAATCTTGCAAATGTATTGCAACTTTGTGTGCATTAAATTTTATTTTATAGAGCTGTCTTTTGTTTGGTACCGGTGCTGCCAATCTAGCCTAGAAGATAACAAACATAATTTGGAATAACTTTTACTTATCTAATTGAGATTGAATAAAGCATATGCTAGTACTCTTTAAGTTTCTATGTTAATACTCATATGATACTTGGTTATTTTTGTGCAACTCATTCCAAAAATATAGACAGATATGACATACAAGATTTTGTAGACAGAAATTATGACATAAAAAATTTTGACATAAATCATGAACATAATTGTTTCCTTGTTACAGGTTGTGTTCAATAGCATTAGAAGGTGAGGATGAGCTGACAGATATCATTGAATGGATATACCACACCTCACCCATACCCAATACACCGGAGCATGTAAAGATCAACACACAACTACTTTCACAGCTAGATAGACTTATTGGAAGTGAGTGAATTTTTTCCTTTTCAGCCTACTTTCTTGAATGTTTGCCAAAGATCACTATAGATTACTGCTTTAGCATACTGAAGGTCACTATAAGTCTCTCTAGTCTAGTTTTATTATTTTTTAGTGCTTAAACATTTTTTAAATGTTAATTATTGTATAACAAATAAAATGTATAATATACAAGTCTGCATGCCACTGAACTTTAATTACAGTTATAGTGGCATTCATAAATCTTCTGTATATTATGTTCCTCGGTAATAAGTGAAATTGGTGGTCACCATATATTGTATGAAACTATTATTGCATGAAAGTTTGGTTTCAAAAAGGTTTTACTAATGCAAAACAATTAAACACATTTTTTCTAAACGTGTTAGGTTTTTCTATATAATATCATATGTCAAATTTTGACTATTTGGCTTCATAACTTATATCTTGGCACTCTCCTCCACGTAGACAGAGAAATTAGGGTGACATTATTGTCATTTAAATTTTCTCATTTCTTTTCTATTCACTTCCAACATTATTATTTTTACGTCACATTCGCAATGTGTGTCAATTTCTAATATATTTATTTTCAGGCTTATAACATTCCCAATTTTGTGCAGCTCATTAACCATTTGATCATGTGCGTGTCCCATTTTGTTTTTTTAGTATTATTTCTATACACTAATTTCAAAAGTTATTATTAATAATATTAACTCGTATGTGCCCACCGTGTTCAAACGAGGACACTTTCAAACCTACCCTCCACATTTTTATTTATTATGATTAGCCAGTTTTGAAAACTAAATCGCAAAGTTTAATAGTGCATCTGTATTTTTATTGCAGCTAAATTATAAATAATTGCTTACAGTTATAGGTTTTATGGATGAAGTTTAATTTAGTTATAGGTTTTATGGCTGAGTTAAATTGGTGATTCGTTGTAGCTATGAAAAGGTAAGCGTTTTTTTAAATATATTTACTTCAAAGATTTTATATTTTTACATAAACTTTATAAATGTATTGTTTACTTTCTGTTAAATAAAAGATAGAATAAAATATAAGGTTCTGTGCAATGTGAAAATATATGTCGATGTCCCCAATTGGGGACAGTGGGTATATATATAGTAAATAATATATTTTCTTTGTAGGCTGACATTATAGTAAAACCATATCGAAAAAGACGTTTGCAGCAAGTGAGGGCTCCAGGATCAAGGGATCCAAGAGGAGATCCCGAATGTGAGTGCTCTCATCGATGAAGAAAAAGGTGATGAAGACGACATCCAAACTAATGAGATGCCTAGAGATAATCCAGGGAATGTTGAAGTTTTTGTCAACAGGGATGAAGAGATATGGGATAGTGGCAATGAAGAACCTTAAGTCCCTCATCACTACTCTCTGTAGCGATGAAGAACCCAAGGTCCTTCATTGCTACTATCAAACCGTTTGTATGTTTTGGGTATAAAAATTGGATACTAGTGCTGCTGCTACATCTTTGATATTTACTGTGACAAAGCACTAGCAGCTGACAGTATCAACAGTCAGCCATTAGGTACAAGGATCGTAAATAGCCTGCTGGGAAAGTTCGATTCAAACCCTAAAGACCACACTGTGTTCTTTGATATTTTTTTACTAGTTTGACCTATTGCAGGATTTACGAGAATCTGGCTACCATACCACTGGACCTGTTTGCGAGAGAAGAACCAGCAAATTCCCTTTAATATCAGTCAAAGAGAGGAAGAAGAAGAATAGTTCTGACTTTGACAACGGTTTGACAAGATTATTCAAATATTGTTTTTCGCTGGCTAGAGAATAGCGTTTGTACAATGAGGACCTACTGTAATTCTGTCCTCCCTTTAGGTGAAGTGAAACGATGAAGCTCAGTAGAAAAGAAGAGAACAGATGTTGATATACCACAACTATTTGTAACTTACAATAAAGGGATGGGCGGGTCAAACAAGCTAATCAGTCCTATTTCGTTTTATCATACTTCTATCCGTGGCAAAAAGTGGTGGTGGGTGCTGTTTTTGTATATGCTTGATTTAGCAATTAGGAATACCTGGCATATGCACATACTTCATAATGACGTGAAGATGGACCAACTTCAGTTTTGACGTAGCATAGCACACCATTACTTACGACAAAATATTGATCAATGTTCACATCCATCAGGGTTCTGATGCAGAGGGTATGGTAATACTTGAAAAATGATAAAGAATTTGCTCCTAAATTGAAAATGTGGGAAAAATGTGTTGGCAAAATGTTTTCGGCATTCATAATTAGGGTGTGACACATCATTGTATTACAAAATATGAGGTATGCAATGTTCCAACACCTTTTGTAAAATTTTTTAGTTTTGGGTCGTTTTACTCCCAAAAATAGCAATTTTAATCTTAATTTCCTCTTTTTAGTATAATAAAACTAAATTATGCCAAATATTGTATATTTAATTTGAAATTATTTATTACTAACTCGTTGTTTATTCCTAAGTCATTTTGTTTTTGAAAAATGCTTAATTACAGATAGAATAATTAGATAAATTTGTTTTGCGACAGTTTTAGTAGCAGTTTTAGTGGCTACGAATCCTCACACTATCAGAACAGTTTAAAAATTGAACGAGATCTGTTGAAGCAAGTACATATATAATATAAGTAGGAAGATAATTACTTATATAACTTTAATTTACTTATTATAACTAAAGTCTTATTATAATGTTTAGATTTAGCTCCAAAGCTACCAAAATGTCCTAGTCAAAAGTCAAGATCGCTATCATCAATAAAAAATTTTTTTTACAATACTAACATGTTTTTAGCATGACTCATATCTCGAAAAGATAAAAGATGCTTTGCCTTCAGATAACTTTTATTTCATTTATAATTACTTAGTCAATAATTTTTGACCAGGAATACAAGAATACTGCATTTAAAAACAGAATTAAAAACAGCGATTTGTCGAAAGATTTATCTTTATAGGTATTGTTAATGTCACAAAAATGGAGAAAAAAAAATTTTTAAAGTTTGATAGATTATTTTTGTTGATAAAGTAGCTTATCAGAAAAAATATAGTCAGAATAACAAGAAAGATCTCAGATTTGATTACCAAAGCTTATATCCCAAATTTTTGTTGCAATTATTGGTAAGGCTTTATTAAGCCAAGTTTTATTATTTAATTAATTAATTACTTGACGACGGCAAACACAGAAAGTTCTTAGATCGGATCATTTGTAATATTGATAATAAAAGAATTAATTCTAATTTCGGAAATTGGACTCTTTTATAATCCATTGAGGTACTTTGCTTGAATTTGCCATTTGTTTTACAAATTTATCATTTAACAATTGTGTGTAACATGAAGATGAATCATAATAAATCATCGAACATAAGTTTTCGTTCGATGATTTATTATGATTTTTATTGTGGTTTCAATCAGTAACAAAGTTACAATCAACTTAGATTATCTTTTTATGACGAAGCCCCATCCAAGTTTAAATAGTTCAAGCATGGTACGTCATGTCGGAGATGATCTGTGTAAGAGACATCACTCAGCAGCGACAACTGAAGATGACATCAATGCTCATGATAAAGACTGATACTTTTTACTAAAAATTTTATTTTTTATCAAAATTTGGTAAATAGTTTTGCCTATATTTTAGAATGGTATTAACCTACTATATGTGGACTTGTTTTTTGAAAAAAAAAACAATTGAAAATTTGTGTGTTCTGAGTTGTGTCAGTTTATAACGAGGGTATAATATGATAATGATACCTGGTACATTATATCCTATAGGTAAATCTAAAGTTACATGTAAAAATATGGTCACTGCTATATATAGCAAAACTACTCAATGTTGTTTTTACTTCCACTTAGATTTGTACTAGTTTTATTACTACAGTATTGATGGACGACCAAATAGGTTTGTGTGGAATGCTGCGTGCCGTATAGGGCTTACATATAACCATTGTAGTTTCTGATTGAACAGGAAATACCTTAGCGATACTGATTCTCTCGTATCTAACTTTGGATGCCAAGTTTCTTTATACTCTCTTATTTTTACATATTATAGTGGATAAATATATAGCATGGACGAATTTTATCCATTACCTATGCAGAAGATTGTCGTTTCACTTATTTACTATTTGTCAGTACTGGAGTCACCTGGCATTTTGTCTGAGTGGAATTGTTTTATTTTACAGCTAATGTGTTATAAAACATAGATTTTCACTATGTAGAATTTCAATTCATGTTGATTTTTCCCATACACATTTCTCCATTGTTTAATGTTATCGAATTGTCATCCTAATTTAACAGTTACTCATAAAATGTAACCGAGAAGTGAGTTAAGATTGTGAAATTCTAATTCATAGACACTAATTGCAACTTCTTAAACATAAATTGCTAAAAATGGGTTCGACCATGTGGCAATGATATTCCCTCATTAAATGACTAAGAGCAGTTTAAAATTAGGAATTCATACCCGTGTAAAAGAAATTTGTTTTCTCTTATGTGGTTTTAGTCCTGGGTATATACTATTACCTTACCAAATTTCATCAAAATCCATCTAGTAGACACCCACTTAAATTACCATACAGACAAAAATTGTACAAAAAATGTTCTGGCTTCTATTATCATTTTGAATGCTAAATCAATCACTTTTTTAAAATATTTTCAAAGTACAGAATTCACACTGTTACAATTTTATTATATCTATAGATAGTGGACACAAGTACATAAAAAAAATTTTCTGCATGCCATAATGTAAAAGTAGAGTGGCAATTATACAGGTGTCCAATGGCAGATTTCAATGTTTGAAAAATTGTAAAAAAAAACTACACCTCTAATACAAAGTAGGTTTATTTTAACTTATAACAACAAATGCGGATTTCATTTTTTAAAAACCACGTTTTCCAAATGGCGGCCATCGAGTCTGACACACTCTTCGAGTCTAGCACGCATATTTTCAAAAACGTTTTTGCAGATCGACTGGGGTATCCTACTGACTTCGGCTCGAATATTTTCTTTAAGTTGTGTCACAGTGTTCGGATTTGTTTTGTAAACAACGGATTTTAAGTATCCCCATAAGAAAAAGTCACATGGGCTTAAATCGGGCCTAGGTGGCCACGGTACAGTACCATTTCGGGATATGTTTTTTTCTGGAAATAACTGCCTCACTGCATTCATGTGAGCCACAGCTCACATGGGGCCACAGCTTACATTACACATTAGCAGTGTGAGCTGTGGCCCCGTCCTGCTGGAACCATGTCTTTTGGTTGAAGGATGGACTATTCTGTAGTTCTACTCTGAAAAAGTCATTTAACATCTGGACATATCTCTCTGAATTCACAGTTACAGTTTGGCCACGTTGATTTTCAAAGAAATAAGGCCCTATGATTGCAGATGCAGACATGGCACACCAGATTGTTACTTTAGGCTTATGTAAAGGCTCTTGATGCATTTGTCTTGGGTTGTGGACATCCCAGTAACGAAAGTTCTGCTTATTCACATATCCTCCAATGTGAAAGTGAGCTTCGTCACTAAAGATTATGTTGCCCATCACCTCCGCGTAAGTTTTTCTTAATTCAAAGTCAGAATCGTGTAAATTTTGAACAATTTGAATTTTATATGGATGGAACTTGAGCTTTTTTCGCATTATTACCTGTAAAGTTGATTTCGGAATTCCCAATATCGATGAATGTGTACGCAGTGATAAACGGGGATTTTCAACGACAGAAACCATAACACGCTCGACATTTTCATCCGTGGCTACCAATGGTGTAGGTCCTGGCCTGGGCCTATTTAATGTTGATCCTGTAGCTCTGAACCTTGCTACCCATGTTGATCGATGGTCCATCATGTAATCGACGAATACTGTAACGATTATTAAATCGACGGCGTGATACAGACAGCGCAAATCCACTCCACTGTTCCATGGCTACTAAAACATCCGCACCGCTTGCGTTTCTAACGACGCCCCCCGCGCCCCTCTTATGTGTTGCGTTCAGAAACTATGTTTGTTCAAACTTTGAAATCTGCCACTGGACATCATAGGTTATTGACAGTTATAGTCATTATTCAGTATCTGAAGCTACTATCGATACTATTTATTTACTTGCATGAAAGTATGGAATATTAACTTGTATCAAGAAACATTACGAACTATAAAAGTTATTGTTTATACATAAAAAAATAGGGTTTTGAAAAACTATTTGAAAAGTTAAGACAGAAAATTGCAGTTACCTGAAGAATTGTTAAAGAACTTATAGAGTTACTTAAAACATTCTTCTCCGCTTAATCCTACGGGAAAAAATAATTTGTCTGTTTACTTTGCAGAATGTAGAAATGCTATTTCTCTTTTGTGATCCAGTTTTGGATTTTAAGTCTTTCCCATGAAACTGGTGAAGCTATAGTTAGTAAATAAGATGTTGATAATAATTATAAAGTGGGGAACAAAGCCTTTTTCCCATGTTTATCCATTAGTATATATTTTGTACAATATAAAATGTCCTTGTTTTAATTTCATTAATCCTTTAATATAAATAACATCAAACACATATATATTTACATAAAGAAATATATCATGTAGATCTTCAAGTAAAGGATAGGAATATTTAAAATAGACTAATAAATAAATAACAAAATAGTTATATTAAACGTTTGCAATTTGACATCAATCTGAAACGAAATATTCTAAGATCAAACATTGCTTTTCTGATTAATCATTGCATAACCTATCTTAGCTACATCCCTACACCAACACGGGCACTCAACCATAGATAAATCTATGGGCATAACTTAAAAATGTCAGAAGACAACATTCACAGATTCACACGCGTATCGTACATCTTTTGCCATTAAAAATTAATTTACGGTGATAATATTATTTGAATAATTCCCAAAGGGGCATTCCACAAGAAAGTGAACATTTATATAAAATTAAAAAATTTAAAGTAATTGTGGAATTACATGATAAATCACATTTTCGAACCTTCAAATTTACTAGAAGATACGAATTAGAATTAAAACTTTTTTTAATTACAAACTCCTTTAAAGAATATTCATGCAAACAGTGTAACATCGGTAATGTTGGCAGCTCTGTAATATCTTTGCGTTTACTTTTAGGAAAAAAGAACACTTCCTTCTTGCCCAGGGAAAAAATTGGTAGTTATCTGCGAACTTGTCATTGAAAATTTTGGTGATGCTCCCATCAACGACTGTAAAACGAAAAGAGTAGCCAAACATGCCCCATCTGAAAAAAATAAAAACAAAGTAAGGGCTTCTATCAGCGTGATGATATCAGTCATCAGTTTCCGGGCATCAAAGATTTCAAGTTTGCAAGGACAAAATTATGTTATGTCAGAAGCGTTACATGAATTTAACTGTTCAAGAAGCTTATGCTGTCTTTACAAATGAATATCCATACATTCATATTAAAATGGCCAAATTTTATGAACTGCATTCGCCATATGTCTTACTGATTAGTGAATTGCATCGTAATATCTGCGTGTGTAAGTATTATGCCAATTTCAATTATTTAGTCAAGAGCATATAGCTAAGAAAATTCCTAAATTTCCTTCAACTGGTAGTTATCTGTTAGAGAAAATTTGCTGTGATGTTAAAACAAAACAATGTATGATGAAAGACTGCAGACAATGCATCAGTGACTTGAACCTTCTGTTAGTTGATGCTGACTTGCACCAATGCATCAGTTGGAAAAAATGAATTGAAATCGAAGGGCGTCTTAAGGTTGTTGCAGTAGAAGGCACTATAGTACATAGTAATTGTTGAGCTGAAAAAGCAAATTCATAGATTCAGGATTCTTGTTTATGTGAAGAAAATGCAATCTGACATCTTTATTAAAGCGAAACAATGTCTACGGACTGATGAAACTATCTTGCAAACAAATTTTGCAGAATATTATGCAGTAATCTCGCTAGACGTAATTCAATCTGCACATTAGAGTCATAAGCAAATTACGATATTAACAGCATGTACTTGGTTAGCTGGAGATAAAAGATGCTCATTTGCTATCGCAAGTGACATTCTCCATCACGACAAGCATGCTGTTTTTGCTTGTCTTGATAAAATTATTGTGTCACTTAAAGATCAAGTTCCTAAATTGAAAACAATTAAAATATTTTCAGAAGGAGCAGCGTCACAACTTAAAAACAAATTTACATTATCAAACCTGTGTTTTATGCCCACAGACTTTGGCATTCATGTAGGGTGGTTTTTTTTCACCGCTTCCCATGGCAAAGGAACTGTAGATGGGGTAGGGGCCGTGTGAAGCCTAAATGAAGCAGTGGAAGCTGAAGTAGCCGTTAAAAATATTGTTAAGAACATAAATATGTCTGTTGACAGAAGCTGAAACTGCTTGAAAGAAAGTCATGCTTTATAGCAGATAGGACTTTGCTCTTGCCATTAACAAAATACACCCTCATCACTATTTCAAAGCTATAAACCAACAAGATCTAACAATGGACTTTACTTTTAAATCAAAACAAACACAAATTAAACTGTTCAAATTAAATGTTGTGGAGATGTATCCTGATACAGACATAAATTCCTGGAGTGATACCAATATTTAGCTCTTGACGTTAATAATGCATAATAAATAAGTGTTTCTTGTCCACTTGGATTTTCGTCTCCATACTTCTATTCAAGGATGACACCACATGGATATGAGTTCTTTATTAGTTTTTCAGTTTTTGCACTTTAGTTGTATATCAGTTTATTTAAAAATCTATTTGTATTTGTCGACAAAATCACATGTGTCCTATCTGTGATAAGTACAGTCTACCGTCATATTAAAAAATTAACACTTTTTTAATTAAAGATTATTTTTAGGTTATTCATTAATACTTCACTTTAGCTAAGCATCTAATGAATGTAAGTGTCTAATTTAAATAAAAATAAATTAGCAGAGTTTTATGAATAACATTACTCAAACAAAACGAAGATTAGGGATTTCCCAAATTAAATGTAGGTTTTATGTTGTGCTATCGAATTATATGTATCTGAGATAAATTATATCTGAGTGGTTTAAAAATAAATATTATTAATAAAACCTATCTTCACATCTAAAGTTTAAAAACAAAAAGATAATTTAATAAATAAATGTGCCGCCTGTGACAATGGAATGCCTCCATCATAACATCTGTGAACTAATTTTAACCTCAAAATCTTATACATTTATGCCTTTATTGAAGGCCTGAGCTATTCAACTGAGCGAGAACTCATACTTTGGTTTGTGTATGCATACTCTAAAATATGTTATTCGTGTTTATAACTAGGCCAAATACTCGATACAAACTGGGTACTCTCCTTTATGATAATGGGATATTGACCGACTGACTTGGAATTATTTAAAAGATTTCAAATTGTATCCTATTATTATAGAACTTATTCATTTATTCATCATAATATGTGACAAATTTTAAAAATTAAAAAAATATTTTTTAATGGTCAGTTTTTGTTTTTGTGAATGACACCTGTGTAACAATCAAATCAGTGACCATGATATCAAAAATGTCATTAAAACATTAGTATGTTTGTATATAGATATTTCAATGTATAGATAATTAGATGCACATCTTGCTATTTTTCTGCATTTGTTTATAAAAAAAAGGTTTAAATCTGTTTCAATTAATTTGACATTTTAGCAGAAATTGTGGTCATTGTAAATAATTATACATGGTGTCCGGGAATAAATGTCGAACAAAGAAAGATGCTATTCGTTGGCTATAAAGGAATAAATTATCCTTGAAATAAAATGTAAAACACACCCTTCTTCTAATTGAGTGAAAAAAATATTACACATAAATCTTTTTAACACACCTAACAATTATCTGGAGCGCGATCCTTACCCGGGCAGCCATATGGCTTTGTAGCTGTTCGCGAGTTAATCCCCAGAGGGGCTCTGAATAATGTGCGCAAGTATTGTGTGTACAAAAAAGATGACAAATATTATGAATATTATTTTAAATGTTCTGAAAAAACAGTAATTTTTTAAATTTTATTTTAACGACAATTTTTAACAAATTTTCAGTCAACAAATAACGTCTTTCTTTCTCTGACATTTATTTCCGACACCGTAAATATTTTATATATTTCAAAATAATGTTGTCTTATATCTTCAAAGAAATTGCAGTAAATCGATAAATACTAGCTTACTTACAAAATACTTACCAATGTACTGCAATTTGACCGTTTTGTAAATATGCGAAGGAAGAAGTACTTTTACACAATATATGTAACTTATATAAGTTTTAATACATTATCTATAATTTATTTTATTTGAATCTATTCTCTATTGTTAAGGTATTTCAATGAATTTTGAGAAACTGGTGGGAAGACAATTATGATATAAGTTAATTGTGAATAATACGAATTTGTGACGAATACTTTGGGTTATTTTTATTCACAATTAATTTATATGTTGATATAAGTTAATTGTGAATAAATATAACCCAAAGTATAATGTCAACTCATTCATTTTCACTTGTAATCAGTATTTACTTACATTATTATAACAAATATGTGCTACTTTTGTATAACAGAAATCCAACTAATAAAAATTCATAACCGTACAAAATATTATTTAATTATTCTGAAAAATATGTAAATATGAGCTATTAAAACTACATTTGTTAATTTTTCATTTATCACAAAATAGTTTTGGTTTCCTAATCGGATACTTTTTAAAGATTTATGGAGTGGCAGCCCAATCTCCTAAAGCTATTAACATAATATATATATATATATATATATATATATATGTATATGTATATATATATATATATATATATATATATATATATATATATATATATATATATATATGGTATTGTAATATCAACTGGTTACGTTTCATTAATTTTGTTTCCTGTAATTTTTTGGGTGCAGCTATCATTAAGTAAGAATTTTGTAACGATGTTCCATTCAATTGATTTTAGTAATCACCATTGTCTGCTATACGTATTGATTTATGATGGCGTTCCTCATATCAGGATAAAGTTGAGTTGGGTCACCTTTTAAACAGCAATGATTTTACATTTTTTTGCATTCAGTGATTCGTGTTTCTAGACATAGTGAGTGAATAAAATAAGAGAGCATTATTTTAATACATTAAAGTGGGGAGTAGCGTACGGCTATTAATATGCATTCAGAAAATCAATGTGAAAACAAACTAGTTCTACCACACTGATTTCAAATTAGTCAGTATGATTCATGCTCGCAGTCAAAGATATATAGTACCATATTTTTTTGTTTTGTGTGAACTTTTTGTTTTCAATAGATATAAATTTTATAGCACTGGCTTGAAAGAGGAATTGAATTCTGTTTGAACTAAATGGTAATATGTTTTGGTTTTATCATTGGTATTGTTTTGTTTTCAATTATCTGACTTTTCTACACATTTACAGAATTACAGTAGCATTATTTTCATTTAAAAAATCTACAACTTTTATATCTATGAAAGTTAATTGATTCTTGTTGTCACTTATTTATAGTATATTTGTTAATAATGGAAATATTTCAGTACTTTTTTTTATTTGCAGATGATCGTGACTTGTCACCAGACAAACAGAAATTTGATTCTCGCACATTCACAAAGCCAAAGAAGCGAATATCACGACCATCACTGCAACAAATGGTCGAAGGACTGAATCAGGCCACCCGTGCAGCTGGCATGGTGCGTTTGAAGACCTTCAATCTAGATGTAGATACTGAGAATAGTTCACCTGCGAAGGAGTTTACAAAAAAAAGGAAGAGTTTTATGGGACAAGATGACGAGCAGGTGAGAGATTTTTGGTGGTTTCCCCAAAAGTATGGTCGAGTCCTCCTACAATAATCTCATTCATTTAACCATAACACAATTCAACTGTATGTAAACTAAAGATATCTCCCATTGACAAATATTATATTTTTTCATGTTAAGATTTAATTATAAAAATTTCATCATTCACCTAGCTGCATAGGTTGTCTATCAAACATGGTTTCTAGCAGATCTGGAAGTCAGGAAATTTGTTAATATTATAAAGTTTTGAAAAAACCATAAAATCTAGATAATATTACACTTCCATGTAAATTGTCTTCTCTATGGAGTGATGAAAAAACTACATTAAAATTAAATTTAAGATGATATTATAATTAATTTGGATGCGTTGCTACATGTATTAAAGTAATTTGGATGCAATGTCATTAAAAATTACTTTTAAAGAATTGATTTTTAAATAAATAATCTAACTTGCATTTTTAGCATATTTGGCTTCAAAATATTTTTTACTTTATATTATGAGTAAAATGCATATACAATTTACCATCTGAGACAATTATTATCATGCCTTTTATACGTTATTTGCTTTTTGCCCATGGCTTCCTTCGCACAGACAATTTGTTTCCTAACTTCAATCAAATTTTTAATTAACTTCAAAAAGGAGGTTATAAATTCGACCTAAATGTATTTAATTTTATTAAATATGTTAGTCTTTTAAGCCTTCTAAACAAATGAACAAAAATTTATGAATATTTGTCTATATGTTTTTCTACGTATTTCTCAGAAATCAGATTACAATTATTCTATTTTTATCGGCTTAAGTATCTTTCAACTTAGAGAATAGTGAAAATTTTATAAAAATTGGTTTTGTAGTTTAAAATATAAAATCCGTTTCATTTTTATTAAATTACTACTTGTTTGTTGTTAATACTATTGTTAATGTATATATCAACAAACTCTACAAACAGTGTTTACCTAGTTTACACAAATAAAGCAGCAGACAAGAGGTTACAATTTAATACAGCATTTCCTTGTGTACCACGTTGGTGGTTGTACTGTCTGGTGCTAAAATTATGTGAGAACCAATCCTCCCCTAAGTCAATGCCTACATTTTATTACTGGCCTTAAGATTTATTAATTGACTTGCGAAATACATTCTAAGGGGAAATAGTGTCTCTTGAATTCAAAAACATAATTTGATAAACATAATATGCCCCTCCTCTCCCCGAGTATAGCCAGTGAACACAGTGACATGTAAACTTACAATAGAGATATTTTTTCCGTATAAACTTAGCTACCAATTTTCGTCCAATTAGAGATTGAATCTCGTAAAATTCTTAAATACAAAATTAATTCTTAATTACATTATTTGTATTGAAAATATTAATACTAAATTTTAAATAAAAATTATTTTAACAATTTTCTTCCCATGCAAATTTAGCAACCACTTTTTACCCCCTAAGGGATTGAATATTGGAATATGCTTAAATGCTTGTTAAATTATTTATATTGCAAAGCATTAATACAAATTTTTAATTAAAAATAATCATAACAATTTTCTTGACATACAAATTAGCCACTCCTTTTCAACCACTTAGGGGTTGAATATAGAAATATGCTTAAATACTTGTTTCATTTTTTGTATTGAAAAGTATTAATACAAATTTTTAAATAAAAATAACCATAACATTTTTTTCCCCATACAAATTTAGCAACCTCTTTTCACCCCTTAAGGTTGAATATTGGGAAATGATTAAATGCTTGTTTAATTGTATGTGCTGAAATACATTAATACAAATTTTTAAATAAAAATGATCATAAGAATATTTTGCCCTATAAATTTAGCCATCCCTTTTCAGCCCTTAGGGGTTGAATATAGAAATATGCATAAATACTTGTTTCATTTTTTGTATTGAAAAGTATTAATACACATTTTTAAATAAAAATAACCATAACATTTTTTTTCCCATACAAATTTAGCAATCCCTTTCCACCCCTTAAGGTTGAATATTGGGAAATGATTAAATGCTTGTTTAATTATATGTACTGATATGCATTAATACAAATTTTTAAATAAAAATGATCATAACAATTTTTTCCCGTACAAATTTAGCCATCCCTTTTCACTCCTTAGGGGTTGAATCTCGGAAAATGCTTAACGCTTGTTTCATTGTTTGTATTAAAAAGCATTAATACAAAATTTAAAATTACAATTACCATATAAATTTTTTCCCATACCAATTTAGCCACCCCTTTTCACTCCCTTAGAGGTTGTATCTCAGAATGTCCTGAAATTATTTTTGTTAAAGAACATGAACGCCCAGTTTTAAGTAAAAATTGCCATAAAAAATTTTTTCCCCGCACAAAATTAGTCGCACCTTTTCACCCCCTTAGGGAATGAATTTTGTAAAATCTCTTCTTAAACAATGCCTCCATTATAAAATCAACACCCTTTCCAAATTTCCAATTTTTAACATAGTAATATTAAAACATTTTAAATTTGTAGAGGGCTTATATATCTTGCTTGAATATATTGATAACAGCCACACTGCTGAATTTTAATATCCTTATTAGAGCTTAAATTATAATGGGCATTCATTGCGCTAAGGATCCACCAGTTCGATTCCATATTTCTCGTTATATAATATGGGTTGCACTCAAAAAACAAAGAGACACACAGCAGCCACTTTACAATCACCTTTATATTTAGACATTTTAGAACTCAATTTTGATAAACAAATGGAAAAATACAAAAGATATTGTTCAATTCACTAATGCCAAGATAGAGTGCATTCTAGGTACAAACATTCAAACAAACCTACTGTTTCACAACTAATTTAGTCCTAAATTTATATACAAAACTGTTGAAATGGAACTACGAGCATTACTCGATTGACTACTCTATGTAGCAGGGTTGTTCAAATCAAACTATGAGAAATTTTTCATTTCTCTGGCCTTCTGTGCATGGGATGTGATAATTTCCGCTATATAATATCATTGAGCTGCTTAAAATTTCATCTGTTCCACTTATCCCTTGATGATTCTACCACTGAAAGAGAGAGGAAGAAAGAAAACTAATTGGCTAAACGACTGCAAGAGTAACTACTTATCTAGACCTAATTTTCCTGCCAACGAGATACTGGCTCCGTTTGTGGACATAGTGCATTCTGCATGTACATGCTTAAAAACCTGCCAGATATAGTCTAAATATTGTACTTCTGATTAATGCAAAAACTCATCTCAGTAGACACTTTAAAAAGCAAGCGAACGTCCAGTAGCTTCACAATGTTTACCTTAAAAAGAAACTGAATCATCCCTGTTTGGTTTTATATCAAAGGTGATTGTTCCATTTGTACTAAAAGCTAATTTTTTAAATGCATGAAGTACTTGACGTTGGCCGTGTAGTTGTTTTCTATGTAATGCTCAATATAAACAATGTGAATAGCTAAATAATATATGATACACGAAATGGAGGCACAGGAAATTAGTCTGCATTCCTGAGGGAGCTTGGCAATTCTTCGTGTCATTTGTGTGTTCAGCGAAGATTTGCAATGAATATATACCCTGATAATTGCAAATAAATATGTCCAAAATCTCGAAAGTGCCTATTCCCAATTTTACTCATTGGTTAGTTCCAGATGCTACTATGCCTGCATTCAAAAAAAGAAATATGTTTATTTGTCCTCGCGAAATGGACTCTAAAGCTAGCAATGCCTGCATTGCTTTTAAAATCCCCATATGTAACTCTTGTATCTGTAGTGTGCGTCTTGTATGTTCTAAAGAATTATAACTGCATTATTTTTGGAACCATAATAAAGTATGATAAAAACTCAGATTTTTTTTGAAGTCTTCAGAAACTAAAATTTAATCTTTTACATTACAGGGTCTGTCATATACATAAGCCTTAGATTGTTAGTGCATTACCTTGTTTAATTTAATTCAAATATGATTTTATAAATAAGTAATTTTATCTTGACTTCTTCAGCTAGAAGACATGGATTCCACATTGTGTTCGAGTCCACCCCCACGTTCTCAACCTATCCACATTGATTTGACGCAGCCGGCGGCGCGCCTGCATGCGGTGCTGGCACCGCGTTCTACCGGTGCATTATCGATGCTGCGTAGCGCCGACTCCTTCATGAATGTTTCTCCACCCAGCCTTCTCAACTCAGCTATCATGGACTCCTCAGGACAATTTGGGGAGTCACTCGAGAGTGCCAAGACTAATTTGAATAGTCTAGGCAGCCTGAAAACTGCATTAGATGATGGTCGCGGTATGTTGAATTTTGTCCTTTGAATGTTTTTTATCATAATTTGAAAATATCATAATACAAAATTCTGTCATATTACTTCAGATTAAGTGTTAGTTTCATAACACTCAAGAAGGAATAAAAAAACTGAAGTGTGGGATGGGCGTGGTGTGTAATTGACTACCAAGCCTATGAAAAGGTGTGCAATAGTCATTGTAAGCTTTTTAATTAGTAAGCTTTTATTGGTTATTTTACTAAACTTGCTGTGAATCCAATAAGTCATGAATTGTGATGTCGTTTTATTTCATTTCCATTGAATATAATTTTTGAAGCGTTAAACAAAAATGAAAAATAGGAGATATGTGATTGAGTATAATAATACCGTATAAAACTTTCCAAGTTGAATCATTTCAGAATTGAAGGCAAATGATCACGTTCCTAATAAGTTGGGTTGCCTCATAATTACTTATTGACATTTTAAATTTAACTAGGCATTTTTAAAGAGTAAACAATTACAAACAACGGTTGTGAAATGGGACAAAGTTTTATTAACATTCATTTGGAAGACGCTTGGTTAATCTAGGAAAAATATATTTACAAGTATGCTACAACAAATTTTCATTAAATTTATTTAGTAAGTTGTGAGAGAATTGGTTTCATTTCTTTTAATTGCTCCTGGTCATTTAATATTTCATTGTAATGTTAATTATTTTAATTCACAGAAGTGAACCCTACACCACCACCCAAAGAAAGTCTCGACCCGCAATCTATGATGTCATCTATGACATTGAGTATTTTGGACGATAAGGACATGAGCACCAGCTTTCTTTCAGAGCAGACGGCTGATACTGACTCTCTTATTGGCTCTTTGCCGCCTTCTATGCCTTCCTCTGTTAACTCGTCATTTCACCGTCCAGATAGTTTTGCTCACTTACTAGAGCCAACAGAGCGATTGCTCAATGGTCGACCAAGGATTTCGCTCTTCAAAGGCTTCACTAAGTATCCTCGTTCTGACATTTCAACCAGCATTGAAAGTGAAAATTCTAAACATTTAAAATCAAATATATCGGTGAGTGGTACAGAATCACTGAAGGGTGCATTTGACTTAAATCCAAATAGTACAAAACATGTTAACTTAGATACGTCATTAGATAATAGAACAAAGTATGAAAATGGAAGCGCAGAGGAAAAGGATGATGCAGAAAAGGAAAATATGAATGGGTCATTAGACGACTCTTTCATAAAGGACAACAGTTCAAAGTCATATTTAATTGATTTGGGTCGACCTAGTCTGAATGTTACTATGAACAAACAGGAACTAAATGAGATCACGCAAGCAAAACAAAAACTCTCCTTGGCACGTAATGCTTTACCAATGAATACGACGGATAATACTGTACTGTTACCTAATCAGACAGTTGTAAATCCAAAACAGATATTAGAGAATGTTTCACAACTGTTGTCAAGGAGAAAACTGGGTGCTTCATCAGAGATTGAGCAAACAAGGGTACGTGAATCTCCACGGAGAAATGCAACATTCAAAATGACCTCTCCCCCAAAGCACCTTATGGACACCACAATCATTTATGTAAAGCCGGAAGCAGATAGTGATGGCTGTGATACACTGGCCAATAATAAAAGGAATGTCAGCAATATGAATACCGACAGAAAGGAGGTTAGTGAGTTTACACCTTCTGGTTAGGAATATAACTCATCGTTTATTTTCTCTTTCAGACAACATTCTCATACTTTTTACTCCATTGAAACCTTTCTGTTTATTATTTATTGACTCATTAATAGTGTCTCGGTATTGTTACGAGTCAATTGTATATAACTTGAAGTGCGACACAAAACTGCATCAATGCACTATACAATTATTTTAACAGCTATTTTGTGTGGCCTTATATTTGCTCTTAGGACTGTACAAACAAACCTTCAGTTTATTTCTATTTCATTTTGTTAAGGATTGGATTATAACTATCATATATATCTATAAATGGAGTCAGCATGATAAAAAATATAGCTTAAGAAGTGTAAAATATAGCTTAAGAAGTGTAAAATGTGCAAAAGATGCGTAAAAATATTCTCGATTCTTTTGTGTAACACTTATTAAATATAAAATATGCTTGTCTGTCTGTAAGGGGCAAAAAAATTATTGTAAATGAATTTAGATATGGATCTGGTATGGCTATCCTCTTACTAGGTAGGTTTCGAGCCACTGCCCTTTAGTTTTTCAATTATTTTAGAGAAAATTTACTGTGTAACTTGTAATAAAAAGCAGTGCTCTAATGAAAAAGCTGTTACTAAATATAATTAGTAATATATATATAATAATTTAAAAATTAATCTCAATAAATAATTTACATAAATATAAAAATTATTGAAAAAAAAAGGTAGTGTTCTGATGCAAACCTGAGTCTCTAGCACGATAGCTAAACTCATTAACCTCTATGCCACATCATTGTGCACTGCTTGTGTGCTAAATGTTTTTATTATATAAATTTTCCATAAATAATTCAAATATTATGTTCCATTCCATTTAAAAAGAGAATGTTTGTAAACAGACCACTTTTTTTTTCTGATATTCTAAACCTTTTTCGTATATGCACATTAATAATTTTATATAGATTAATTGGTACTTGCGAAAAAAAATATAACATTGTATTGATGTACACATTTACGCTGTATACAGACACGTAACTTCGATTATATAAGTAATGTTTTATATTTAATAGGAATTCCAATAAGTAAGATGAAATATTTCAATTTTCAAAAATTCATAAATGCAATTGTTACCTAAAAAATAATTATCATAGCCAATAATTGGTGAAAAATAATGAAATTAATTTTCCATTGTTTCCAACAATTTTCCCACAAAATTCATAAAGCTTCATTTTTATCTGATAAATTGATGATATCACGAAAGTGCCACGAGAGTACAGTATTAATATAACATTATTAACTAAATTTTGCAGTGTACTGACAATACAAAAATAACTGTTTTCTCATCTTCTCCATTTGAATGTTTTTCTGATTATACAAATAATATAAATAGTAATGTAAGTATGTCAAAGATTTTGAGATGAGGTAACCATTACATACACACACTCATATATATATATATATATATATATATGTATATGTATATATATATATATATATATATATATAATTTTTATTACTTGTATGAAATTATAAGCTTAAATATACACTGCCGGCCAAAAGTTTGAGACCATTTGTAAAATAATTACATTGTCTGTAAGTACACTAAAATTATAGTTAATCAAATAAAAATCTACACGTTTATGTATTCTATTATTACCAAAAAATGTCCAAACTGTCTTGTGTATTTCTGGAGTAAAGGTGCAATAAACGTGTTTTGTTTCAAAACATCAAAGAACTTTGAGCAACTGTCAGGTGGGTAAAGTCATTGTTATATTTTATGACCTTCTTATTACTAATTCCTAAAACAAATTTTTCTTTTGGATTACTTGTGTTTTTATGAAGTTATTCATAAACAGTTCTACTTAGTCTGCACTTGTGGTTTCTGCAGTCAAGACGTCTTCAAAATGGGAAAAGTACACGAAAGTAGCACTGAAATGATTCATCATTATTTTGACATATCATTATTTTACATAACAAAGACAAATTGAGCTGCAATTGCCGCACAACTTAAAATATCGAAGACTTGTGTTCATTGCGCAATTAATCGACACAAGGAAACTGGCAGTGATCAATATCGTCAACGTTCAGGACAACCAGGTGTGACCACTTCTAGTTATGACAATTTCATCATCGTTACCAGCAAGTAGAATAGACGCCTAACAGCGCAAGAAATTTGCACCGAAGTTAACAAATTTTGATCGGAACCTGTACCATTGGCTACGGTAAAAAGACAATTGTGCGATGCTAACTTCTTTGGTCATTTTGCTGTCCAAAAATCTCTGTTTAGAACACATACCTAAAATAGATGGATGCGGTGGGCTCTTGCCCACGAGATTGGACAAAAGATTTTAAAAAAGTCCTGTGGACCGATGAATCAAGTTTTAAATATTTGGTTCAAATAGGAGAATTTATGTTTGACGCAACGCCGGAGAAAAGTTGATGCCAAATTGTGTAGTGCCATCCGTCAAGAATCGAAAGAATACTGAAAAAAGAGCTATATAAAGTAATTCTACAGCAAAATGCTGTTCCTTCCGGGATAAGGTTAATTGGAAAGGGGTTCACTTTCCAATAAGGCAATGATCCAAAACATAACAAAACCAACATTAACAGTTCTAAATTATGCAGAGGTTAGTTAGAATGAAAAGAGATGTAAGGGGTGTTAAAAATATTTATGGTATGGCCGCATCAATGTCCTGATCTCAACCTGTTCGAACTTTTACGAAAAGAGCTTGATAGAAATCTTTCTTCGCAAGAAGACATGTAGAAGGTTCTACACGAAAGCTGGACCAATATTTTTCAAGAAAAATTGACAAATTGATTTCTCCTATGCCAAGACTCGTGAAAAATGTGACTAAATGCAAGGGAGAATTTTTTTATAAAAAAGTTGTTTAGATTATTATGGCCATTTCTTATATCAGTCATCGATACTTTATGAATATTTTTAAGTATTTCATTAGTCAATGAATAATAAATCTGATAATTAAACCACTTTCTTCAAATACTCTCATTCGTTTCAATTTTATTTAATTTTCCAACTTTATTTAGGGTGGTCTCAAACTTTTGGCCAGCGGTGTATGTTTCTTTCAGAATAAGGCTTCAATTATTACCTATGATATATACACAATGTTTTATGATAAAACCATTCAAATATATCATAAGTGACTGCATAGGAAAGCACTATATTTAGTGACCATAATATATACTAATTCCATCACTGCTGCCTTTTGGCTCCAGGTTACCTCTTGATATTCAGTGCAATCAGCAAACAATTCCTATTATAACAGGTATTGTCCTCACGAGGGCATTTTTGTGAGGGCAAATATGATTGATTGCCGACATTAATACCATTTATCTAATTTGATGTCTCAACCAAACCCAAGTTGTAATTAATTATTCACAATTAGATAAATTAATTGTGAATGTTCAAACACCCTGCTGGGAACCTAATCCTTAGCCTTTCAGAGGGCGCTAGCGTCTTGGTCCCTGCAATACGGAAGGGTACATAAAATGCCGAAGTGCATGTAAATAATACCAAACATTAATGTTAAAGCTTTGTTTAATGTTTTCTTTTTAATATTCATGTCTTAATACTAAAAATAATCATCAGAAATATGCAGTGAAATTAAAAGCAAAAGCTTAGCTATTATAAAATAACAATTTTGTATAGAGCATATAAAATATGTATTCTGCACTGTAAAATAATACCAACACCTATTTGAAAAGAAAATAATACCTCACAAGTTTTTAATCCTTACACCACATATTGTTTACTTACCAACTTTTACAAATATATTTATTTGTAAGTTTAGTTTTGTCGAATTTAAGTCTAACATGTGGCTGTCTTGCTTGTATTTAAACTTTTAGCTATTTCATTTTAACACATTGTAAAATAAATGTGTGCAAGTAGTATAAGGGGTTAAAACGTTTACAAAATTTCGACTATTTTCTCTCAAATTTTTATACCTGTGGTTTTGCATGATCGATAGCCAGGTTTGTACATTTTTACCAAATAAATTTCACAATTAATATAAGTATAATATTGATATTTATAACATTATTGAATTTGTATAAGACATCACTGGGTTTTATGAATAGATAGTGGAATGGAGAATAAAGTGCATTAGCCCCATTCTCAACTTTTAACCGCCTACTAAGGAGACACTCTCCTAGAATGTATGTTAAAAGAAAAAAAATCAATTACTACCACATTGGATAGTCTCCTTATTACTTATAAGGAAGTTACACATGTACAAACACATGCATACGCACATGTACACATACACAAAACATTACAAATATACAACATATACATAAGCATGTACATATACATAAAAACATTAAACTGTATACATGTACCCAATACATATACACAGACACTTGTATCTATATGAACATATACACTTATAGGACACATACATAAACACGTATATATACACGTACATGGATATGCAAACATACACTAATATGTATATGTATGCAAACCTATACACAAACATGTACATGTACGTATACCACTACGTATATACAAATACATACGTATACCCAAATATTTACACAATAATGTATACAAAAACAATGTGTGTAACTACATACACAAACATGTACACATCCCAAAAACCTGTACATATATACGTACACGTCTATAAACACTTACACAAACTTATACTCATGCACAGACTCATATACCTACGCAAACTCGTATACGTGCACATACATGGGCACATTTGCAAGCACATAGCTAAACATGTGCAATTACACAGAACACGGATACATACACATACACAAACATATACACATAGACAAACGCTTACACGTACACAAACATCTACACATGCACGGAATCACAAATAGACAAACATGGAGACTTACTCAAACATGATCCCATGCACAAACACATGCACACATTACTAACACTTACATTAACATATATACAATTGTGTAAACAAACACACGCACATACCCAAACACATGCGTGTAGAGTAACACATATAAACATTTTCAAATATATTTATACGTACCCAAACACGTAAACAGACACATACATGCATGCATACACGTATTCAAGCACGGGTACTAACATAAACATGTATATCTACACTTACACAAACTATACACAAATATGAATACGTATACAAACACATACAAACAAATTGTTTAAAAAATAAATAACAAAGAGAATATGGGAATTCAAAATTAACATTAATTATCTTTTATTGAGCGATTGACCCTTAAGCAACATTCTGGAAATGGACAGCTTGTATTCGGATGACGAACTAGCGAAAATGTTGACAGAATGGAACTACTTATCGCAATCAATCTTTAACAATGCACATATTAGTACGAGTATGAGAAAATGAACGAGTGCTAAGCTATGGGTCGATCTTCCGGGCACACGAAATTGCCATTGGCTCATTGAGTCTCAATAATTGTATCACTTATGATGGTTTTTGTAAAGCACTGATGTTCCCAATTCAACACAACTGCTATGTAGAGTACGTTCCACTAGCCGCTCGCACCCACGACCGCGTTCGTACCTATTCCGCTAGCTTGTCAACGTTGTAACTGTCAGTCCAAGTAGAACGAGATAGGAACAATGCGTATTCGTAACTATGAGTAAATGACGGGTATTGGACGTAAATCAATATTTTTTACTATGTTAGAGATTATATTTGTTCTGTTAGATAATAATTTAGACTTACAATAATTAGAAAAGTGCAATTTAATTTCTATGTATTAATAATTTGACAATAATTTAGACTTAGAGTAACTGTAAGAGTGTAATTTAATTGCTATAAAAGTTTGATGATTGTACGTCTTGCGTCTTTTGGTGTCACCTTTGTTTCTGTAGTTTATACAGTTTTGAGATGTACCCACATCTCAAAACTGCATAAAGTGATTCTTTCCGTGACTATGTTTAATCTTCAACGATTATTTAAATTTATTTACATAAATTTCATGTATCAATGTGTCAAAGTCAAATTGACAGATAAAAGATCACAATGACCCACCTCTATACCTGGGTCGTCGCGGCCGTGAACAATGACGTTTTGATCATGACTGCAACGACCGCGATCGCCAAGTGGAACGATGCAGCTAGCGTTTTGAGCGTTGCGATCGCCTAGTGGAACGCACTCATAGTGTGCTATGTTTGTATAACAGCAAAATTACCTTAGCATAGTTACTTTTTGGTGTGTAAAAGTGGTATTGCATTGTACATACATATCACCTTTATACCCGCTCAACCGTATCAGAATACATAGTATACTTAGGGTTCCATATTACAACAGCATACTTAAGTTGAAATCGAACAAGAGCGATGTAAAGGATGCAATACGTTCTTATCTTCCAGAAAGGTTTGGCAATTTTCAACACGAAACCCAGCATTGCATAGGCCCATGTGGTAATTTGCTCAATATGAGTGTCAAAGTGTGATTTGGAAAAAAATAATACCAAGATCACACATATCATGTACAGACTCCAATGAAATACCGCCAATATTATAGAGATTGAAAGTAATCAAATTGCACTTACTTGGGTGAATTTTGTTGGTACTGCAGTACACATTGAGCCAATTAAGATCTTCCTGTAAGTGAATGTAATTGGTATTGTGATTTTGTTCAGTTTTCTTCATTTACTGGATGTAAATAAATAAAATGTAAGTAAAACATTATTATTAAATTGTTTTTAGCTCGGCATTAATTTGATTAACATTAGAATATAGTTACTTCTAGTAAACTAACCTAAAATAACAATGCATTTAACAATTTTTGATGTTAGTTGAATTGAATATTGCATCTACCTTATTATGCGTTTTGTGTTATTTACTGTTATTACTTTTTTATTAAAAAATAAAACATCTTTTTCAGAGACAACTACATAAACGTTCCTTTCATATTAAAACATTTCTTCAAACCCATTAAAAATGATCATGAAAGCGACATAAATGTTTCTGCAATTTGCAAAAAGCGTTCGAAAACATTGAAAGGAACAACAAACTTTTTATAACCATTTAAAAGTAAGTTAAAAAGAGTTAATTTGTTTTTTAAGACTTTTTAATTAGCTCAACCTGTTATATGGTATGTAATTATGTAATTGTATAAACAAATCTAGGAAACCAAATTTCATCCACTTTTAATTCTTGTATCGACATGGCAGTTGCATGTAATTCTAATGATAATATGGTATTATGGTACCATCTGATGATTGAATCGGGAGATGGGTGATGGTACTCCTGAATGGCTGCTGGCACATTAATCGAGTTTGGATTCATTTGTTTTATTTCAATGAATCATATTCATTTAACATGATAACAAGGGTGTAATGATGAAGTCGGAATGTGGAAAAGGGAACTCCTCAATGTTTGCTAGTACACTTGTCGAGTTTGGGTTCATTTGTTTTGCTTTTTAAAGCATTATTTAGAAAGCTTTTTTTTGTTTTTTTTTAACTATTTTTTTTAATAGTACCAGTAGATTCGATCCTAAGTGCCTGATGAAATAAGATCCTATTTACTACTTACTAGTGATTGTTATTTTAATGAATTAAAATACTTTTATATGTTTAACTTCTTATTTATTATTATAAAACCTTAATACACAATTACACATCTTAAGAGTTACACATCTTAATCTGCCATTTTTACTTTCGAAGCTGAGAGAGAGAGCAGTGTTGCCAATATAAAAGTACCTATAATTTCCAACACGGCTCCTTACATTTATATTGCAACAAACATTTATAAACACTTACAATAGTCTCTATTAACTTGACACTTAATTTTACTCTTTTAAATTTAACATCTCCCTGAATTTAATGAATTTCACATTTCCCAACGCTTTAGTAAATATATCTGCAATATTATTTTCCCACTATATTTTTACAACATCAATATTGCCTCGCTTGACATTCTCATGTATAAAATGATAGTGAACTTCAATATGCTTAGAATTCTTTGTAAAATTTCCATATTTAGAAATAGCTACAGCGCCTTAATTATCTTCATAAATTTTAACTGGTTTACAAATTATAGTAAACAAATAAGAAATTTTAGATAACGCAACATATTCAGCAAATTTAGAAGACTTTGTTACACTACCTTGTTTCCTTGATTTCCAATAAACAATATTTCCAAATAATCTAATAACAAATCCTGTAGTAGACTTTCTGTCCAAAATATCTCCTGCCCGGTCGGCATCCACATAACAATCCAAAATATCAGCATTACTATTATTACAATATGTTAAATTAAGATCTCTTGTCAAATACAAATACTTTAAAACTCTCAGAGCATATTTGAAATGTGTCTCTTTATAACAGTTTTGAAATCTGCTCAAATAATTTACATTATAACAAATATCTGGTCAGGCGCCTGAACTAATATACTGGACGACAATTTAGTCTTTATATCAGCAATTACATCTTCATTTTCACAACATATGATTAAGTCATCAACAAATAATAATATACAGGTGTCCAGTGGCAGATTTCAAAGTTTGAACAAACATAGTTTCTGAACGCAGCACATAAGAGGGGCGCGGGGGGCGTCGTTAGAAACGCAAGCGGTGCAGATGTTTTAGTAGCCATGGAACAGTGGAGTGGAGAGCACCGCGCTTTTGCCGTCAAGGCGTACATTTCGAGTGGATTTTCGCTGTCTGTAGTCTCATTCAGTCATGGGTAGCAAGGTTCAGAGCTACAGGATCAACATTAAATAGGCCCAGGCCAGGACCTACACCATTGGTAGCCACGGATGAAAATGTCGAGCGTGTTATGGTTTCTGTCGTTGAAAATCCCCTTTTATCACTGCGTACACATTCATCGATATTGGGAATTCCGAAATCAACTTTACAGGTAATGATGCGAAAAAAGCTCAAGTTTCATCCATATAACATTCAAATTGTTCAAGATTTACACGATTCTGACTTTGAATTAAGAAAAACTTACGCGGAGGTGATATTGTTGAGATTTCGTACTGTTACCCGGATGGGCAACATATTCTTTAGTGACGAAGCTCACTTTCACATTGGAGGATATGTGAATAAGCAGAACTTTCGTTACTGGGATGTCCACAACCCAAGACAAATGCATCAAGAGCCTTTACATAAGCCTAAAGTAACAATCTGGTGTGCCATGTCTGCATCTGCAATCATAGGGCCTTATTTCTTTGAAAATCAACGTGGCCAAAGTGTAACTGTAAATTCGGAGAGATATGCCCAGATGTTAAATGACTTTTTCAGAGTAGAACTACAGAATAGTCCATCCTTCAATCAAAACACATGGTTCCAGCAGGACGGGGCCACAGCTCACACTGCTAATGTGTCCATGAATGCAGTGCGGCAGTTATTTCCAGAAAAAAATATATCCCGAAACGGTACCGTATCGTGGCCACCTAGGTCACCCGATTTAAGTCCATGTGACTTTTTCTTATGGGGATAATTAAAATCCATTGTTTACAAAACAAATCCGAGCACTGTGACACAACTTAAAGAAAATATTCGAGCCGAAGTCATATAGTCAGGATATCCCAGTCGCTCTACAAATGCGTTTTTGAAAACATGCATGCTAGACTCGAAGAGTGTGTCAGACTCGATGGTCGCCATTTGGAAAACGTGGTTTTTAAAAAATTAAATCCTCATTTGTTGTTATAAAGTTAAAATAAACCAACTTTGTATTAGAGGTATAGTTTTTTTTTACAATTTTTCAGACATTGAAATCTGCCTCTGGACATCTATATAAACCGTTAAGCTGTTCTCCTTTTTGACATACAAACAATAATCATATTTACTTCTGCGAAAACCTAAAATAGTCATAAAATTGTTAAAACATTCATACCATGCACGGGGATTTTCTTTTAAACCATATAATGATTTATTTATTTTATATACTTTATCAGTTCCATTTTCATAACCATTTGGCTGTTTTACATAAACTTCAGACAAAACTTTACCGTTTAAAAAAGCTGTTTCAACATCCATTTGATGAATAACTAAATAATTTTTACAACAATAAGATAATAGTAGTTTAAGAGTTGGCATCTTAGCAACAGGAGAATAAGTATCATCAATACAGTCAGTTTGTTGAAAACCTCTTACCACCAGCCTTGCTTTATATTCATTTTCACTCTTCCTTTTATATACCCACTTGACATCAATTACCCTTTTGTCCTCAGGAGATTTGTTTACTAGAGTCCATGTATCATTTTTCACTAAACTGTCCATCTCCCTGTTCATTGCTTCTTTCCATTTAGTTGCCTCATCACATGTAGTCGCCTCCTGAAAATCACTAGGAGCCGAAGCGTCACAACAGTTACAGTATATACAGTAATAACCAAATTCCTCATCAAAACGTTGTGGAGGTTTGACTTCTCTTCTTGATCTTCTTTCTATAATCTCATTTTTACTTTCTTCTTTATGTGTTTCATTATTTCTGAAATATTTATTTGTATCCTTTTTCTCCTGTGTCTGTTTGTCCTCCTTTTCCCTTCCTTCCATATTATCTTTAATCTTATCTTCTTCCTCACCTTCAAATCCACACAATTTAACATCTTCCTCAATTATGTCACAGTGTCTAGCAATAATAACTCTGTTGTTGATTAATACTCTGTATCCAGTATCAGTATAACCATGTGTGTGAGTATCAGTATAACCGGCAGTGGGGTGCAAGGGGGTGCAATTACACCCCCCTGTCGGGAAAGAAAATACATAGAAAAAATTACATATATTTTACCCGACTGAACCAGCAGGAGACTAATGCTTTTCGAGTGTATGTATATATGTATGTATGTATATGTTCATATGTATGTATGTATGTATATATGACCATATCGATAGTACGCGCTACAGCCCAAATGGCTTGACTGATTTTAGCAAACGACATGTCGTTTGATTCGTGAAGACCGTGCGAGTGATGTAGGCTATACAATTTTCATGAAAAATCAACAAAGTCAATTTTATATGGAAAAAAGATTAGAAATTTATTGGTATAATGAGTTACGATTTGAATAACAACTGAAAGCGTCTAGGTTGCTGTCCAAATTTGTTCAACACCTTCAATAAATTCAGTATCCTCCTCAACTCTTTTCCTGTGAACACTGAGCATGCACAGGCCGCTTAGCCTCGCATCTCCCATCGTTGAGCGATACCACGTCTTCACCCGTCGTAACGTGCTAAATGTACGTTCAATGCTACATGTTGTTGCTGGAATAGTTAAAGCAATTTTAATTGCCTCACATACCGCTGGGTAAAAAGGAGTGGCTTGAGCAATCACATCTACGTATTCAACAACAGATTCATTTAGAATCTCATTATTTGCTTCATTTGTTTTCATTACCTCGTACCATGTGGTAGTCTCGGCAATGAAATTATGAAGAAGACCTCCGTAAAGGTTCTGTATATCTTCTGCTATCGATAAAAATTCTGATTTGTTTAATTTTCTGATATTTTCTGGGTGAAGCGAAAATGCTTTTTTGTGTGTTGAAGAAAATCGATTTTTTAGTGAAGAAATAATAGAATCTAAGTATGGATTAAATATAGATCTTCTGAAAAATTCTTCCACAGTTTCAGATGGGTGATTTAATCTGTAAGTCTGTTTTTCCACTACTCGTGGATGCTTAAATTCAACGTTCAGTTTCTCGCAAATTTTCTGAGCTTTCTCAAAAATGACCGCAAACTCCATAGATGCATTATCGCGATGAGATTGAAGCATATCAGTTAATTTATTAACATGATCATGTATTGCCTTTATATCCATATTTACTTCCTGTAATTGATTGCACACGGGCTCAAGTTTGGCAGAATAAGCAGCAATTATTAAAAGTGTCACAATGTATGTTGGAGTAGTTGCAGTCGTGCAGAGCTGATACGCTTTGGTTTTCGTTTTAGAATTCGGTGCGTCCTGCGAGAGTTCATCTAAAACTTGTATAATAGTCACAAAATTTTCAGAAAATATTCTGATACTTTTGTACTTTGCTGTCCAACGCGTTTCACAAAATAGTGGTATATTTTACTCCGCCGCAACGTACTCTCCCGAAAGAAATTTATAATGTCCTTTGTTGTTCCAGCAGTATTTCTCACTTCACTGACAGTGTTAAGGTCAATAATGACAAGATCCAATACATGGCTTGCACAGTGGAAAAATAGGGCTAAAGGATATTTATCATTAATAATTTTCTGAACGGCACCTATGTGACCTGCCATTGCAACACACCCGTCGTATCCTTGACCGACAAGTTTATTTAAATCAAGATCGCAATCTTGCAGAAAGTGAGTAATAGTTTCTGAAATGGCTGGTGCATTTAGTTCTTGTACCAGTACATATCCAAGGAATTCTTCACAAATTATTGTTTTTTTAGCATCTTTATCATAACGTAGATATCGAACACCAATTGATAATTGTTCTGTGCCACTAATATCAGCAGTCTCATCAGCTAAAACCGAAAAAGCTGAAGCATGTTTCACCTCCTCAATTATTTTGCTCTTAAGAACATCGGAACAAATTTCAATCAATTCGTTTTGAATTTGATGCGATAAGTATAAAGAATTTTTTGCTCCTGATTCTAAATGATTCTTCAGAATCTCGTCTCCCGAGTCGACTCGAAAATGTAGCAGGTCTGTAAAAACAGAACCCTTGTCAATTTTTCCATGAAGTGGAAGATCATGTCGCCCGCAAAATAAAATTGTTGAAATGTTAGATCGAAGTTTTGAACGATTTTTTCAACTTCCTTGTGATATGCCGTATTTAAAGATTCATGAACTCTAAATCCTTTTCTATCCATGATTTTTTCAAATGTATTTGACGAAGCCAGTGCGTCACAATGCCACTTACTTGTCGCGTGAGACTGAGCAGCTTCATGAAACTTTTGATATTTGAAGCAAGGAGAAACTATGAACTGTCCTTGTAGACCACACTGCACCGAAGGCCGAAATAAAACACTTATCCTACACAGCGGTCCCTAGCCTAACCTAACCTAACCACGGATATGTTGTAAGCCTTTCATGTCGGAAAGCTCGTTTAGCATCAAGGTTATTTGGTCATCATTTTTAAAATTGTATGTCTTGCTAGGGTTCCAAGGATGTCTTAGTAATTTCAAATGTAGATCATCATTGACTTGATAACCAGAGTCCAAACACTACTAGAAAAATCGAGTGATGCATCTACTTGAGAATCTTTACGCGCAGAACTCGTACCTTTGAACAAAAAGAATTCTTATGTAATAAAAAAAAGAACGAATCAATTAACGCATTATTTCGTTGTTTTCAAGTCTCATTTTTTATGTATGTTGATAATGAATAATACATTCGATGACAGGTAGAGACAACAACACAACATACCTGGACTATCCAATTTATCCATATTCGGCCTGGATGATTTATTATGAGGGGAATCATCTTCATCAAAATGTTTATTACGTTTTTTACACAAAAAACGTCTTATGTCACTCTTAACTTGAATAAAAATTAACTAATAAATAATGTCGTTGTTTAAGCAGATTTGAGTATTACCGACAATTGATCAGTGAACAAATCCCCCGTATCCGTCGCGCTATAGCGGGGATTCCCATGTAATAATGCCAACCATCGACTATATAGTCTAAGGGCGCGTTCGATTAAGCGTTGACAATAATCATGTTCTGTGTATTTAGATAGAATTTTTATCGTAGTGAACGCCTAGTAGAACGCACCTTAAGTATGTTTCCAATGAGCGAAGTATATTTAATTAAATACTCGCGTGATTAGAATGTGACATTGCACTTATCCACCAGAGTTGCGAGATATGTACATTAAAAATACTGACATTACAATATATTTTTTTTTTATTAAAATTGATTTGAAATAAAAATACTTAGATAATAGGGAAGGTCAGGTTTTTTCAACGTAAGGATATTATATTTTTTTTCAATAGATACTAGTTTGGGGATCGAGAAACAATCGTTTTTTTTATTTTTAGGTCTTTTCGTTTTTCCAGAATATTTTTTTAAGTCCCCTAATTGACAGTTTTTAATGATCACGGAATACAGGGCATTGTGCTTTTGTCATACAGTATTAGAAGAAAGTAGCCATTGAAAAACTCTGTATCTGTCATTGTCAGACAGATCATAGAAAAAGTACTTAATACTCGCAACTCTGTTATCCACATGCTATACATGTTTAGTTCTATATTTTATATTGGTTAATACTATGTATAGATGCAGATGCACCTCCCTGAAAATAATCCCAGCGGCGCCCATGAGTATAACCAAATAAAATTCCAACTTCTGCTTTTTTATCCCATTTAGACCTTCTCCGTTCTTCTGGAATTCTCACAAAAACTTAACTTCCATACATTTTTAAATTTTTAACAGATGGCTTCCTTTTGAAAAATATTTCATATGGTGTTTTGTTCACAATAGTATTAGTCAATGTTCTGTTCTTAAGATAAGCTGCGGTTTTAATTGCTTCTGGCCAAAATCTTCTTTCCACCTTTGCTTCTGATAAAAGACATCTACCCATATCCATTAGTGTATGATTGTATCTCTCTGCTGTTCCATTTAATTCATGAACATATGCTGGACAAGCTTTTATTATTATTCCTTTCTTTCTTGCAAACTGAAAAACTCTTGCATTCATGTACTCTTTTCCATTGTCACATCGCAGTTCCTTTATCATTTTTCCTGTTAAGTTCTGAACCTCATTTACATATTCCATAAAGTAGTCATATACCTCATCCTTTGATCTGATACAATAAACTTTAACCAGCTTGCTATAATCATCTATAAAGTTCAAAAAATATTTTTCTCCATGATATCCTGTAGTCTGATGTGGCCCATTTAAATATGTGTGTACAATATCTAATATCGCCTCTGCCCTTCGTCGATTGTTACGAACTGGTAAGTTATGCATTTTATTTTCAATACATATAGCACATTTTAAATATTCAATATCTTTTGGTAATCCTTCTAATGACTCATTTTTACACATTAATTCCAAATTATTAAAACTTATATGACCCAATGTACGATGTAGTTTTTCTTTCACTGTCATATTCTTTCTACTCATGTTCGCTTGCAATATTTCTTCATTCGTGTAACTTTTCAACTCATATAATCTTTCATCCTTAATAGCAACTGCTATAATCTTTCCATAATAATTGTAAATTTTTACCACTCTTCCGGTTGAAACAATTGAATGTTTGTCTGTGATTTTTGAATAACTTAATAAATTTTCCTTCATTTCTTTTACGTAGAAAACATTTGTCACGTTTACCTCAGATTTTCGTCCATAGACTAAGAAACTAGTTTTAATATTACCAACTTTTGTAGCTTCTAATATTGTTCCATCACCAATTTTTACTTTGATAGGTTTATTTAATTTCTCACAGACATCGAAGTACTCATCAGTACTAATAATATGGTCTGTACATCCACTGTCAAGTAACCATTCTATTTGACCGTTCTTTAGCTTTTCTTTTTCACTCGTTGTGTATTATTTGCAATATTAGTATGAAAACTGTTACCTTGACTCTCATTATTATTATTTTGATAATTTTGTTGTCCTCTACCTTAGATGAACTATGTCCTCTATAATTTGAAAATCCATGTCCTCGATTATTATTACCATATCCACATCCTCGATTATAATAAAATATCCACGTCCTTGATTATTATTAAAATATCCACGTCCTTGATTATTATTAAAATATCCACATCCTCGATTATTATTAAAATATCCACCTACTTGATTACGGTTTACATTATCAGCTTGACAGTCTCTTCTTAAGTGGTCAGGTTTACCACAACCAAAACAATTATAATCAGACGGCTCGGCATTTGCTTTAAAAACATTTGATGTGTCATTATTTGGCGTTTCACTCACATTTTCCATTTTCTGAAATCTCTGCCCCTGCTTGTTTTAGCTCGTTCACGGCCTTTTCAAAGTTATTGAAGAATAAAGATACTTCAGAATAATTTTTCAACTTGATATTTTCTAGGTTATGTCGGCACACTATTTGCAAAGCTGTAGACTTTTTTAAGTACATCTCATCAAACTTTTGTATTATGCTGTAAGCTGTTACGAGTTCGCTTATGCTGTTTGTTAGTTATTGCACTGTAAATATAGTTTGTTGCTTGGACATCCCTTTCGTCCCACTTGTCGTCATCGGTTTCAATTTTTGCTCTCATTATAACATCACTGCACTTCTTATACTGCAGAAACTTAAACATTCGTATTTTCCAATTACTGTAATCCGCTCCGTCGAAAATTGGAATATTTATATCGCTGGTCTTAGCCGCCATTGCCACCTTTTTATATTTGCAAAAATTCCTTATTTACGTTTTACTTTTGAAAACTTCTTAACCACGGACTGCTACCGTGTTATTTTAATGAATTAGAAATACTTTTATATGTTTAACTTCTTATTTATTATTAGAAAACCTTAATACACAATTACACATCTTTTATTATTAGAAAACCTTAATACACAATTTCACATCTTTTATTATTAGAAAACCTTAATACACAATTACACATCTTTTATTATTAGAAAACCTTAATACACAATTACACATCTTTTATTATTAGAAAACCTTAATACACAATTACACATCTTTTATTATTAGAAAACCTTAATACACAATTACACATCTTTTATTATTAGAAAACCTTAATACACAATTACACATCTTTTATTATTAGAAAACCTTAATACACAATTACACATCTTTTATTATTAGAAAACCTTAATACACAATTACACATCTTTTATTATTAGAAAACCTTAATACACAATTACACATCTTTTATTATTAGAAACCCTTAATACACAATTACACATCTTTTATTATTAGAAAACCTTAATACACAATTACACATCTTTTATTATTAGAAAACCTTAATACACAATTACACATCTTTTATTATTAGAAAACCTTAATACACAATTACACATCTTTTATTATTAGAAAACCTTAATACACAATTACACATCTTTTATTATTAGAAAACCTTAATACACAATTACACATCTTTTATTATTAGAAAACCTTAATACACAATTACACATCTTTTATTATTAGAAACCCTTAATACACAATTACACATCTTTTATTATTAGAAAACCTTAATACACAATTACACATCTTTTATTATTAGAAAACCTTAATACACAATTACACATCTTTTATTATTAGAAAACCTTAATACACAATTACACATCTTTTATTATTAGAAAACCTTAATACACAATTACACATCTTTTATTATTAGAAAACCTTAATACACAATTACACATCTTTTATTATTAGAAAACCTTAATACACAATTACACATCTTTTATTATTAGAAAACCTTAATACACAATTACACATCTTTTATTATTAGAAAACCTTAATACACAATTACACATCTTTTATTATTAGAAAACCTTAATACACAATTACACATCTTTTATTATTAGAAACCCTTAATACACAATTACACATCTTTTATTATTAGAAAACCTTAATACACAATTACACATCTTTTATTATTAGAAAACCTTAATACACAATTACACATCTTTTATTATTAGAAACCCTTAATACACAATTACACATCTTTTATTATTAGAAAACCTTAATACACAATTACACATCTTTTATTATTAGAAACCCTTAATACACAATTACACATCTTTTATTATTAGAAAACCTTAATACACAATTACACATCTTTTATTATTAGAAAACCTTAATACACAATTACACATCTTTTATTATTAGAAACCCTTAATACACAATTACACATCTTTTATTATTAGAAAACCTTAATACACAATTACACATCTTTTATTATTAGAAACCCTTAATACACAATTACACATCTTTTATTATTAGAAACCCTTAATACACAATTACACATCTTTTATTATTAGAAAACCTTAATACACAATTACACATCTTTTATTATTAGAAAACCTTAATACACAATTACACATCTTTTATTATTAGAAAACATTAATACACAATTACACATCTTAACAGTTACACATCTTAATCCGCCATTTTTACTTTCGAAGCTGAGAGAGAGAGCAGTGTTGCCAATATAAAAGTTCCTATAATTCCTAATAGTAATAATTGCAACCATTCTATGCTTCAAATAATAAACTATTAATTATAATTTTGCAGAAAACAGGGCATGCTGACCTACCATCAGAGTATGAGGATTCAAAACTTTATATACAAAGAAGAGGAAGTATGTCAGTGATGCGGGTGAGGTGCCAATTTTATCTAAAACAATGATGAAATTGGCCCTTCCTCTGCATTCTTCTAAAATAATAGTAGAGATTTCATCTAAAATAATAGTAGAGAAATCAAAAGGAGCTATGAAAAAGGTTGAAGCTATCTGGGTGTAACGGGTCATTGGATTGATTTTAAACATTTGAATGAAATAGTGCAAGTCTTGACTTACAAGAGCAAATGTTTCAACTTTTGAGATGTGATGAGCTTACACGGTCACTCTGTGACATTTTGTACTGATAAAACTTTTCGTGAATCAACATTTTGCATAGTTCACTCTTTTGTCCATATATAGATTCCTGTTTTGTTGTTATTTCCACAGCACTATCACAATTTTCTCTCAATCTAATTTGTTTGAAGTCCGTCAAAGAGGTTATGATGAACATCGCCATGCCATAATTTTTCAACCATTCAGCCCTGTTTGTTCTGGTTTTGTCTCTGTAATATCAATTCCTTTTGCGTTCAAAGCGCATTTTATTTAAAACTTCCATTGACGAAAGTTATATCCATCAAATTTCTGTAAATTTATTGATCATGTGGGATCCATTTTGAGGTTATTTTGTTAAAGATTTTCAACAACGATTTGGAATCTAAATTAGTCATTATCTTTTAAATATTGTGGTGTTTCAAGATTTATTGTAGTATTAGCATTATGGTCCCATCTGGCTACAGAAGAAACAGAGTCCTCAACAACATTTTTCTTTGCCATTTTCTCTTGTTTTTTTTTCAGAGTAGTCTAGGCCCATAACCTCTTGGATTATGGATTTATTCAATGAAACAAAGTATTCTCAATATAACAAATTGTTAGTTAAAATAAATGAAATACAATTGAAAATACAATATGTGCAAGAAGAACCAGTTAACTAACTAATGAATACATAATGCAGCCACCTAGTATTAAAAATGTACAAGTTAAATTTTGCTTTTAATATAATAAGAAGTGTGGCAGACAAAACAAGAACAGGAATATGAAAAGACCTCACAACATTCTGACAAAAAAGGAAAAGTTTGTTGAGGACTCTGTTTCTTCTGCAGCCAGATGAAACCATAATGTTAATACTACAATACATCTGGAAACACCACAATATTTAAAAGATAATGACTAATTTAGATTCCTTTAATAGATATCCAACTATAAAAAACTTTTCCTTAAATATAATATTTGTTTACCCAGTTCTGCTCCCGTTAAACAACTCTTTTCCCTTGGAGAAATGAAAATGAGGCCACAGGGACGGAACATTAAGGATGAACTATTTGAACAAGTACTAGTGTAAAATCAGTTAAATAAATAACTTCAAAAAAGTTTACTAACTAAAAGCTATTTTATTTGAATAAAGGTATTTTGAAAATACGGATTTTGCATTTTATATTTAAATACTTTTATTTACAAATAGAAAATATTTGTATCTGCAATATAAAAATAACTAACTTTTAATAAATTATTTTGCACATATTCTTGATACCATTGAAAGAGAGTTTCTTCAATAAGATGAGATGACTGACCTTATCAAAGACTTTTTTTAAATCTGTATGCACAGTATCAACCTATATCCTGCAGTCCATTGATTTGAAAGATATTGTGAATACACGGGGAGATTGATTAATATTGATTAATTCCTAACAAATACATGTTATTCCTTTATAATATATTGACGCAAAACTGAATATACCCCACCATATACTACTTATTCAAAAAACTTTGGTATTGCCGACAAAATTGAAATTGATTGGTAGTTTTCTAAACATGTACATGTACACAAATACGTTCATAAAGACATACACATAAACAAACATACTCGTGCACAAACATGCAAACATATTCAAACATTCATATGTACACAAATACAATCACGTAAACAATCACATTCAGGTACACAAACACACAAGTACGGACACAAATACATACCTGTACAATCAGGTGCCCAAACTAAAAATATATATACTCAAGCATGTATATGTACACAGACTCGTACAACAAATTTCTACATAATCACGTACACATACACAAATACACACATGTAAACAAAAAAGTAGACTTACACAGCACGTACACATATATACAAACACATAATAGTATGCAAACACATACACATATATGAATACAAAAATATAGATATATCCGTACACAACATGTACACGTTCACAAACACCTACACGTACTTATCAGACTGCACTGTCTTAATAAAGCCTACAATTGGCAAAGCATATAGTAGAGTATGTGTAGGTTTCTGTGTATGTTAAGTGTTTGTGTGCATGTATGTGAACACCTACATGTTCACATACATGCACATGAACACTTACACATACAGAAACACAAACACTTGGAAACTTACACTAGGTCTGCATACAAACCATAAAGCTCTCAGTCTCTATAGATAAAACTTTCTGACTGACATAGTCCCCTTAAATTAAATGTCCAAATTAATATTAGATTTCAGGTTGTTATATAGTATCAGGGGGAAATATAGTATACGATATCATCTTTCAGCGAGTATGGGAGCAGGCGGCAATGGGAGGTTCGAGCGACAGCTTGGAAGATGGAAGCAGTGCATCACGAGGCAGTCCACCTAGCGTTTTCCCTGCATTCCCTCCGCCTCCTACTCCACCTACAGTGCATACCCCGCCCCTAGATATCATGGATGATCTGCAGCGTAATGCTGATCGGCAGGAACAAAGTAAGTTTTATATACATAGTTAATGGAGCAATTCAAATATTATTTTTATTTATCTTACTTTTTTGTTCTTTTCAAGTTCCACATACATGATTAACTATAGGTAACTTATTGAATAAATACATACGTGGGTGGAATAATATTGCCAGGAGATCGGGAGAGAATAATTCCATAAATTGACAATGAAAAACAACTTACACCTTAAGATAGTTAGAACAAGAGAAGGAAGAATAGGATGTCAAAATTACAAGAATGTAATTATGATATCGTTTAGAGCTGGCTTGGATACTCTTTCTTAAATCAATTAATTTTCCAAGTGAGATTAATCCAGACATATTAATTTTCCATTTTCATAGTTAGCGAATAAGTGCTGTAAAATAATTTTGTTGTTCATATTTCAGGTGACAAAAAACTACACAAAAATTGTTTGGTTTAAAATAAAAAAAATGTGCATGTACTTATGTATGTTCATTAGAAGAGATACTTCTTTGTCATAATACAAGAATAACTGGATTAAGTATTTATTTTTTTCTTAAATTTATTTTAAAAATTTAAATGAATACTCAGTATTCATTTTATTATGAACACATGTATATAACAAATTGTTAAATTTACCAAAACAATCTAGATAAAGTTTAATTAATAATGAAAATGTACCAAAAAAATTATTGTAATATATTAATTTTAAATATTTGTTTACTGAACTTAACCTCACTTAGAAAATACACTTAATTTTTACTTATTTTAAAAAGCTTATACACACTATTTCTATCATAATATTCACAATAAATGAATATTTTTTATTATTGGACCACTATTCAATTTCAGTTCATAAAAAATATTTATTAAAAGCACAGACATAACTTAGGTTTGTATCAATATAAAACAGGTGTTGTGTATTTACAAATGCTTCAATAACTATCATGAATATAGTATCAATTACTATACGCATATAAATATATGTTTAGTGAACAACTTCATCCCGTCGATTTTTGTTGCATCATGCACGCACATCGTAAAGTTCCACTCTCATTATTTTTTTTCATAATGTGCCTAAAGAAGTACAATTCAATAAAAAGAATGTAAATAAATTAACATGAATTTATGTAAATTTTTTGTACTATTTTACTTCAAAATTTAATGTCATATTAGATGTATATAAAATAAAGAGTTTTATATGTTCCTGTCGATTAAATTTCTTTTTATCTTCAGAATATTTTTTCATTTTTATTTTATATAGTACTTTCCGTTTATTTACATGCATATTAAGTACATTAAGCTAACAGTATATGAATAAATAAATATCTAAAAATTACCACAGAAAGCTAATTTATAAATAGGAAAAAATCTCATGATATATTACGTTGGGGTTCCATTAAAGCTTGCAAAAAAATGAAATGGAGATAAAGAAGATTTTCTTCAGTCACCAAACTGCTTGTAGTAAAATTACCCTATAGCCCCTTATCAGGCTGTACTGTCTTAATAAGGCTTACAATTAGCAAAGCATGTAGTAGAATGAGTCTGATCAATGAAGAATATATCTGAAATACAAACAGGGAAAAAGGAAATGTTTTTATTTCTTTATCTTAATAATGTTACAGTTACTGCACAAAGTTTTTGTGTAGTTCATAGCTTGTATGAAAAACAATTAAATGGTGTAATTAATTTTAAACTTTATAGAAGCCCTATAAAAATAAAATAATTAAATACGTTTTACGTTTTTTTGTGAAAATCAATCTCTAGGTGGGGTAAACTTCATTACAATTTTTTAGAACCCAGTTCACTGGGTTCTAAAAAATTGTAATGAAGTTTGTATGTAGAAAAAATATGTAAGTCTGTCAATGCAAACTTTGTGAAAGTACTTTGAAAAATAAATAAATGGAGACACTTTTTTGGATATGCTTCAGAAAGGGGAAGATATTTAGTCATAAGATAAGATTCGTACAGTGAACTTTTTTCTGTATTCTAAAAAGTTGTGATTGTTTTCCTAAAAGTCCTTATAATAACGGCATGTACAATGTTATATAGGTCCTGGAAATTCTCTCCATTATTTATTTTTTTACTTAAAGTTTTAAATTTTTTTTATAAAATTGTATTTTTGTGTGGATATTCGTGTTTGTTTGCCTTATGTTTTTGTGTGGTGTCTAACGTGACAAAAAGCGGCAAATAAAATGAAAATAAAATTATTTGTATGAATAATACTTTTCAAATCAATTTTTTTAAATAATTGCGAAACATTTATGTTTGCTATGTCCTTGTGATGTATATTTTTTTTAATTTAATGCTTAATAAACTAGGGATTTTGTTTTATTGTGAACATGCTTTTGTTATCAATTATTAGTTTAATTACGGGAATAATTTTTTCTAACAAATTTCAAATCATTTATCTATATTATTAGCCAAAATTTATATTACCTAAAATAGTGGTTCGGGAGTAACATATGAAACAAATTAGGCCTAAAATTATGTGAGCCAGCTTTTTAAACTTGTATTCGGTACTGAAGTAATAGATGTGTCCTCATCAAAATATATATCTTTTTCATATTGCCAAGTTACTATACACAAAGAAAAAAGCAAATCGATCTATCCATTCGTAGTGTCTGTAGTTGTTCATAATTTTAGAGAAAATATATGTATCAATCAAATCCAACTAAAATATGTATACCTCCCAAAAATATGCCAATTGGACGGAAAAGAAAGCGCAGAAGTTCTTCTAAAAAAATTAATATATTATACAGTAAATTTGATATGTTAATTTGTCTTTCTTTTTCTTAACTCACGAACAATATATGTTATTATGCAATAAAAGAAAAATTATATAGATTAATTCTGGTTAATATGGCCATGTCATTTACGAATCCATTTTGAAGCTTAAAATAAAAAGATTAATGGCTTTAATTTTTCATTAAACGTATATTCAATCACCTTTGCAAAGTGATCCTGCCAATACAAAATTAAGAAGAAAGTAGTTCAAATGTGAGGTAAAGTTCCTGTGGTAATATTTCCCCCAAAAAAATCAACATTGTGAAAATCACTTTGACAAAAATAAAATCTTTTATTGCTATAACTAACAGTAACAAAGCTAGATGTAGAATAAACAAAATAATAAATTTGTGCATGTTTCTTATTAGAGAGAATTAATGATAATACATCATTCATTTTAATTTATTATACTTTTCTATATGTTGGGAGAGGGTGTCATAATAACAAATATCATACTTGAATATCCATTTCGTAAAGAATTTTTTCATGACTGTACCAAATAAAAAAATTAGAAACTGTCAACCTCATATATTTTGCCTAATCTCCTTTGCTTATCGCTTTGTAAAATAGCAGTATAATATCCAGTCGAAGAAAGTGTAATTTGAACTAAAAATTAACTTAATACATGTTTCAGGATTACACCAGGTTATGTCGACACCCTTAGTAACCTCACGCAATCTGTGCTCGCCAGCATCAGCTCGAATATCACCAGGTGTATCGCCCATTGTGAGAGAACCGTCTCCCGAAAGGTTGCTTGGCTCAGGACTGCAGAGGCCTATTGCATCACCCCTCAATAATAAGTCCGAAGATAATAAGACTTCTTCATCTCTTAGTGAGTTAAATTATATGTAATAATACAAGTTGTAAAATCAGTAAGTTGTAAAAAAATAAGTTGTAAATCAAAGAATATCAAAAGTAAAGGTTTACCAATTGTCTTGTAAGGTTCAACTTGACCATCCAAAACAATATAAAAGCAACTCTGCACATGAACTTTTCAGTATGCTTTACAGTCCACTAGACCACCTTAAATCTACATATCTCCTCAGAATCCATACAGTCCAAGAGACTACTTTAGAGAACATTTCATTAGTGACACTCAATATTTTGTTATATCCAACTGAATCACTTTATCTCATCTCAGAAAAGGTTTTCCCAACTGTTCTCCACTGGTAGCCAGTAACACATAAGTGTCACAATAAGCTGAATAATTTTCCATCCTACAACATTTTCCCTTCTGCCCCATCATACTTATACAGACTAATACAATTTTATATAATCTTCTAATTAGAAACTATAGTCTGGACACTATTATGATGCTAACTAAAAATATAACTATACATTTTCGAAACACTTTGCTAGATAAAAATTTGGTTTAATACACATAAACATACACGTTTATTTTCCGTCATTGTTTCTACTAGCCACTAAGCATCTAAAAAATGGATTAATGGATTTTTGTTATAAAGACTTGTATTGTCGAATAGTGGTCTTTCAATTTCCAATAGAAAAAACCGAAGAATGTTCCTTATTGTTAGTAATATATAAAAATCTGCACAGGCGACAGAATGAAATCCCCAAGCAGCACAACTATTAATACAACAACAATGGTGCGAAGCAAAGGAATAGCAAGGAGGGACATTTTAGCCAGGACAACTATTGATCCAAACGAATATCAGCGAGCTGTTAAAAAGACTACGCCTGGTATGTGTATTCCGTATCATGATATATGGTGACTGTCTCATAACTTTGTTTCCTGAATGTTGAAGTATAGTGATATATATACAACTTTTGCTTTATTCAATTTCTTGTATGCATATCTCGCAAAACAATACAATTGTATTATTATTTTAATCAACTCGAATTAGATTAATATGAGATTAATTGAGTACCTTTCTAATTATTTGGGTAGTAACTGTGTCACCTGGACTTGCTGAAATGGTTTCTGAAATTTCCAATGTCTGTTCCAAAGCTCATATTTTGTTTAAAAGATGTGGGGAGGATACAAGAAACGATCATATATTCCTCCCATCCCTTGCAAAGTTCTAACAACTGTGAGTTGGAGAATTGCAACTTTGTTAAGCGTATTAACCCATCATAGGCCTACGAAACCAATATTGGTTTCAAATACAACCTTACTCTGTAGGCCTGAGGGCCCAATATTGGTCTCAAGAAAAGAACAATAAAGATTAAATATAAATGAAAGAAGCGTTGTATCGCCTGTTGTGTGTCATTAAATAGATATAATATCACATTAGTCTGCTTAGCTTTGTTTTTGTGAGGGCGAACCGGTAAAAATAAATAACTGAAATCTGTCGACCTTTATATATGAAACTGTACAGTTTCACAATTAAATGAAACTACGTGATGTAGTATTATTTCTACTTTATTTAACTTCTTTACCACGACCTAGGTTTCGTTGTATGACAATATATCTTTACAAATTGCCCACTTCAAGAGGTCATACAAAGAAACGTGGGTCAGTAGTAAAGAATTTAAATAAAGTAGATATAAAATTACATCACATATTTTCATTGAGTTGTGAAAAATTAAAATATCTAATAATATGTTCGATTTACATACATTAAATTCACACATATTCGAGTGCGCCACGAAATGATGGTAGTAATAATTTCCGAAGTAATTATAATTATAATGTTACAGAGTTACAGTGGAGAAATAATTTTTTTTATAATCAGGATATTGTGTATTTTGTGATAATGTAATAAAAAAAATATGTTTCCAACCAAAAATTGGAAGATGTTTCATGTTTTCGCTGTTCAATAAATTGTGCAATAAATGTTCAATAAAGTATGTTTTTGTTATTTATTACAGATTTATCCAAAAGAAATTGATTTTAAAATGGAAATTTGATATGCTCATTTAAGTTGTTGTTGTTGAGGTATCCCCATGAGCAAACACTAAATTTGATGATGTTTTTGGATCGCTCTTGCAACCTCGGCAGCCGAGTCTGAGTACAGGTCCTCTTCTGTTGGGTTGTCTAGGCAGTGTAGAGCTGCAGTTACAGACGGATAGTTAAAGACATGTTTTGGAGTAAGCTCAACATCCGAACAATCATTGCAGATCTAATATATTTTGATGCCATTGGCTGTGAATTTTCATACCCCTGTGATGTTTCATTCTTAATTTTGTAAGAGTGGTGGCTGTTTTCCTGTCGATGTTTTGATTTGTTATTTGATATTTTAATTTAATTTGCAATCTCAATCTCAAGTCATCTCAAGTCATTGCCCTTCGGGGAAAAGCAGGACGGCAGCAATCTCAAGACATTGCCCTTCGGGGAAAAGCAGGACGGCATAGTCGCCTGCGTCTCTAAATGTCAAATCACACAATCCATCAGTGTACAACTGTTATGTGAGGTAGCCATGAAAAGAGAATTGATTGTATTGATCTTAATTCCTTTAGCTTCTCTTTAGGGTCCTTTTTAGAGCATTCTCGGTGAGGTTAAAGGAGATTGTCGTGTTATCAGGCACTTTCCCTGGAAATGGAGGTTCTTTGCTTATATTGACACCTTTAGTTCTTATATGAATTTATTCTCTGATTTCCTTATCAAAGAGAAGTGGGGATGATCTTTTAAGTCTGGATTTACAATTCCAGTCCGTAACGACTCAATGGGATACGTGCTCTTCAAGGAGGCTTTGGATGTTTGTAAATTTAACAGTTAGCATTTATCTTCTTCTCCAGCAAAACTAATCCACAGTCTTCTTGTATTTTTAAACTGTTGGTGGAACAATAAACCCTAAGTAGCACGTCCCCTAGGTGGCAGATAGGGGAGTACATCCATTGGTTTTACCTTTGGGTGTGATTATTGTGTTTCAATGTGATTACTTCTAATATTTGAGTAATATTTATTCGTAACATTTGTTGTATATTATATATTCATCATTATGAATAATCTGTTATATTTATTGACTATCTATGAATACATTTTTTTCCTGCTCACTTTACAAATAAAGCTTTTAGGGGTAAAAAACAAATCTATTAACTAGTAAAATAATCTCATAAATACATTTAAAAAATACGATTTTATTTCATTATTCTTCAGAAAAAAAATTTTCTATCAACATAGCTCACATCAAATGCGATAAAAATAAAACGAGACAAAAATAAAAGAAATATTATAATTCTTCTTGAATTTTATTTCTAGTACCTGTGTTGTTATTTCAGGATTAATGGTACCTCCTCTGAATGTTGTGAAAAAAACTGGACTTCCCACATCCAAGCTTCGGCAATATAGTTCACACAAGGAACTTAGCAGAATACCAGGTAGATATAAGGCATTTTTTTAAATTACGCTTCATAGTTTGGACATTCTAGTAGATTCCTTCAGAAGCCAGAAGTTTTATTGCCACAATATTCATGTTTTTTCTTTGATTATTGCAATTACAATATTATGTCTGATTTGTATTTGTCATAAGGGATATATTTACAAACACCAAAAGATAGAAAAAATATAAATATTGAGTAAAAATTACCAGTAATTGTTTGGTCGTTAAATTCTCTAGCTGGACCAGCTCGTCCTACTCTCATTGGACAAGTGGCTCGAGCCGGTTTGGAGCGTCGGGCTGTGTTTGCATCTAACCCGGCACTTAGCCCCACCGCTATGAACGATGGCCCTCTTGTTCCCGCACCTCTCGTGCGTCGTGATAGTTATGTCATCACACCTGATATGAAGGTATGTCTAAGCTGTAAGCTTTTAAGACAAATTTTTACATAATTTCCATGCGTGCTTCTTCACCGTAATGAAATAGTAGGGTGTAGAGGTGGGCGTTTACGCTAATCATGATAAACGTTAACACCTGTTAACGTTGAGGACAATTAACTCTTGACCAAAACTGTTATCTGTCAAATGTTTGTATTAACACAATAAATTAAACTTAATAATTATATGGAGCTTGTGTCATTTAATACGTCACAAATAAATATGGAAAATAATGCTATGCAGATTGTTACTGAAATCGCAATTTATTTTAAATTTTTCTCCTAATATTAAATCATATAAATCAAAATGTAGTGTTTAGAACTTCACATGACTGTAACATAAGAATAATCAGTAAATATATTACCTTGAAAGCTAATGTAATATATTAATTATTTCTCCAACAAATTGCTTTATTTGACGTAAAATAATTCCAAGGATCACTTTCTTTACACCTTTGAAATATTTTGTATAAATTTAAAGTTTCTCAACCCAGACACACACAAACACAAAAAATATCCAGTAAATTAATGTTGATTATTAAGACTAAAAGTTAGTGTCTTTCTAAATCTTTAAAAAAATTAAAAATGTGATTTGATAATGTGAAATTCTCGTATTTAAATCTATAAAAAATAACTCATAATAAAACATAAAACATTTGCACTAAAAGGTCACACATAATTAATATCTTATTAATATTAAAGGATATGTGAAATATTAACCATAAAAATATCCACTAGATAAATATTGGTTATTAATACTAAAAAGTTACATTTATTTCAAACTTTCGTAAACAATTTTAAAATATCTTTTGAAATAAAAACGTCTTCTGAATATTAAATCTGTGAAAATAATAACTAGTAATATAGTGTAAAATAATTGCGCTAAAGACTGCAATTAATTTTTTATTAATATTAAAATTATATGGTATACATCGAAATTAATAAACTATCGAACAAATCTCTAAACCTTCACTCATTAACCTTCATTATGCAATAACCGCCGATGAAAGACTGGCCGCTAGCGTGATAATGCATAAACTGTCGATTCGATATATTCAATTGACGAGTATTAACATTTAGCAGTTAGCACTTAAAGTTGATCAACGTGAACGCGGTAACGAAATAATGCTTCAATGTACGTTAATATAAACGGCCGTCGACGTCGACAATTTATTAACTGCAAGTGTTGATCAACTGTTAATACATTTTTCTGTCAACCGCATTGATCATTGACACACGTTAACGTTGACCGTTAACTGTTAAACGTTTTCGACTCAGCTCTAGTAGGGTGAGCATCAATGAATGAAATTTGCTATAAATAGATTGTGTTACTTTATGTCACCAAATAGATTAAATGTTGTTGATATGATCTGAAGAGGCTCTTTGACTAAATTAAATGTTATACAAAATGATGAATTTTTTTAAATTAGGTTGTTCTCTAGACTGAATAATTCACCTCTACTTTGCATCCTTTTTACTGTATATTTGTTTAATCAGTCTTGCAACTGAGGGCCCGAATACAAACATATGCAAGCATCCCGAAGCTGTCGGACCTAATATGGCCCAAGGATCCTATATCGAGCCTAATTTAGTCCGAGGAACCAATATCGGCACTGACGTTCATATTCACCGACTTTTTGACTGACAAAACAAAACAATTATGAATGGTAGATGTCTTGCAATGTTTTTTATGCAGTGTTAGATAAATTAGTTCATTTTACAATTTTGTTGCGTCAGATAAATAATAAAAATATATTACTGAAATCACATGTTGGCTAATTCTAAATGACCCATTTGCTTCTGTGGACTATCCATAGTAAACGGAACAATAAGAGAGCTAAGTTTTTGCTATATACATTATATTATATATGAAAAGAATCTGAATTTATTAAAGATTATGTTTATTTCATGAGTTATATGACAATACACTCGACTTATATATGTTGAATTCAAACATATTCCAGTACGCCAAGAAAAGATGATAGTACTCACTTCCGAAGTAATATGTAATATTATGTATTTGCAGTGCAAAATAATTTTTTCTACAGTCAGTTTATTATATATTTTGTGATAAAGTAATAAAATAATATGTTTCCAACCATAAATTGGAAAATATTTGATGCTATCGCTGTCCAACATTTGAGAGCTCGTCATATTTGCAATAATTAATATATTTGATTTGTTTTGCAATAAATGTGATGTAGTACTTACCATAGGTATATAGTAAATATTTTTGCAATAGTATAAAAACATACACATGTAAATAAAAGAAATTTAAAAAATATGTTTTCTACTTAGATACAAAGAAAGTTAGGTCACAAACATATTTTATATATTGAAAAATGACATAATTTGATCAAAGTGAGATTTAATTTTTTTACTCGTCTTCAAAATTTCATTAGCTAAAATTTAATTTATATAATACCCCCCCTATACATCTTATTTGTAAGTTGCATACAAAAAACTGATAAACATAGAATACTGAGGATTACATATATTGTCAACGCATATTACGTTAGTTACAAAGGAATGTAGAAGAGAAGGAAGAAATAGCAGTGCCTGCTTCATATCACTCAAGAAGTGTTGCAACCATATGTCATTTGCTGTAGATCAGTATGTTTTTAGTGCAGGTATTTATTTGAATGCAATATATCTTGATGCTTAGTGGCTGTACTGGGAAATTATGTGGGCACCACTAATCTAATTTTGCCGCAACCAGCAAGAAAGATGATAAATCATCTTAATGCCAATACTAGATTTTAATTCTACTATAAAACAAAACTTATTTCAATATTTGTTACCAAATGACCACATTATCAGAATTTAACACAGTTACGCCACAAAATGCTGATTAGTTTATGCCAATAAACAGATGTGTTTACAAAAGCATTAGAATCTGTTACAAATAATATTTTATTGAGTAATATTTGTTCGTAAGAATCATTATCTAGGTTCAATAGACCTAAGCACATAAGTCAAAAAAGTAAACTTTATAGGAATAACAAAAAACTTAATAAACGTTCGGATACAAGTATTAAATTTACTTTTATTTAAAATAATTTCATTACTAAAAATTAAAGCTTATAACATATAACATAACAATAAATAACATTATAACATAAGTTATATACAAACATATAACATAAATTATCTAAAATAAGGGTTTTAGACAACTTATGTCATATGTACTAAAGTTATAAACCTAAGTTTCCTGACTTATGTGAAGAAGTTCAATTGACATAAAGAACTAAAGCTAATTATTATTTACTACTACAAGAAACAAATTAAAAAAGTTTAAGATACTTCATTCTCATCGTCTGCAATTTCTGGATCCATATTTTGGATGTTATCTTAGGTAGGTAAATGTGTATAAACAGCATGGAAAACCTCTAGTATTCATTGAAGTAAAGATAAATTGTCTTTTTTATATTAATAATATATGAGCGGGAACAACAGAGCCGCTTCGTTTTAAATTAAAAAATGGTAATGGCACATATCAATCCAATACGTCTTTATACAAAATAATGACCAAATTATTCTCGTAACTTAATCATCTTTTTTTAAAACCACTTGAATTTAATGAATAAAGATCTTTGTTCATTAAAGCTGAAAACACTTTCAAAAAGGAAGAAAATTCCTCAAAATCACCTCAAATTTAGGGCTACTGGATTTTATAATCTGAATCCAGTCCCACCGGTGGTAATCTGTATTTTGGTTTTCTTTTTTTTTTGTATTGTGCCATGTTCAGTATCCACTTCTAAATAATGATGTTCAGTAACTACAAATTTATGGTAAATTTTTTCAATTCCTCTATTCTACAAAGCCCACATAAAGTCATGTCAGTTCAATGAACTGACATGAGAATTACAATTTTCTCCAGCACATGCGTCAGAATAGAATATCACTTGCCTTGTTTTTGCTGGGTATACACATTTTTAAATGTTTATAAAGTCAGGATGCAAACTGATTCGCACCCCGTGCTACGGTTTCATAAGAATACCCAGCTTTACCCGTCTAATATATAAGGTAATGTAAAGTTATATGTAAGCTTTATCCATCTAATATCTAAGGTAATATGTAAGTTTATCACGTAAGGCTAGACGAAGGTCCACAACTGACGTTTATACAATATGATTGAAGAAATTAGTGTTGGTAGACTCTGTTGTAAATCAAATTATACATTTGCATCGTTTCATCACTTTTCCGTAAGCTTGTATTTAAAACTTTCTCAGAATCGCCGATCCCCTAACACAGCGGTCCCGAACCTTTTTAGCTGGTGACCCAAAATATAAATATATTTGAAGGCCGCGACCCTTACGTTTTATTTATCTTTCAGTGATAATAAAATAATAGGATTAACTAAAAGTCCATGGTCTGCTCAAATTGATGTCATTATAAAATATTAAAAAAATAACATTGTTAATATTTTCTTTATTTAAATCTAATTAAACAAGCATACATCGGCAATATCAGCATTCGTAGTAGAAAAACATTTTTAATTTTTTAATCAACAAATTAAAATATAAAAAAGCAAATATAGCCTGAGGATTATCGTCACTAATTGCAATTTGTGACTATCCTGATAGTTATAGTATATAGACTATCCTAATCCTATTTTTTGAGTATCCAGTCTAATTCTACACTTGTCTTTTAAAACAGCAAGGCACGAAAATCCTGCTTCACACAAATAAGTAGTTGGAAATGATAGCAGAGCCTTTTCAGCTTCATTGCTCAGAATAGTCGTCCCAGATAATTCTGCCCAAAATTTTGTGAGACTCATTCTGGAAAATCTCTTCTTGTAATCCAGCCGTATCATTTTCAACCCCCGTTACATCTACTTCAAATGAATTTCTTACCCAACTGTATTTCTCGTTATGGACATTTTGTGGAATATATCTTGCCATTTCAAGATGTCTCAAATGTTCTAAAAAAATATGGTTATCATTAAGATCTTCTAAACACAAGTTTAATGTGGCAAACGCTGCTAATTGATGATTTGCAATTATTCCTTTGCCAAGTTTTGTTTTATTTTTAAAAACAGTAATTTTTTCATACATGTCTACAACGGTGCGGTTTTAACCTTGCATTTCTGTGTTCAACTGATTTAAGTGGTGGAAAATATTGCTTAAATATGCCAATTTGTTCATCCACTTGTCAATGAAGCGATCAATGCATTCATGTTTTTTATCAGTCGAAAATATTTCTATTTCTGTTTTAAGAGAAAGAACTCACACTAAAATCCTTCCACGGGATAGCCATCGGATATCTGAATAGTACAATAAAGGCTGGTGATCCGAACCCTTTTCTTCATTGTCAACTAGAAAAAAGATGTCAGTCCCAGTTGAAGTTACAGAGAGCTTTTCACAAAAAAGAAATTCTTCATTAAAATTTTGAGGAGTTCTGCATCTGTTAATGTATGTAACATTAACAACTGTGAAAAGTCTTCAATATGTACTGATTCGCCGATCCAAATAGAAAATTTTATTGCTGTTTTGAGACCTCTTATTAACTGTTCTAAAATATCTAATTACATTAAATCTATTCTCTTTTTTACGGTATCGTTCGAAATTGGCACCATTTCCAGCTTCTTAGCTATTTCATCTCCACACACAGCTCTCGCCATGGCTATCGAAGCTGGTTTAATCAACGCCTCAGCAATACTATGGGGTTTTTTACATTGAGCTACTTTTTAAAGCTACTTGAAAAGAAGCATAGGTAGTTTTTTCTAACACGCTGTCCGCCAATTGAAATATTCGCTGAAACAAAACAACAAAATGTAAACATGAAGGCAAATATTTTTTCAAAATGCTCTACTTTTGCTTTCATTTGACAGAAGTTATAAATTGTGATTTTCGAATGTCTTCTTGGATCTGAGATCTGAGACCTTGTTCTTCAGTACGAGGTTCTTTCCATACATGTCATTTTTTCTATGTCTATGGACAATCTTTCTTTAAGGCCACAGTTCGAATAAAGCTATCAATTTCATCCAACATTATTAACAAACACCCTTGTCAAACAGGCTTGCGCCTTACCATGTATCTTTAAAAATACTTACAAGTATTTATTCTAAACTTTTTTTTATCTAGGTGAGATGTTCGCAATAGTAGCTTCATCATCATTCTCATAGTAGCTTCATCATCAATTTCCATTAAGATGCTATTTAGATAGTTCTCTTGGAATGTGAACCTAAACTCCAGTATTCAGTGAATATAAATTGCCTATTACTTGATGATGTACGTTCTTTACATTTCATCCTGCATACACTCAACTCTTCTCATTTGCCTGGCTGGAATCAATTTATCCTTTAAAGCTTGATATGATTTTGTGAGGTTACGCTTCAGTTTCTTCGACGTTTCAAGTGTCTAAGAAACAATTTCACCTTAATTAGAAGAAGAACTACTTTCGACCTCCAGTAGCTGGAAAAGTGGCTCTTGCATACAGTCATTGTTGGAAAAGTCCCATTCTTCTAGGGCTGCAGTAATTGTAAAATCGCCAGTAAATGTAGATGGCATAGGTTCTACAAGAATTTGTTGGATGTCATCATCTAAAAAGAAATTCATCAATTTGTTAAACCTTGCCAACAAAAACATGCTTAAAGTATAATTGTATTTCACTTAAGACATTGATAGATGTAAATCTCAAATCGTTTTCAAAATTAAAAAACTTCAGAGCTATCATATTCCTCACATAATGATAGTACCACTAACTTTTTTCATCTATGTAAACTCATTTCACTAGATGAACAGGGAAACAGTAATCCTTTATGAAGAAAAATATGTTACTAACAAGTGGAACAAAAGGATTACAATCGGAGCCATAGACAAATATATGTTTATGCAATAAATTAATTCCTTAAGTACCCACTTGTCAACTCTTACAGTCCTTGGCGACCAAGCTTTACAGTGTTATTTTTTGCATTTAAGTCGAGTTAGCACATAACTCTATATATATATATATATATATATATATATATATGTATATATATATATATGTATATATATATATATATATATGTATATATATATATATATATATATATATATATATATATATATATATATGTATATATATATATATATATATGTATATATATATATATATAATTTTATATAAAATTATCATTTTCCAAAATATGAAATATGCTTGTATCGAAGTATCGAAAATAAATATATAAAATATTGACAATATAGCTACAATTGGTACTAAATACAATAACAACAAATTTATTGCAAAACAAAACAAAAAAACGAATTATTTAATAATTAATTGAATAGCAACAGCATGAATTATTTTCCAATTTTTGGTTAAAAACGTCTTTTTTGATTACTTTATCACTCTAGTCTAGTTTATGACTCTAGAAAAAATCATTTTTTGCTGCAAATATGTAACATTACAATTATAATTACTTCAGATGTGAATATTGTTATCTTTTCTTAGCTTACTTGAGAATGTGTGAATTCAACATATATATAAATTAAGTGAATTGTTGGGTGTTACATAAATAAAATGACGTAAGTATAATCTTCAATAAATACAGATATTGTCATATGTAATACAATACACATTGCAAAAACTTAGACTGCTCACTGTTCCAGTTGCTATGGACAGTTTACAGAAACAAACGTGCAGTTTAGAAATGGCCGACAAGTAATTTCAATATGTTTTTACTAGTTAACTGCCACAATAACATTTTAAAATGATCTAATATGGTTCTACATATACCCAACATTGGTTAAAAAATATTGCAAGGCATCAACCATTCATAATTCTTTTATTTTATTGTTCGAGAAATCGGCAGCTATGTAAGTCAGTCATTGAGCCCGATGTTGGGCCCTCGGGCGGAAGATGGGTTAAACGAACTGTTTACGTTTCAATGGTGCGAGAGCACATGTTCCTTATAAGGGACATGAAGCATTCAATGGATTTAAAGGAAAAGATGAAATAATTTCTTCATAGTATTTTCAGATTGTGGAAAATAAAATTGTTAATGCCTTATGAAGAAATGTATAAATGGCCTACACAATATACTTTTTGACATAAATTAATGCAGAAATTAATATGTTACAATGTAAACAACTTGCAGTAAAATTGTCATAATTATCTGATTTGTGCAAAATAAAAATCTGGCACGTTTATTTGATTGTTGTACATCGAGTACATGCCCTTGTGGAATAACTGGTTGAATGGCTTCAAATAACTAGAGATGAGCCTACATTTAAGAACATGTCATAACATTCTACAAGATTGGAAACGTTATGAACTCTTGAAAAATAATACATGCTAGATCGCTTATAATACATTTTCGATTGATCTTATATTTCTTTTTGTGAACTTTTCCTGTTTCACGATAACCAAAAAACTTGCAGGAGGGCGGTTCCATACCCAATGCGACTATCAAACGCCTTGGTCCCAAATCTGCACCGCCAAGCCGCATCTCTACTGATACCTTTCGGAGACCACACAGTCAGCTCGTGACGCCCAGGGATGTGAGTCTTAGCACTTTGTTGACCTATTTACTTTTGTGTGTTACGGGGATGTATCTGTCATTTGTATGATGCATGTCTTTATGTACGGTAGCTAGTATTTTATTTCGCGCAAGTTATTGTTTGTCAACAGATATTTGGTTACACGGTCTGTTTGATAAGAGTGTATATGCGAAACTCGAAAATTATTTGCAATAAGGTATTGGAAAAAAGACACACTTACTACATGATATGAAACTATAACACTTTGTTATAAATATGACCATTTCCAGTCGCCTCCACTATTAATAATTGCATGTCATCCCTGAGGAAAAATATTCCCTATTTCACGTATAGTCACTGTTTCCAGATTACATAATCTAGAAACAGTGACCCCCATATAAGTCAAATCAATCAAACTAACTACTTCAGATATATGATGTTATTCCCTAAGGCATTGTCCTTTTACATTGTTTTTGCACAGAACCACATTCTGCCAGATTACCAATGTTTAAATTAAATACCCCTCACCAGGGTAATTCAAAACTTGCTACTAGTTCTTTTAGAAGTGATGAAACGGGAACTAAATCTCTTTTAAATGGAGATTAATTCTTTACGGTAAAACCTCATGCTATACCCTTATAGGTATGTCCTTTAGACAATTTCTGAATCTAAAATAACCATATTTTATCCAATTACTGATGCTATCATACCATTTAATCGAATTGGATTGTCTCATTTATAGTTCATCAAATCTTTGTTGTCCACATTACCGATTAATTTATATGTGCATCATTTAAAATTAAATCAGCATTGTTTTCAAGACCAGTTCAGCTAACAAATTATATTGACTAAGTAATTTTTTCATCTTACCTATTATATTAGATGACATATGAACAAGCAAATTGATTAATAAATGAATTAACCAATAGTCATAGTAGTTAAATAGGGCGCATTGTACTTGCTAATCCTATTTTTCCATCTTTCCATGTAAATTCCTAAATGAAATAAATTGTACTGAATTTAGATCATTTTCTTATACAGAATAACTAAGGTTCATAATTTTCTCTACATTCACAACATATAATGAAACTTAACACAGTCTTCCATTAGCTTTTCAACCTTTTCAAAAATTACAGCTTTGTAATGATCCTCATTATAATTTTTAAAAAATATTGAAGATGTTGCTATACATTTTTTGAAACTAGTAAAAAAAATAATAGATATTGAATAAAATGTACATGGTATATTTTTACTAAATATTAATTTTTCATACGTCTGTTATTTATTTTTTCTAACAAAAAAGATTATAATCTTAATAGAAATACTTTATGAGAAGGACTTAATAATGAGAATATTCTGATTTATGTGGTCATTGTGAACGTACTTAAAAAATTACGAAATTTTATTTCTTTTATGCGTCAACGTTTTCCATGTTGTTTTGTGCATAATAATAACTAAAAAGTTATTATATTGTTGTAAAAGTTATTATATCCATAATTTTAATGTATATTAAAATTATGGATATAAGAACTTTTACATAATCGGAATATACGGGTGGTCCATTTACAGTGATCCAACAATTTTTTTAGGTAGAAACCATCATAAATCTTTTAAAAACAACATTAGGTTCACAAAAATCAATAGTTTAGAAGTCATGATTTTTTTTGTACTTTTTTTTAAAAATGTTTTGTCTAGTCATATAAATCACTTTTATTTGAAAGCTATTCCTCTAAATCACATGAAATTTGGTAAGGAAGTAGAGTAGTCCTGTAGCAAGCAGACAATGAGAGTTTTTGTGTTTATTCTTAACTTCTTTATTGATATTTTTATTTTGATTTTTTTCTGGTTTCAAAATTATCCTTAACACTATATGTAAAAATTATCCTTAACACTATATGATAAAATGACTGCTACACATAGCACTTTTATGTTATGCACGTATCGGAAAGAGAATGACACAGCCTATTGTTATTATTTAAAACCTGCTTGACTAATTGCCGGTTGGCCCTTTGAACTAACAACAACGCCACACAGCATTTACTGTTTGTTTGTTGCATGCGCTTTCTATGTCTATTCAACAGTATTAATGATGTTGGTAACGATTTTGGCTTGTTTATGGACTTTTCATTTCTCGCCTGACTACTCGGCTTATGTGACTTAGACTTTTTAGCATGCTTATTGGTTGGAAAACTGTTTTGCCGTACCTATGGGTGAAAATCGATGTGGACTTTGTGCAACATATACACCATGTGAATACGTCACGATACATTATGTTGGAAGGAGTGTTTCCTGGCTTCCATGGTCGAGAACCTGGACGAGTTGACAATGGTTGCAGTCTTCCAAGAAAAACATCATGATCTGACCACTAATCAAAGACACACTGGTATTCCAAAATCTTTAATTGAAAGTATTCTTTGTGCTAACGATCTACACAATACCATAACAATTGTGTGGGTCGCTCTTTTTCTGGTACTTGCACAACATAAAAACGCTCTAGCAGACTTGCAATCATTTCACCTGAACACATTTTGTGTATGCTGTGGCGTAGGTAGCACGGGTTGCACCTTGTGCAGATATTGATGGTGTCACCCCGAGAGTGAAAACTGTTAAAATCATTAAAAATTCGATAAACGTCAAGTATGATTTTCTTTAAATAATACAAATAGTGAGTCATTAATAATCAAATTGAAATGTTATAATGTAACAGTATTTATTATACATATATTCTTTCACATTGATGTATGGAAGGGAATGGCAAAAGAAGAATGAGAGTAGAATGAACACAGTGGAAATGCATACATTGAGAAGTATGTGTGGTTTCAAATTTAATGATAGAATGAAGAATAATGTGGTAAGGAAATGGGTTGGATTGAAAGAAATTGAACTGATCAAAATTGAGGAAGTAATACTTTGTTCGTTTGGTCATGTAGAAATGATGTGCTTGTGATTGTGCAATGATGTGGATGGTCAGGTCAGAAGGGGGGCATCCCCAGGGAGAAGTATCTTGATAACTTTGACAAATTACAGAGAGAGGACCGATTGAAAGCACCTGAAACCCTAGAGGCGTGTATAGAGGTGATGAAAATTGAAGAAGCGAGAGTGGTATGTCAGGATCATAGTAAGTGAAAATTCATAGTCTCTGTCTACACCTCTAAGAAACAGACATGAGCTAATACATATATGTACAAATACATAAAATCTCTTCTTTATAGCTATAACAGGTGCAAACTCAGAAATCACTTCTTCGCATTTGTATTTTCTATTGCCTCGTGTTCCATTGTTAATATGCCAAGATTGTTAAGCCTCGTTTGGATCATTGCCTGCAAGTATTTTTCTTTAATTTTAGATTACTGAAACTCCTCTCACATGAAGCAACTGATACGCAAATTGCCACAAATAACTTTAGTGCTTTTAGATTTTGAAGAGATTCTGTATAACCGCATTTCACGATGATTTCCAAAGTCTGGACAAATCCAATAAGAAACTGTAACATTGACCACTTTTAAATTTTTTCTCAATTTTGGTAACTAAGAGAAGTTCTACTTCTGACACTTCATATAAAAAAAGGAAAAGTTTTGATACAGCTAATTTCAACTCTTCCGTGTTCGCCATAAGCAAAGTATTATACGCCCTCTATATTACTCGTCAAATTACCTTCTCGAAGTTGATCGCAGTCTGAAGTACGTGACTACACATCGCAGAACCTAGCGAGGAGCTCATTCGCTCAGTCTCACGTACGCTAACCTCGCGGAGTCCTTAAACTCAGGCGCAAAAAACCGACAGCGATCAGAAGTCACCCGAGACGAAGCGAGATTGCACAAAACGAATTGAAGTACCTCTTTACACTATTCTCTTTGCCTAACTTCGATCACTTTTGTGAGTAGTGTAGTGCAAGTATTAGGATAGCAACTTATAAACCTGCCATATCTGTACACAAACTTTTAACTTTTTATATGTAGTCAATAAAATGAAGCGTTAATTATATAAGCACCGTCGGTATCTAGCACTTGTCGCTATCTATCTAGGCAGAATTAAAGTTCCATCATTGTAGAAATTTTTCTTGAGGCCTTTCACTGAAAACCTTTTCTACTTTCACTTTTGATAAGGCTTTCGTCTTTAAATTTTCTATCACCATAAATTATTAGACAGTGAGCGAAACAGATGGTAATTAGATGGTGAAAGATCTGGCGAGTATGGTGGATGAACAACATAACATACTCCTTCCAAGTGAAAGTAGTTTCTCACACGTTACTTTTGTCACGTAGGGTCGAGCATTGTCATGTAAAAAATTAACTTTGCTTTGATTTACTGTTAGCTTGAAAGAGTTCACAATGAATAACTCCATTTACACCCCACCATGCACTTGAAAGTATCTTTTGTCCAATATTATATTTTAGTCTAGGTACACCTTTTTCTCCAGCTTCTAGTCATTGGTGTTTATGCTAATAATGAACATAAGTCACCCACTTTTCATCTCCTGTGAGCATCTGTATTTGAACTTTAGCCCCTCGTTGGTACGATGGGAATTTAGTAGCTCCAAGCACACATTAACTCTCCTCTGAAGTTAAAAGGGTGTTAGCTCATGTGGTAGCCCAATTGAATATACTTCTTCTAAGCGTGAAGTTGTTTTTCCATTGCAATATAGGAGTATGAAAATAGCTCTGCCAAAAACGCTAACTTAATCTGGAATCTGTTTCAATAAGGCTTTTAAATTTTTCTAAATTTAAAATTTTGTTTTTAAATTTTTCTAATTCTAAATTATAGGTTGTCGATTTGTATGAGGTTTATCAGACATGTCAGTATTCCCTTCTTTGAATTTTTTATCTTAAGAGAGCATACCTTCACCCATCATTGTGTATATATTGCGTGATGCTTTGCTGGTTTTTCGCCCTAAACAATATTCATGAAGAAAGTGTCCTCAAAGTTTACTTCAAAATACTTCCATTTTTAATTTATTCTTTACTCGCCAATTACTCAATTGCAAACTCAAGTTCAAATACCGAAGTTCAAATGCTGCTCTCTTTATATACTCTACAAGAAATATACTAAAAACTTCTATAATATTCCAGGAATTGGCTATAAAAAATGGTGTGTTTGTTACTTGCCAATCTAATATTTGTCTGCACAACCTGGAACAATGAAGCTGCATCTCGGACTTTGATGTATACTATGGCCGCAGTCACCTTGCATGCAAAGTAATAAAACATGAGCAAAACGGAGCACATTGCGCGATCTCGCACTCATAGATCTTTTGACAATGTCTAGTAATGTCTAATACTCGTGTCATAATGTTATTGACAAGCCATGTAAATATATCATATCTTTAATCTACCTATACATATAAAAAAAAGTTATAAATAGTCATAATAATCATTATAATACACATTTAAAAACAACTATATAATACACATTTAAAAATAACTAATTATTACTGTCTATACAACTTTTCCTCCATCAGGCCATTGCTAATTTCTTAAAGACCTATATGACAGAAGTTTGAGAAAGTTACACATATGAATAATTTAATTACTAATTATTTTGATTATATCAAAAATTTTCATCGGAATCGTCATTTAAATTCTTAGCTAATCTAATACATCAAACTTCCAGTTAAAAAGTCAAGTTAGAAGCTATCAAAGTCCATTTACTGCCTAGATCACAAAAAATTTCCATGAATAAGTAAACAACATGTCTGCACTGATTACGAGAGCCGACTAACTTGAATAACCTTATTTGTTTACACAGTATTATTATTACTCCACCAAGACAATTAGATATCTGGTAAACTTGACTATGTTTAGTTGCTTGGGTAACTAGTAAATAGTAGAAAGGGAGTGAGTCACAGTTTTTTATCGACCATCATGCAAATCACCATATGAAACAAGTTTTATTGCTTCACCATATAAAACGAGTTTTATATCAGACCGCAGCCGTAGTATAGTTCAGAGTTTAACTCTGAACCGGTCAAGACATCCAACATATCGTTTTAAAATTCAGCTCTCAGTATGCGTCCTGCAATCAATGACCATTAATTTTTTACAAAGAACTCGTTTTTCTGTTGGAATGTTGTAGTCCACCGATTTTTTAGTGGCAAGACCTATTGCCTCTTCTACAATATGATCTAATTAGAATTATTTCACCGAAAGATGGACAGCTAAATATTGTCTACAGTGGTAGCAATATTAGTATTATCAAGGTCATTTTCAGTATTTTTGTCTAATTCAATCAATCAATCAATCAATTTTTGTCTAGTTGTCATCATTAATTCTGTTGTCACTTAAGGTTTCCTGAAAATTAGCTAATATTATCCGAATCTTTCCTGGAATCAACATTAGAATCAGTTTGTTTTGATGAACTTTGGCTGTCACCAGTTTTTATAACATATTTAAAGATGGATCCAGACATGCTCTGAATTACATCAATATTCATTTGGCTTTTCTATATTAAAACTCATTTTTTCTTTTAAATGTGTAAACTCCACTGAGGAATTTTTATCTTTTACTGTACTCGGTACAATTAAAATAAATATTCTCAATTAATACCATCAATGTCATAAATTCTAAATTTGAAGGATTATAAATGTACCAATATTTCATTATGAATACACTTTATTAATTAAAGGTATCGCTCGTTAAACCAATAGTCCAAAAAAGCCATTATTAAACTAACTAATATGACTGCGCACCACTTTGGTTAATTAAAATCAAGTATAACAAGAAGATATCTTTTTAATGCTTTTATAAAATGCTACCAAAATAACGATGCACTTCACACTAATAACACAGGCGACAAGTTACAATTTCAGAGAATCCTCGACCGAGCCATACTGCCCATCTTTTATATAGTACCAACCTTAGTTGTTATACAGAGTGAATGTTAAAACGGATTTCTGGTTGAAAGGAGAAAAACAAATTTATTATTAATTTTCATTAGTTTATATTCTATGTATAAATCAATAAATTTTTATAAAAATGAACTTGGTACTTTTTTAAATTTTACTAGTCAAGCTATCATTCGACATCCATTTTATTATTAACACAATATAACAACTAATATTGGTTCTATATAGTAGATGGTCAGTAAGTGGCCTTGTCTGTTCAAGTGACTCGGAGTAAATCGTATTTGGAATAAAAACTAATGTGTTACATAAAATATATGTTTACTTCAGTTAGCATGACTTGACTGAACATTATGATATATTCTTCACGTTACATGTAATTTGTATTCAAAAACTTTTCAATTCTATTTTATTGGTTATTTTTCATAATACCCTGAAATAAGTTAAAAACTACATAAAATAATTTGTTACAATGAGGGTGTACAGTATGTTCACTTTAAAGAAGGAAAAAGTATTAAATTGTGAAGTTGCTTTTACCAGTTGTATATAATTAATAATACTTCTCTTAGATCTAATCAAATTAATAAAATTGAATTATTTGGGAATTATTTTAGTATAAACATATTTTCAGTGTAACCAGATTAATAATTTTTTTATATTTTATACGACTTGAAGTTACTTGTCATTAGGACAAATTGAGTGCACTCTCCTGTACATAGTACATAATATGGTTGAATTTTATTTTATGGAATTTTTGGCAGTTTTTATTTTTTTCACCCGTCACTCGTTTGGGGGTGGCACCTTCTGCTATCCTCAAATGAGTGACGGGTGAGAGCAAGTCGCCCCCACCACCCCGCCTCCCCGCATAACTATGCCACTATGTGTACTAAGACTAATAAATATTAATTTACAAATAATTTAGATATATCTGAGTTCAATTAATGATTTTTTAAAAGAAACATACATAGTTTTGCTAAAATTTTATGGTAGCAGAAATTTCACATTTAGTGACTTAGTGATAGGATGTTAATTTCGGAAGATGTTGCAAATAATTACATCAATGATTTTTGTCTAAACTATCACCATATCCTAAGCTGATTTTTAAGATTTTAAGCAATATCTTAAGATTTTACTACAGTGACTTTTTTTAAATGTACATTTTTCTTTTGAAAATAAAAAAATCAAATAAAGTTTCAAACAATAGCAGAAGCCAAAAATAATCACAAAAATCATTATAATCTTGCTACATGACTACTCTAATTCCATACTAAATTTCATGCGATGTAGTGGTTTTCAAAGAAAAGTGATTTATGTGAAATAAAGATTTTTCAAAAAAGTACAAAAAAGATAATAACTGTACAAGTTATTGATTTTCACAGAACTAAATAAATATTTAAATGACTTATTACTCTGTTCTCTATCTTATTACTCTGTTCTCTATCTTATTACTCTGTTCTCTATCTAAAAAAAAATGTTGGTCCACTGTAAATGAGCCACCTGCATTATATATTACAGCGAATCATGTGTACAGCATCGAGCGTTAAATATCGTTAACAATGTTTTTATTAAATAAAAAAATGTCAGTCAACGAATGTTACTAGTTTATGGTTCTTTTAGCCAGTGTCGTTATATTCCGTAGCTTAATTAAATAAAAATATAAAGAATTAATATGAACAGCGCTGGAAGCAAATTAAATGTCTGTCAGACACGCCAAATATCATCACCTCATTATGTTTGGTTACCATCACTAATACTCATGTGAATGTATGTGTTAACAATCTGTGGGCGGCGGTATAGATCAGGGTGGGTGTGCTGTGCAGCGATATGACTGCGCACCAAGGCAATCCTGCACCTGTACTCCCGAATAGACACAGACAACATGTGTCCGCAGTGAGTAAACATGTCTATTGTAAGATAGCTTTACATCGACCTGCTTCTTCGTCTGATTGTTACATTAACATATTGTGGATCTGTATTTGACATTTTTAATATACTCTCCGTCTACTCTGCTTAAGTTTAAACAAATTTTAAATTTTTCATAGACCAAAACTGCTTAAAATTGTTTCTAAGATAAACATTTATCTCTATGGTTATTATCTAATTAGTTGATATTCAGTATTATATTTTTTCTTTTATTTTATACAATAAATTATTGTTATGGAATGTCTGTTAATGTTTCAATTATATTTTTAACATTTTTGTGTTTGTGACTAGTACATGTTTTGTGTAAGAAAAAAGAGGTACCTTAATAGTAATTATAAATGGAACAAAATTACACATGGTTATGGCCAAATTAACATGCATAAGTTATAAGCACAATAAGTGTCATACATAATGTAATAAATATGTTTTTACATTCATGCTTAGATGCCAATTTCACGTCCGAGTTCTGTGTCTTCACTCAGCCAGTTGAGGGGACGACAGCTCGCTCCGCCCACACAAAAACCTCAGCTCTCAGGTCGGTATACTCGATATGCATACTCGGTACAGTCAATATAGTCAGTATCAGTTCTCATTATTTTAATAAAATATTTGGAAAATAGAATATAATATTTGTTTAGGCACCTTATAGAAAGAATTTATGAAGCACAATAAAAAAGCTTAATGACAATCCTAAGAATGAAATATTTTGAATACCAAAAACATATTTTTGAGAGAGGGAGTTGAATTTGTAAAAATTTAGTTTTGCAGACAGATTTATAGTAAGTAGTAAAATTTATCTAATCCAAATTTTTTGAATCAAATTGGTCCAGATCTTGTCAGTAAGCTTCTATTGTATTGCAAATTTTTTTTAAATCAAACCCTCAGGCCGTGCCTCATAATCGGCCTAATGTTGAAAATATTTTATTATGTTTTAAATATATTTATTCAGATAAAATACTTTTATAGCCAGTTTATTGGGTATGTACCACTTTAGCAATAATTTTGCAAATTGGTGACAGTCAGTAAAAAGAGAGAATCTAGCTTGAGCACATATGGATAATTCAGATGTATTACAAGGTGCTTGGCACAGTTGTGAAATAAAACTATCAACAAAAACTATTTTATTTATAGCACCGCAAGTAACCACTGAGGTCCCTCAACTGCGAACCGAACCCTCAGTGGAACCGGTGAAGACAGCTGTCGCTCCCGCTCGAATGTCTGCACTCCCACGACCTTCCAGGCTACCTGCACCTAGAAGGACTATGAGGTAAATGAAAAATTTAAACATATTATGTAACTCGTAATTCTCCATTGCTCCCTTCCTACTTTTCTCTCCTAAATCCTGCCACTCTTATTTTTTCTTAACAATATACGTTTACTAACAATTATTTTGTTAGTTTGCCATTGTTTATTTTTTAATTGTTTTTTTTGCAATTATATACACCATCTGTTGCAGTCATCCACAAATACCTAATATTATTAACTAAGTGCTTTGGTTGACTGGAAGAGATTGCTTCTGTAACAATAAGTCCACATTATGTCTTAATAAACGAAAACACTATAATAGTATGGAAAAAAAAGAATATGAGAGTTAATTTGTATCTAATTGAAGAATAATATACTATATACAAAATTAATGACGTATAAAACAAATTAACATAATCTGTATATCCTCCCTACACTTTAATATTTGAGTTGATGTGTGTCCGTTAAGCATGAGTCACCTGACATAGGGGATTTTTTTTCGCATCGATTTACAAATGCATAGTGTTAGGCAAAAAAGATTGACCTACATGGTCAATCTTTTACTTGACAATGATATTGAGAGAGAGCTAATTTTTTATTATAATTGCTAGTGCACACCTTGCTAGTCGCCATTGTTTACTTTCATAAAACATTATCGTTTTTATCACAGCTTTTTTATTTTTACATTCTTTTTTCTACCACTAAGTTGAAATAAAATGTTTACAAATGTATTTTAAATAATAAATAGAAATTTAAAAAACCGTTATTGGGTTGTATATATTTTATGGTGTGCATATATTTGGATGGCATATGGTTTAAAAAAATAATTAACTAAAAATGTAGAAATCAAAATAAAATTTATTCAAAATAGTATCGATTTTTGTGAGAGACAGATGCCGCCATCTTGCTTTTCCTGCCATCTTGTGAACATTTAGAATCTTAAAGGTACTCAAAAATGAATGTAGTATGAAATTCAAATTCAGCACTATCAATTTGTTGAAATTTAATATAGTGGCAATTTATTTCAAGTGAGACAGTTGCTACTATGATGGATCTTGAAAAGCATTGTGAAGTTCGAATTCAACACCCTAAAAGTAGTCAAAAACGAATATAGTGACAATTTATAGTGAGAAGTACAGATGCCTCCAACTTCAATTTATTGCGAAAAACCTTTGTATGCAGCACCCTTAAATTTGTAATAGATTTTTATAAGTCGTAACAGGTGTTTGTAGTTTGTAAATAGCAACAACCCTGGTCATGGCTAAAACGCTCATTGAGCATAAAATCAATGAATATGAAAACTGACTAGAGTAACCTATCGACAAATTCAGGCAGGTTTAAACACTGATATGAGTCAGGTACAAAGGTGAAGAAAGGACAAAGTGCTGGAAAGAAAATAGCCGCCTCATTCTTCTGACAGCTTGGTTTTTATGCAATGAATGTTACACAGCAATTGTTTGCCTGTTGTTTGAGAGCTATATCCTCGCAATAGATTCCTCCTTCATCACGACAACTCCTCTACATATTCAGCTAGATGAGCGACCAAATATTTGATTACTTTGGGTGTAGAAATTGTGGGCCATCTGCCATATCATGCTCTGACCTGACTGCGTGCGTGCATTTTCTATTTATTCTCAAGAATAAAAGATAAATTGTGGGGAGAATACAACAAATATATAGTTTATTCAATTTCAGCAACGTCATGTCTTCATTATGTCATCATCATTTTAGTTCCCAAAAACGTAAATTTCAAATTCAACACCCTAAAGTTAGTTGAAACTGAATATAATAACAATTTATTTTGAGAGAGAAAAATGCCGCCATCTTGAACGCTGTAAATTTCAAATTTAGCACCTTTAAGGTAACGGAATATAGTGACGACTTATTGGTAGATGCACAGATATCACCATTTTGGTGTCAAAAAATTTATGAAATTTATATTGAGGGACATCCCTTAGCACCCTAGAGTTAGTCGAAATGAAATAATTTAATTTAAGACAGAGACATGCCATTTTGAATCTCAAAAGCATTGTGAAATTCAAATTGAGAACCCAAAAATTTGTCAAAAACGAGAATAGTGACGATTTATTGTGAAAGACAGTTGCCATTAAATCATACATAAATTATTATCTAAAAATTTTGCACGGCACATTAATAAATTTTTAAGAAAATTTCATCATTTGTGGAAAAAATCGGTGCAATTTATAAGATTTTCATTTTCTGTATAGTTTTTATTTATTGCCTTAAAACTTCAAGAATATCTAGACATTTTCAAAATTGTACTCTATAATAAGTGCGACTTACCAGAAAGCCAAAAGCATTTTTAAACATATTCTACTTTAAAAAATTATGGAAAAACTTACTTCACATTTACTTTTCTAGCTCAAATATATTTTCTTTTGTTAATATATATTTGATAGTCAAAAATGCCACTGATTTCCTGGTCACGCAGGTACTAACATATCCTAAGAATAATGAATTTGTGTGTTCACGCTCTTTCATAACACTATCTAAATAACTCATTATTGGTGTTTGAATATGAAGTGGTGTAGGTATTATTTTAAAAAAAGTATTGATTATACACTCTAAATCACACCTACACTCTAATCAAATCAAAAGTATTGACTAAAGCTCTTATTCACAGTTTCTTTATAAGAGGTTTCTTCAAAAACTTTTTAAATTAACTTCTAGTGGGGAATGCAAACCGGAAAAAATACCAATTAAATATTTGAATGTTAGGTGAAAATACATTCCTAGCTTTATGACAGCAAACAACATTTACAGTGCTGTTTTAATGCACCAGGATACTGTTTAATTAAGTCCCTCAAGCTCTGTAGATTGTGAAATCCTCGTGCATTGAAAAATAAAAACTAGGAAGACTTGCAAGTGTTTTAGCATGTAAAAGAGAAAGCCGCCCGAGCTACCACTGCCATATTCAAACATCGGTTTGGAAGTTGTTTTATTCCTGAATTTGAAACTTGTATAAAAAAAAATAATTTAGATTTCAAGGCAATTTTAGTTTAGACAATGTACCAGGTCATCCACATGAGCTTGAACAACTTACCATAAAGGTTATATTTTTATCTCCTAACAATACTGTCTTGTTTGAGGCCATGAAGCACAGAATAATTCAGGCTTATAAGTTCTATTATGAAAAACCTTTAAAATTGTACTTGACCCCAAAGAAGGTAATCCTGATATGTGGATAATATATAGTGGAGGAAAAGTAAAGACAGTATAGCGTATTATTTACATAAAAGAATCATTGCAGGAGCTGAAAAAATCCAGATTGAAGGCATGCGGGAAAAAACTGACCTGCTCTATCTACGATTATAAAATGAAGCCTCTGCCTTTCAGATATTAACTGGAAATATTGCTCAAATTGCAAATGACAAAATGAGACAGTTTTGAACAAGTGGAACCCAATGACATTCAATAGTTGCTTAAATCGCACAATGAAGGTTTAACTGAAATGTACTTGGAGGAAATATTAAATAACCCCGAATCTACTGAAGAAGAAGCCATAAACCAGCACAGAAAAGATGATAATCTAAACAAAGTCTGAGTGAAGGGTTACAATTGGTTAAATTGGTCCATCTATGGAGAGAAGCCTTGTTTATAAAAGGAAAATTGACCATGCCAGAGGATTATCAGTTTGAGTTAGAACACCGTATAAGTTGCAAATTAAAAAGAAATTACCAATTTCTTTAAAGCACAGGATAAGCTTGGTAATAATAAGGTTTTTTTTATTTTGTGGTCTTTGAATATATTTCTACAAAATTAACACCATTTTCAATATATCTTTTATATTATCATACAATTTAACATTCCCTATTCTTAGTACGTTTACAAATGTAAACCCCATCCCCCCCTGGATAAGGAGCTTTGACCGTATTGCTACTTCAGTACTTTTCTTACGTTTTTCTTTTTATAGCGCTTCTGTTTAATAGAGTAAAGGAATTAAGTATAATTACGATTAAAAAAATATTAGAGATAATAAATATTTTTATATCGAAAAAGTACTTCTTCATAAGATTACTTCCACCTTATATTTTTGAAAGGAATCTTAAAAAAATTCTTATTCTACTATTTTGCTAACATAACCTGCATATATTAAGAAAACTATTGATTCAGTTCTAATTGGATTTTTGCTGTAAAATTTACATATTTACAAAATGACAAAATATTGTAGTATGAAATTGGTTCAAGAATAAGAGACCTTGTTTTATAAAATTAGAATAAAAATAATATAATGTGTATTATTTACATATACATTATATATGAAATTCAATAAAATTAAAACATTAAAAACTGTAAAAGAACATAATATTTTTATTTTTGAATCGGAATTTATATATTATCTTTTTTATATACTATATTTTGTAGAGTAGAGATACAGCTTCTTATTCATTATATTGTTTTTTTTCTAACTTCGCAGACTCATTTTTTATTTGTATTAATTCCAAAATGCATTCTCATAAGTCTCTAGTGCGCTAAGAAGTCTTGGATGATCAAGATTTCTATCTTAATTTCATTTTAATTAAATTCAAACATCATTTTATTACTTGCACATTAAAGTAATACCTTGTTAGTTAATGGGATAAATAGTCATAAAATTGCTTCACTCTTGATTATTTAAAAATATTAACATATAAATAAACTGTACTTGCAGGCCTCCATCGGTATACACTGTGGCACCTACAGCAGATCAGGCTGCTGAGCAGTACTGACTGCTACTGTGTACGACAAATACCCACATACACATACACACATTCCCCAATCCCCATGCTAATTGCGAAATATGCATTCGTGATGTGATCATTTCTTCTCTTTTCTGTTGTTCTTCTATTTCTTTTAACTTATTGTAAAAACAATTATTAGAAGTGTGACATCTTTTTATTTACAGACTGCTTTGCAGTATTTTATGTCTAAAAAAACGTTTATAATGGAAGAGACTATCGTTTGTGAGGGATTTATTATTTTTAGTAATAGCATATTTAACTGTGAATTTTACTTTTTATATATCTTTACTAAGAATATTGTTTTCTAAATTGTTTAGTTCAAAACTGAATAACATCTTAAATCTTTTACTTGGGGTATAAAACTTAATACTCGCAGGAAGAGATATTAATTTGTGCACCATAAAGATCCATCTTAGATTATGAGATATTGAATAAATTGTAATAGAACAACTCTTTGTCGATTGAAGTCTTACAGACTAACAGAATAAAGTTTAAAAAACGATCATTGAAAGACTTACTTTGATGCTTGAATGATGAATACACATTTACTCCAATAGAACTTTGCTTTGATGACTTTATAATCTAATCCAATAATGGACTTGTATATATTGGGATATTAATTTTGTTATATATTTTATAATAATTAATTGATGTCTTCAATGACTCAAGCTACTTGGAAATCCAATAGCTCAGGCCAAACCATACGCCTTAAAATGTTTGCGGGGGCAAATTTTCAATATTTAGGAAGGGTTCTAAAACTTATTTGTATGGTAAATTTTCTCATTTATACATTATTTGTATAAATAGAAGAGAATTTCAAGTTGAATGGAGTCACTTGGTGAGATCATAATTTGGTGAATCTAAATAAAGGTTGAATAAGTTTGCAGAGAAAATAACAATTGTAGTAGATTTTTTATTCAGTCACTTGTAATTTGCTGGTACGAAAATAAATAATTTTGATAACGGTTAAAGGTTCTCAAAGGTAGATTGTATTAATATACAGATGAAATTATTTGTACTAAATATATTGCTAAACTGTATGAATTGGGCTGTTGCCCTTTGAAAATGTTTGATATACATTTTTCAATTTGTAATTAGGCTTTTGCAACTTTGTTTAATCAAATGAGGAAATATCAAATGCAGTGAATTTGTGTAATGCAGAAGAATACTGAATGCATATTTCGCAAAATATTGTCGACAAACCTACTGTTTCATATTTTGATGTTTAAATATCATTTTAATTATGATTTCTACAAATAAGCCTCTGATATAAATCAGATTGACAAAATGTGGAAATGTCTACTTATCTAGAAAGAGATATAAATGGGATTTTGACATTTGACATGATTATTGCCATATTTTAAAAGAAATGTGAAATTAATTTAGTTTTTGTTTATTTTTGAGCGATATGTCTTATTTATTTAATAATATTATTTACATTATTAATTAGCAAATTTATTAACTAACCATTTTATTAGAGCTTTTTTTAAAAAAGAAAACATTGCTGCTAGTTATTGAAAGGTTCAGGAAGAATTTAAATTTGTGCTCTTATACATTTTGTACTGCTCTCTAACATTTTTTTTTAATTGTTGGTTTCTAAGTATTGAACGGGAAATTATATCTCTCGATTATTTCACTAGTCGTTCAATTAATTTCTGCAGATGGCATTTTACTATGTATCATTTAATTACTTATTTAAGAAATTAATATAAAACGTTTTTATGGCTGTAACATTAACTATCTTTACTACTTACTATTCTTTGCCAATTCTTCCAAATATTAGATTGGAATATTTTTACTGCATATGTAAATTCTGAAGACGTTATAAATATAAAAAATTTAAAAACAATTGATCTTTAGTGTTGGAGCCATATCAAAAAAGTATGTATCATAAAAATTATAAAAAGTGATTTGTATAATTTTGCACAAAAACATGTAATTTATGATAAAAAAAATATTGTAATTTGAATTGTATAAAGAATAAACATATTATCATGTTGAAAGGAATGCTTTGTAAGTATAGTCTCGGACAGTTTTATTCTTATGGAATTGTATTACTTTTACCGTAACTAAATATATAAACATCACCTATATATTTTTACTATGTAATAAAATAAATTTGAAAAGATTACGACTATGTTTGTACTCCGCTGCGTGAAATAAGCATATTATTAGTAATATGCTATTGTCATAAGTAATGGAAATGCTTACTTAGACTGAAAGAAATATAAGAAAAGTGTGTCTCGATGCTTGTTTTACGATTTCAGTGTAAATTTTCTGCACAAATCTCAAATATTTCATGATAAAAGATTCCATGTGTAAGTGACCCTATTTATCAAGACTTCTGTATTCAACGACAAGATGATATACTTCAGAAGCATCTTAGGTTCTCTGAAGTATATCATCTTGTCTGGATCTGAAATCACAAATATTATATTGCAGGGCTTATTGTTAAGTATTGAAAGGTACTTTATGTGGTGGCTTGGCGGTCTGTTAGTCTGATGATGCAGTTAAAAATTCGTTTTTGTACTTTCAAATTTTATTTTTGCAAATATGGTTTGGAGAATCTTGTTTTTGGTGCTATTTAAACATTTGTCAATTGAAAGATTTGAAAAACTTAATTATTTGTTTATAGTTTGCAACTGTAAATATTATCATAGAGTACAAGTTTTGTTTAATTGATGTTACTCAAATTGGTAGAAATGGAGAGGAGCAAAACGAGCAGATGTGTGCTTCTATATTATACATTAATGACATAATATAATATAGGTGCTTTGAATATTAACAAAACTAATAGCTGATAATATTGCTTTCTAGGTTCTACTTATTTTAGCACAATCGTACATCATAATATCTAACATTACAAAATGGAAATGAAGCAGGCTGGTTTGATTTCATGGATTTTATTAGGGATGTAATTTTTTTTTTCAAATATATAACAACTAACACATGGAACTGGGAAAGTGGAAAGTACAAATTTCATATATTACGTCGAGATATTTTCACAGGTATATAAAATATAAAATCTTAATTAGGCCTATTACAATTGTACTCTTTGTCCTAAAACTTCCCATCTTATTATTAGCGAATATAACCCTTATCAATAAATACTCAAATTAAGCGAAATGCACCTGAGTAAATTTAGTGCTCTATTTTGTGAATGTGCAAAACTGTATAGTTCATATCATATTAATGTGTTCGTCGACACGAGACTGATTTATTTGTGGTCGTGAATAATTTTTTGGATGTTCCTTTTACTAGATAAATTGTACATTTTGCAAAAATACATTGTTGTTAAGAATGATTTCCTCTGTGGCCAGTACAGTGTCACTGGAGAAACTATTCCTCTATTTGGGGGACATTCTCGTTGTGTTGCTGAATGCGACAAGTATGATATATTTCAGGTTTAAAGATAAATGTGAGGAAGTTTAAATGTTATAATGTGACATTACTGGAAAATTTATCTTCGAAAAACTTTGCACAATTTAGTATACAACGATTAACCTTTTCACCGCAAAGTGATTATATCCATGACAAACCTCCCATGCCACCTATAGAAAGATTGTAATTTAAATAAACCACCAGTCACTCGGGTCAATTTCAAACGTGAACTGTTTGAACAAATGTGAGTACTGCTTGTTAATTCAGTCTATTATTAATTGTCAAAACTAAGTTGCGTATGTAACCCAGCCCTATATTGCCAGGCGCTTATTATACAGAACGATTTCCATCTTCTAGTGTCGTAATAGATATATATTTTGCAATCTTGCTCACATTGCAATACTATTTTAGTATGTACTACCACGTATCTACCTAGAAATGACTAACATTAAAATATTATAATTTACATAGTTTCGTGTAAAAATATTTATTTGACATTTACGCTAGTGTTAAATCATCTAATTGCTATTTTCTATGAAATTAATTGGGCTTAATATTGTTGAATGCAGTTTTATACCAATAGAAATTTAGGCTTTGCTCTTTTCAGAGTTCCGTAGTAAACTAGGAACCTGATAATTTCATCATGTCTGTCCGTGTGTCTTCTATACATATATCATAGCTTAATAGCTATGTCAATTTTAAATTTTTTACTATTATTACATATTTTGCAGTATTACCCTCCTACGTATGGAACTTGATTTCTTGTATACCCCATCAAATGGAGTAGATAAGCTTTAAAATAAAATATGAAATAAATAATTCACTTAAATTAATATAATCAATACTATAAATTTTCAAACTTAACAAATTGTAAATAATTATCAATGTTAAATTTATGTAATAATAAAAACTTATCCCATAAAATATTGACAATTTATTTCAAATTATAAAATAGTTTATAATTTTATGGATAATTATAAAAATTTAATTTATCTCTAAAAAACTAAATATTTTTAAAAATGATGAACTTATAATTTCTAATTAATTATTTGTAGTAATTTTGCTACCTTAAATATATTAATATCATTTAAATTTCCTCTTAAATTTGAGAAAATTTTTATTTAAAATATTTATTTATTAAATTCCGACACACAAGATATTATAAATTAATGTTACTTTAAATAAAATAACTTTAATTTACTCGAATTTTCTATACCATACTACTATACTAACATATTATTCTCATAATAAATTTTTTTTTTTCACATTGTTTCATTAAAGCCTTAATTTGTCTTTTATATAATTTAACTTTTTTTATGCATTTGCCTTTCCGAATGAAAATTGTTTTCGTTTAGTTATATTGACAAGTTTTAAAATTTGAATCGTAATCATTACATTTTTTGCACATGGATAAATCTATATTTTGTTACTGGAATAAATTAATGAACAAAATTAAATTTAAAAAAATTATATAAATATAATTTGTCATATCTGCGCGTGGCAGTGCTTGTTACTGACAAGAATATCTACTTTTGTCGCCGTTTTTTATTATTCTCCAAATTATTTTTTTATAAATCAATGTCACAAATTACATAACAATGGTCTTTGTTGATTTCTTTACTCATTTATATCTCCTAGAAGCTTTATCATGTTATTAAGTGACAAAACCCGTGAAACAATAATTGATAAAACGCTTGGCATGTGGGGAACAATTTGATAACTCGTATATATGCGTGCTTGGCGGTGAAAAGGTTGTAAAAATGTAGTTTAAAATAAATTTTGTAGACTGTGGATGAAAACAAGTCCATTGGCTGTTTTAATATGTGAACGTGATGTCTTCCATTCTTGGATTTTTCATGAATTTTATACTAACTGGAATAAATTATTAATAAAAAAATAGTATTTTGTTAATTAGCCTGTCTTAATCAAGAGGTGCTTTGAATATTTGTGTCATTTGGCAGCATGAAGAGGATAAAAGCTGACATGTTGTGCCTTATATATGAATAACTATTGTTTTACTATTTTTTAAATGAATAAATAATTAAAATTTAATTTAAACATGTGTTTTATTAGACATTTCAATAAATTTTCTGTGAAAGCATAAAAACTGATCAATCTCGCATATCTTCAATACGTGCTTTTCTTTATAAAACCGTTTCGTATGTATACTCAAAATAGGAACTGAAGGTGCTTATAACTCATCCTGCGTTAAAAGAAAACTCTTTGGTTTTCCAAATATAATTTAAAATGTAAAAAACTTGAACTCAATTTTTCAAAATATTACAATGTTTTAACACGAACTTATGGGAACATAATGTTAGTGTTATGTTTGCTACACAGATAGATTCAAAAAATAATTTTACAAAATTTGTGGGATCTCTAATTTCTTAATATACATATATATACAACAGTGGCAGTAACAATTTAAAAGCACTATTACGAAGAGGCTTTACTTAAAACAATTGTTTAACCCAAAGGCCTGCCAACTTTAATCGTGACCCCGGAGACACGTCCGCTATTAAAGGTGATGCGTGTTTAAATTTTAAATGAATTAATGTATTAAATATAAATGAAAGGGACTTGTAATCTTTGTTATATGATCTGAAAATAATTATTGGTTCATATTAAGCAGCTCGGAAACATTTTTTGGGTTATGGGTGGACATAAATATTTCAGTTCAGTTGACCATTGTTCGTTAATTACGAGGGTCGTGCAAGCCGTTGTGTTTTTAAAAACGCAATTTTTCATAATAAAGTTACTTGATATCAAACAGCACGTTTACAGCTCTGACAGCTTTAACAATTTAAATAATTTGAATTTTGCAATAGAAACGATTATATATTTATTTATGTATTATGATTGTACAATTACTGATCTTGGATCAGGACTGAGTGAGTCTATCAAGAAACTAATTTAAAGAGCAGTGTCAAAGAGTAGATTTAAACGAGCAGATCCATTTGAGCAACATTGCTTGCTGATGGTCCTCTTTTATACTAAGGCGAAGTAGTATCGGTCATGTACCTTTTTTCTTTAGTTTATTATCGTCTTCTAATTGTTTCCGGATTATGTGGATGAGCAGTTAGGATGACGAAAATGGGTAAGTATATACCTCCCCCACGAGCAGCAGGCCTCTTCTTTACCTTGTATCAAGAAAGGCTTGATAAGATCCTCCGGGTTTTCAATGCGTGTTTGCAGATTTTTCTTGAAGCGATCCGTAATCTTCTTTTGAAATATTACGTATAGAAGGACGCAGATAAATATGAGGTAGACTGGTTTATTCCAAAATATGTGACTATTTGTATTTGCTTCATTAACTTCTAATAGTCGTTCATCATCTAATAGACCCTTTAATCGATGAATTTGATCCAGGAGTAAATTTTGTATTTATAGTGGTTTGATCTTGTTTTGTACGGTGATGTTCGTTATTACGTCATTCGAATGTTAATAATTTGACAGGTTGTCCAATTAGTTTGTTTTGAATATTGTAAATTTTATTATTTTTTTGTGATTTAACTGGAACCAGTGGGAAGTTCCGTTAAATAAGTGACTCGAATATATGGGTGATCTTCTTTTAAGCACGTCGTTGTTATTTTTGTTTGTTCAGGAAATATTAGTGAATAATTCCAGTCATCGTGTTTTTCTATGATTTCCGAACCTGTTTCTATTGAGGTGTGTTGACAGTTAGTTCTTGCCGAGTTATGAGTTTCTGAACACAGTCAGTACATTGATAGGTTAGCACGAGGTTGATGTCGTTGCAGTAATTCAGGTCCTTAATTTTCTCACAGGTGTTATCCAAATATAAGTGTGCTTTTTCACTTATAGCCAGATATAGTTTGGTTGGAATGATTATGGTATTATTAGGACTTGGTTATGGGATACAGATGTTAAGGGTGAAGTTGTTTTGACGAACTATTGGGCATTTGACCACAAACGTTATCATATTTTCGGCATAGTATGATCTAAGTTCTAATATGTTGTAGATGTCTCTAATATTGTCATGGTAATGCTAGCAATTGGTAAGATGCTGTGGTGAGCAATGTGGAGGCGTGAGAATGTGATAGATTTTTCTATATTGTTAAGAGACTAATAATATTTGTATGTCGATTTTAGTAAAACTGTATAAAAATTAATACTTAGATTAACAAACTTAGATAGCACGACATTCGTTAAGTTGATATTTCTAATTATTTTATTCATTTTAGACTTGATTTTTACTTAGTCATTTTCTACAATTTTCATGGTTTGATTGAATTCATTTAATAAAACTTTATTCAAACTCAAGTTATTATTTATTTACTCATTATAGTATTTTGCGTCTTTCAGGTCTAGATTTCCTGTTATGTCTTTTATTATAGCTCCTATGCCGTTCATTAGCACGCGTCGAATTCAATTTCCACTAATTTTATTATATTTATCTTTGTTTTCAACTGATTATTTAAATGTATATTAAGGGATTCAGAATATATTGCATTCAAAGGATTATGACTTCGTATTAATGCATTAATCTGTGATTCTAGTATCGCGATTTTTTTTCATCGTAACAGTGAAGAAATGTTTGGTACATTAGTTTCAGTTTTAAACTTCCTATTTTAAAGGGTAGTATCCCTGCATAATTGTTAAGCGTTGTTACTTTAATTTTTTCTGCCAGTGTTATTGTCATCAGGAGTAGGATCCTGTAACAAGGGTTTAGTGTTAGGTTTGGGTTATCTCTCTATAATACAGATTTGGTATTCAATTAATTTTTTGTTTACTTCTACGTTTAATATTTCCATTAATTTTTAGTGATTTTCTGTGTAGTTACGTATCTATACTTTTTGTATGTTTAGGTCAAATGGGTCTCTATTATCAATATGCCCAATGGTTATTTCTATCGGTTTTTTGTTTTTAGTAGTGCAGATTGAGTTATTGTGTCGAAGCTTTGCATTTAACATTAATTCATTTGTTATTAAAGACATAAGGTTTTGTCTGTTTAAATATTCTCCAGTGTTCTAAGAGTTCCGTTAGACTGGGGGTGATTAACAGTGATTTACACAGAACACATTACGTGTTTCTATTTTGTGCAATTCAGTAAATTCATTTATGGGTAAATTTTTATACTCGGATCCTAGATCCATTACTATAGTTAGCGGTAGGTATGCCATGATGCATCATGAAGGTTAATAGAGAATTAATTTCATTTATAGCTGTCGGTGCCTCTAGGTATTGAGCCTGTGCGTATTTCGAGTAAGCATAGAATATAGTTAAATATTTGTTTCTTCCTACCGTGAATGTGTCTAAATGAATAATCTTGAATGATTTTTTAGGAACAGGGACGATTTACATTGTTTGTTTAACTGGGTATCTTTCTTATTTAGTTATTTTACAAATTTCGCATTTTACGGCTTTCTATATAATAGGCCAATAGTAATTGCGTTTAATTAGCTGCTCAGTTTCTAAAATTTCTCTGTGATTATTTTTGTTTCCGTTGTAACTTTTCACTATTTTAAATTGTTCGTTGGTGTTAGTTATATTTGTTAGTTCGGTTTTACAAAGAACAAGAAATATGATTTTAAGAAGAAAGTTTTTTGTAGCATTGATACGCTTAGAGGTAGGCATTTTTCATTAGATAATAGTTTTGTGTATTGACTATTAGGTTCTATTATTTCTCTAAAATAATAAACAGTTTATTCTTTTAGTTTCCACAAGAAAATTGTCAACAAATGTTATTTTTAATTGCTTTTTAAAATGATTTATCGGGAGTTCTGAAATGGATATCTCTAATATAGGATTGTTTATACTAGTGTGTATAGTCTCTTGTTTGTTTAGGAATTATGATGAGTCTAAAAATGTAGGGGAATTGTTATTATTGTTTATCTCACTCGAGAGAGAGAGAGAGTGAAATAAACAATAATAACAATTTTGCTTCCACTTTTTATAAATTATTTTATAATCATATTCTTCAAGTTTTTGTCTCCATATAACTAGACTAGAATTTGTTTTTTTGAGAGAATATGACCATTGAAATGGTTTGTGATCAGTAATGGTAGTAAATTTTCTCCCATATAAGTATGGCCTTAGTTGCCCAAATTACGGCAAACATTTCTTCTTCTATAGTGCTATGTTTAGTTTCTGTTTCACTTAAAGTGCCTGATGCATATGCGATTATTTTCTTTAAATTATGTCTTACTGTCTATTTTTATAATATTTTAACACTTCCGACCTGTTATTTCAAGTTAGATAATATTTTTTGAAAATCTACTTAGCTTGGATATCTATATTAGGACTACAATATTTATGGTGTCTGGGAATAAATGTTTGACAAAGAAAGATGCTATTTGTTGGCTATAAAGGAATTATTGTCGTTGAAATAAAACGTAAAACACATCCTTTTTCAAACTGAGTGCAAAAAAAATATTACACATAACTCTTTTAACACTTCTAATACCGCTAACATATGCACACAAGTTCACGCTAACCACTACGTATACTCTTTTATTCAATGTACCGAACAGCCAACCGTGCGCAAGTATCGTGTGTATGAAAAAAATGACAATTAACTATAAATATTATTTTGGATTTTCTAAAAAAAAGATATCGAAAGAATATTTTATTGAACATATTCAATACTTCTATTGCTCCATACGATTTTTGGTAATATGTGATTTTCGGCGTTCCATGTTGTAACTATTGTCAGGTATGCTTACTTCGATAGTTTTATCTTTAATAAATGCTGTTTGTATACAGGGGTCGCTTTACATTCATTCATCTGATTAATTTTATTATTGTTTGTAAACATACTCCTGTCTGTTTACAAGTCAATTACAAATATTCTAGTTGTTTTTAATGATGATTATTACTAAACAAAAAATGCACTAAGCAGTGAATAAAGGATCCACTACATTTCAATTAAAAAATTATTATACTTTTGAAGCTATACTTCTTTAGGTGCATTATGGAAAAATGATGAGAGGGAAATTTTACGATGCGCACAACAAAAATCAACAGGATGAAGTTGCTCCCTAAACAAATATTTACATGTATGCAGTGACTGATACTATGATAGTTATTGAAGTATTTGTAAGTTGAAATCTAAGTTATATCTGGGCTTTTAAAGAATTTTTTTTTAATTATTAAATGATAATGATTGCAATTCTAGATAGAAAGATCAAATTTTTACTACTCTGTCCAAAATAAATTTTAAAATATAATTATTTGATGAATTTACATTTTGTCAACCGTATCTCTAATCACGCTTCCGTCCTTTTAAAATTTTAAATAAACTTATTCTTTTATTATGCCAAAGAAATATGACTTTTAACGAGTGTACATAAGTACAAGCACATTTTTTTTCTTAATGCGCTTCGTAGGGTATTCCAAAAATAATTATACCTAATTATAAAAAATATATTTTTAATACTATAGAAATAATCACACCTATTTATAAATCATAATAAAAAACAAATTATTATATTACAATGTAATAAATGTATGTGAGTAGGTTTTAAAATTAAAACTGTTTAGCCAAGTTTAAACTTTCATCATATTATTGCTTATTTCGTTTGAGGAAAATCGTAATTCACAATAGTTTAATTTATGTCTACTTTTAAATATCTAAACGGTATCAATATATGTATACAATACTCTACATATTGTTCTTTATCGTTCATTATATGGCGTTCATTCTCTCCATTGAGAACATGACAAATATTGTTAAAAAAAAATACAATAAAATAATATTGTTAAAAATAATTTCTACTGTCAGATTGTCATAAACTATGACTGTGCCGAAAAGTATCTATCTATATTGATCGTAGACTTAGGATTTACTATGAGTACGTTCTATTAGGCGATCACAACGCTCATTACATTGTTCCACTTGACAACCACGGTCGTTGCGGTTGTGATCAAAACGTCATTAATGATGTCATTGTTCACGACCGCTTCGAGCCAACACCGACTACTAGAGTAGGTGTTGTTTGCACAATAGGTACCGTATCTATTCTGTGCAGTAGGTGTTGTTCGAGCTCTTGCAACACCGACTACTAGAGACTATTGTCTAGCAGTAGGTGATGGCTACACCTACTTCTAATAGTCGGTGTTGGCTCACACCTACCAACGTACCGAAGTAGGTCGTTTATTAATCAATTTGAATTTGACAAACAAAGACCAAACATGACAACAGAAAGAATATCATTGTGCTGCTTGGAAAGAAATATAGTACTAGAAGTAGACATTACACCAGAAAAGGTAATTATTAACATTATAAATGCATATAATATATTTGTTTTTACCTTATTATTGTTAACTATTGTTTAAAGAACTATTTTAAGCAACCTCTTTACTTCAAACAAAAACTAATAAAAAGTTTCAAGTATACCTAATGGATCTTAGGACAGTGAAAATTGAGTTTAAATTAAGGAATTGGAAAGAATGTATAAAAAACGTGTAACAAAAATAATAGCCACTCACGATTAATGTTTTCACTGATGACAGTGTCAAATTTCAAACGTTTGAAATTTGAGAACTGAAATTATTAAATTATTTATTATTTTATAAAACCTACTTATTTGTTAAAATTGTCTTTTACTTATTTCTTTAAAATGTACTTGTTAGTTAGTTAATATGTTTCTGTAGTCGTCAAGATTATAAGAAAACTTTTATAAATTTGACTTAAAAAATGTGCAACATTTACATAACTTAACAAAAAAAGTTCCACTTGTTGTAGTTACCGTTAATGGACAGGTTAAATTTTGTAATTTACCGCTCCATTGGAGAGAAAGAAAGAGGATCATCAAATAAAACAAAACAACTGTAAATAAAATAATTATTTTTATCTTTCATAAAGAATATTTTACTTTAAAATTATACATTATGTATTAACCCAAAATTTCTAGTGTTTAATTAATGAATTTCCAACATTTTTGGTAGTAATAAAAATATTTTAAATAGTTATGTTTTATCAGTTATGAACATTATTACATTGCTTTTGACAATTGTTTTTTTCGAAAAAGGCATGGTGCAACCCTGTTGCAGTTGCATTCTCAATGTGTTTTTCTGGCCAAAATAATGATGGAAACATTGGTTATTCACCAAGTAAGGTACAATCAATAAAATTCACAATGTTATAATAAACACACAGTTATTAATCATAAAACATGTTTAAACTTATTTTAGAGTCAGCAAAATTTAAGACCAATATAATATAATTTATATTTACGAATTTCCTTTACTAGCTTTATAATTTTTTTTCTTTCTGTTTTACTTTGTAAAATGAAAAAATTGTTTTATATTTAAAAATTTTAATTACTGAAAAAATATAACCAGTAAATATACAAAGTATAACCAGTAAATATACAATTAATCTGTACTTTACATTGTAATATGTCAAAAATTTACTAAAAAAGTAAACAATTTACATTATGCACAACATATGTAATAATGAAAAAAAAGGGTGCGTGTACTTATGTACGCGCGTGAGAAGTTATACTTCTTTGAATAATACATACGGATAGATAACCTCAATTATATTGGAGCACTTGAAAAAGTCTATAAACACAATTTTTTCGCTAATATTTACGAATAGTAAATATATTAATCAAAATATTGAATTTAAATCACTACTGAATATAATTTATCAGCACATATATAAATCGCACTTATATGAAACTAAAACACTAGAAACATGTGGATAAATACTATGAATATGAAAACAGTGAACAGAGGTGACGATGGTGCCAATAGCTTTTGTTTCGAGACTGCAACCGCTGCAACTTCATACTGTAACTTTTGTGTGACGAATCTTAAAATTTCACTCTCATCATTTTTTCATAACGCACCTAAAGAAGTATAACTTCAAAAAACAAAAAATACACATTAATTCAAGTTGAACATAAAACTAATAATGTGAAACACATTAAAGGTACAACAATTTACATTACAAATAACATATATAATAATGAAGAAAAAAACAAAATACACATTAATTCAAGTTGAACATAAAACTAATTGTCATTGTGAAACACCAAGCACTCCATAATACATGTGCAAACATTAAAAGCACCATAATTCAAGTTGAACATAAAACTAATCGTCAACATGAAACACCAAGCACTCCATAATCGCATTTTTAAAACAGTAAACAAAGCAGAAAAAATATCAAGATTTGGCCTCTCGCAATACCTCATTGATTAATATAAATGCATTAAAAATTGGTAGACATAGCAGGATATTCATGTGCGCCTAGGCAGATGAAATAAACTAGATGAAAAAACATGCAACAGTCGGGAGCGTAAAATATCACCGAACTCGAGACCGCAGGGTTATCAACATAATTAGGTAATATTTTTAAAAATTTAATGTTGAGTGATTCTCATCGGAGTTGAAGTTACCTGTTACCGACCATGCTCGTTATAAAATGTGAAGGAAACAAATGAGGATAGTTCTCGTATATTTTTTATATAAAAAATCTATTAAACTTTTTAATACTTTCTCCAGTATAAGTATAAAAGTGGCTTCATGTGGAAACTACTGCATTACTTTCCAAGGATATTACAGATTAAAGAATTAAACAAGATCACAATATACCCACTATCATGGAAATTTTGGGAATGACATGATAAATTCTAGAACCTGTAGGCCTTCTCACAGATAACAATGATATGATCATGAAATTTTAGGTAGTAACCCACAATCGCACCTAGATCCAGTACATATGATTATCTTCAAGCATCATAATATATAATTATATAATAATTTCGTCACTTGACTATCGCAGTGCATTCATAATTAATAATTAAAATAATATAATATGAAATCTTTGCACAACATCAAGAGAATCATCGCCCACTGATAAATTGTGGAGCCCTTACGAATAATGCATGAGTAACTCGTCGCACAGCTCTTACGGCAGTAGCTCTTCCCAGATTAAATCTGTCACAAATTGATCTAAAATAAAAGCGAAGTAAATATTGTATACTGATAAAATGCAATTATTTCATTTTTAAGTGTAATGTAACGTGTTCCTAAGATGTTACATTTAAACATTCAATCTCTGTTACTTTTTTACATCCTGTATGAATCTGAGGTACCCATTTTTCAAAGTGCTATTATTAATTGTTGGTGAGAAGGTATTGTTAGACATTCTGGTATGTTTCCAGTTAAATCATTACACATTAAATCGTGTAAATAAACTAATGTAATCCTGTGTGAGCAAAAACAAATGATATGTCAATAATAAAAAACTCTTGAATAACATGGAATGACAAACGATCTACCTACCTATAATGACTTTTAAATTCATTATCCGAATAATGGCTAATAACTTCCACATAATTATTAATTCGTGGACAACATTTTCGTTTTCCCTTTCTTGGATGGCTGCTTCCCATTCTTCGTCAGAACTAGATGAACTTGTTTCAGTAAAATTTTCCCGACTCAAAAAAAGAAATCTGGCTGCGCCAGCTAATGTGAACATTTTGTATATTAAATATTGTCAAACTCCCACAGAAATTAAATTATACTTTTACTGTAAATTATTAACTACTGATTAATATAAATATACAACGCTGTAATCTCTTCAGTTTCTTCGATACCCGCCAATTACTAATAAATGACATCTCATAACCCGTTCCACTTGGACCTCTACTAAATAATAATAATTCTTCTACTAAATAATAATCAAAATGACTGTCTTTTATTTATATATGATTTTATAACTAGGCAACATGCAAAATAAAATAGCTTTTAATATTGCAATTAATGTTGCATATTATGAAAGAAAAATTAAAAACAGAAATAAATAAAAAAGATATTCCGCATAAATTCAAATAGTACGGTTACAAAGTAAACGTGATAGTAAGGTTACAAAGATCTAGCCTATTTCTCATTTGGTTACAAACCAAGGCGGCTTTGGAAAAAACACGTTCTGCAGGTACTGATGTGGCAGGTATACAAATACTTCATGGCTATTTCGTATAGTTCCGCCATTACTTTTTGTCTTTTTTTTCCAATATAATATCGGGTCAAGCTGACGGTCTAAATATGGTGGTTTTGGCAGCCGTTTTGTTCGTCTCGAAGACACTGAGGAGCTTACTTATAGCAGTAACCGTTGACTTCTCAAGGTCTTCCCCTACCGTTATTGCTGGAACCTTTCTCATAAGACGAGCCTTGTCGAGGACAAATTTGGATATTTTTCCCCTGATAGTATAGTCACACTCCCGACACTCCATACTAGCGAAAAGATGTAATTGCCATAGTGTAGGCAATTAAATCTATACGTACTCGCCGATCCGTATCCGTCTGTGTGTGTGTAAATTGATGTAGGGCTGTCAGCAGCGTGCAGGTAAAGAATATTTGCTATTACTAAATATCGCTCTCGATCATTGCGAGCAATTGCGCTGATCGAGCGAGTCGATGCTAATACGTCAGCAACATAGGTGTTTCTCTTTCCAACTGACTGTCTCTATAGCGCGCTGGCGCAGTACCTCTGTACTAGCGCGTGTGTTTTTATTATTACCTAATTGTAAAAATGTAATTATGTAAATAAATATTTCACATTATACATAAAATTGTGTGAAAGTGGTTTGATAATAATAATATTAATATAGAATTTGAAAAAGATACGTAGTGTGGATTTTACAAAGGAAATAAAATCTTAAATAAAAATATACTTTGCTTATTTATAAATGTAATACACTGAAATATTGTCTTCATTGTACTTTTGATTTGATTAGTTTTGCTGCAAGTGAAAGATCTCTTAATAAACAATATAATAAGCCAATAGCGGATACTACAAGGATACATTTTACAAACACGTCGGCGTTCAAACAAAACAATGAGTTTTGAACAAACAGTTTGAAATTAAAAATTGCTCAGTGAATGTTTGGGGATATAAAATTATATATAATAACTAAATAAGTTGGTAATATAAAACAAAATTATTTATAAGAACATGCAGTTGTCTTAGCTTCTTTCATCGGAAGGGAAACAAATTCCTATCCTTATTGATTTTATTGCTTTCTAAGCACCCGTAAACAGCACAATAACGGGCCACTGTTTTCAATTATTATAAATTAAAGGGAGGCGTATTTAATGCCACCGGTAAAAATACTTGATATCTCTGGATAAAATTGCACTTGGTATGCAAAATACAAAATATTTGGTATTATTGATAATTGTATGGAATGACCTACCGGACGTTCGGACAATTGTTACTTTATGGTCGGGCTGCACAATGTACGTAGGCTTTCTCGCTCTTTCAAATCTAAAACGTATAAGTAATAAGGAACAAACCGAATATTTGAATACTCGCAAGTCGTAACACTTGCATGACATATACTCATTACGTAAAACGATGCTTCGTACTTTACAGCTAACGGACAAATATTTTCTGAATATGACCATAACGAGTATTTTAAAACTAAGATTTTAAATACGGCTATCTTGTCTAAAGGCTTTCTGTATTCCTGGTGAGACAATTAATAACTTGATTCGTTTTTTAAATACACTTTCTAAATTATTATCTTAACCCTATCATTTACTTATCAGTCCTTAGCCTGGAACCGCGAATATTTATGGTATTATCTTTAATGAAATGATGACAAAAATAAAATATATGAGCATTGAACCTTTAATAATAAATGGTAATTAAAACTTATTGGACATTTCATGTGATCTTAAGTCTACATATATTTGTAATAGAGTCCTCTTACAATGGAATTACGTCGCCAATACTCGTCAAATTTCACTCTTCATCAGCTTTTACGTCGAAATTATGACTAATGAAATAAATAAAAATTAGTCAAATTTTCCAATTTGTAATAGTCGTTCTATCATTAAAGAACTGGAGTTCCATATTGTAATTACCTTTTGTTTTAGTTTTATGATGTGTCATTTTGTTTTAGTTTTTGTTGTTGGATTGCTCTTAATTTGTAGCTAACTCTAGTGCTTTGTTTAAAATATGTTACTAAAGTGTGGCATATTGCTAATAATGACGTTAGTGGCAGATTTGATTTCTTGCAGTCAGTTATAGTTAAATTTAGTGTATAAAACAAATTATTGCGTATAATTTGTTTTGTTCAAAAAATGCAACTTCGTCTTATTAATATTAATCGCTTTTTCAGTTACGATACTAACTTCTTTGTCACTGATTTACCATTCCTCCAGGGCTGCCTCTAAAACGCTAGCTATAGCAACAGAAGAATGTACATCTTTTACTTCTGTTGTACTTAATGTGCGCGCGTATAGTTTACAACTGAAAACAAAATGAGCTGTTATCGTCAAAGAAACGTATTACTATCGGAACTTCACATATCTGCAGTAATAACTAATTTTTTTAATCTTCCGAGTATATCAATTAAAGAAGAACGTTCTTCTTGATATTGTTCAGGTAAATATTTTTCTGATAAGGATTTTCCATCTGGAAGGAAATAATATGTAAGTAAAGTCTGGACAAAGTTGACAAATCCTTTATTTTCAACGATTTGCAAGGGTTGAAGATCTGTACAAATCATTTGTACTAAAGCAGTATCAATTGCTTTTTGTTTTTGTTTGCTGAAAGATATCGATGATGTAAACTGGAGCTTTTTAAATCGCTTCTTCTTAGTCCCACTTCCCGTATCTTCGAAGTCGACTTGTCCAATATTCACATCATGTATTTACAGCATGTATTATGTTTGTCTCTAATTTCTGGGAATTTTTTGAATTGAAGCGAATGTTTACTTTACATATTTGCAATCATATTTGTGGTATCTCCAAACAATTTTTACTGTTTTTGATATAAACTACATATTCTTCTTAGTACATTTTTTTTCAAAATAGCGCCACATTGACCCTTTTTGTTTCAATGTTTCATTATTACCACTCATTTTGTACGATAAACACAAATAAACTCGAGTACACATGGACTCGACTTACTTTTTTTTCACTCAAGTACCAGTTTTACAAATTTACTCGAGTCACTCGATTAAAAAACAAATCGAGTCGTATCACTACACCGACCTGCGAATCGACGTGAGTCGTTGCGGTAATTTATCTTTCAATTTGACTTTGACACAGTATGAAGTTTAATAATTTATATTAAAATATAGAAGGTAAATAAATTATATTTAAATATTATTATGATCACATTCAAACATGATATAAATTATATCATGTTTTAATATGCAAACAATCATCAAACTTCCCTAGAAATTAAATTGCACTTTTAAAATGACTATGTGTGAATTATTGTCTGTCAGTTAATACACAATAAAAACATCCTTCTCCGTCGTTTCGCTCTTGACAGAGCGGTCGTGGTCAGCACGTAGTATTGCTATGGGTGACCGTTGTTATTCGCCTCACGATGCCAATTAAAAAAATACAATAGCTACTGTAATCATTTACCGTATCTATTCTATGCTATAATCTCTTTATTTTTGTCAAATACCCGCCATTACCTCCTAGTTACGAACAAGCCTTGATGACACAGATCATATACTAAATAGATGGTCAACTTCAAGCAATTGTGCGAGCAAGATAGCACTTTCGCGTTTCCAAGTACTATGCCTCTATATTCCCCTGTTGCCCAATGAAGTTGCAGCGAGTGCCTATTTGCTGAGCACTCGCTGCAACTAGTATTTTTGACAGGTGTACTTTTCTTACATTTTAGGTTTTATAATACGTACAATTGAAACAATTCTGAAATTAAAAAAATTTATTAGAAAAAAATTCGCCAGTTCGAGCGACATAACTAAAAAGAACCAACAAAAAACTTAGTGGCCACATACAAACACATTGAATGAACGTTTCTATTTTACAAAATATCTGCCCCTTTTACATATCAAGATGTACTTAACTAGCTTCTATCATTAAAATAATATACTAATACTTTCAATTTTAATATGAATTTTCGTTAAATAAATTGTTAACTCTCCTTTTACTGTGTTATAACTCTAAGAGTTTTTAACATCGATTAATTGATTTAATTCGACGTTTACATTATTCGTATAAGTAATTTATAACCTTTATAATGAAAAAATATCAATATTCTATATCTTACAGCTTTATTCTATATCTTAGTAAAATAAAATTATAACCTTTCTACTATTTTGAATTTAACAATTAATCTATGAAATGAATAAAATATACTCACTATGGAAATTATACTTTACGAAGAGAAAAAATGCGGTTATCGTGGCGATTACTCTTCAGTTTTGTGCTATTAAATGTAAGAAAATGCTAAATCAGGGGGATAATTTCTATTTTTTTAAACTATTTCAAAGAAATTGAAACTATGTGTCAGCACATAGTTATAAAAAGAAATAAAAAGGATACGGTTCTGGCATAATTGTTGATTTAAAGGATTTTTGTACCCATTGTAGGCTAATTTCTATATCCTACTTAATCTAATTTATACATTCAGTTTAATATCCCCAATGTAAATAGTCGACAACACTTAATAAAGAATCAAATACAAAAAGTAGAATATAAGAATGTCATAATTATTCCTGTGATATTTACACAATTACAAAAATTTCTAAAAAACAAATCTAACCTAATACATATGAATAAATTATTTTGTTGAAAATTATTTTCTAAATAATCTTTTATTCATTGGCACATTGGCATACATTGACTACATCTTCAGCTGAACAAATCACTTGGATGCAGTAACAACTTATTTTTATCTTTTAAATCGTAAAAATATTTTTATCTTTTAAATCGTAGTTGTTGTATATTATATGTTAGCATCATTACTAAAGATCTCATTTTCACAATCCTTTGTTTTAATCAGAAGCCTACGCGCAACCTAAAAGACATGCAGTATTTGGTATAAATTAACAAACTTGGCAAATTTTGAAAGCGAATGCAATATACCCATCAATGGTACAGCGAACAACTTTTGTAGGAACTTGTAATTCGGAACTATTCTTAAATATTGACAAACAACTTTGCATCCATACTAAATCTGTGCCATTTCTTCTTCAAGTTCTGATTCAATAATTACCTTTTAACAAATATTCTCTAAATTACTTAAACCTTCCAATGACTTATAAAAAAAACATTTAATCTCTTCGTTCAATTTTCGTACCACTTTCTGTTTTAGTTGTTTTTACCACCTCCAACTGCAAATAAAAGAACAAATTATTTAACCAACAATGTACATATATAATATTGTAAATTTATAACTGGATTCTTTTTGGTTTGTAATAATTGCTTCATCATAATTACATAATGGATAGAAAGTTTTTTTCTTTAGAAATCAGTGGGCTATCTATAAAATCTTAAGCTAACTGTCTAATGTAACTTACTTACATTACTATAAAATTAATTGATTCGCAAAAAGAAAGCTTTCAACTTAAAAAATTCATAAGTAAACTTACTAAATGATAATTTAGCCTTTATTAGGTGTCGGACCGTATGATGGTGATGTTTTTTTTGAGAGTGTCGGCGGCTAGGTCTGCTATTCTCCACATGCCGTAACTTCTCAAATCCGCTTGTCTGAAAAGAAAATTAAATTATTAGGAACTTTTTTGTTGTTGATTATTAAAACGCGAATGTAACTTTGATGATGAGTTTGAACAATATTATCAATAAAATGTATAATTGATTCGATGCTATTTTCAAATTAATAATTTTCAACTTACCCTGAAATGTTTACGACTATAACCCAATGTACAAGAACGATCTTTAAAATAATTTCCTCTTATTACGAACAAATGTAACAAATACAACAAAATTTGAATTAAAACTGAAAATATTACAGATATAACCAAATGTAAAACTGTACTATAAAATAATGTTAAGTTACAAATTTGTAGTTTAACAAACCAATTCAAATAAAGTTAACGATTTTAAATTTCGTATCATAGTCTATTTTTTTGTTTGATTATATAGCGTTCGTTATCGTTACTCTATGTTCCAGAGACAAAATTGTATGTATATATTGTGTGTGCGAAAGAGATAGGGCTTTCGCGTTCCAATCGAAATATTTGTATGAAGTAAACCCACCCTGCTTGATGAAGCCTTGTTCATATGATAGATAATATACTAATATATGGAACACTCATTAAAATCTATATGACAATTACTTTACTTCCTAAACTGTAGTAAAAGAATTCCTAAAAATAAACAAATAATGGATGCTTTAAACCACTAATTGTTAATACACTTATTGATAGTATACTACATTTATCCCAATACACTAATAAAAAGGGTCATTAATTTAATTACTGTAATTTTTGGGCCTGATAGTTTCCTGTCAATCTTACATTTTGAGCGATTGAACAGCCATTTTGTGACGCATTTTGACAATAGCATAGACAATTTAATCTATGGCATAGACGTGAATAACTTCAGAAAGGTAAAATACAATGAAGTTGGTAGTGTTAGAAAGAGATAGTAATATGCGACCCTAAAAAAATATGGAAATGTAATTTGTGAGGTTGATCCAGTACTTGATTCTAACGGAAATGTTTAAAATGAATAATATTAACTATTACGCTTTTATAACGGGACCAGGTAAATAATACAATCATTTATTATATTATAAATTAGTAATATTAATTAAAGTTCTGAAATGAATTAAAAAAATATATTTAAGCATAGTTTTGATAACATATAATCAATTATTTATTAATATTTGTTGCTGTGATATTTTTATGGGTAATATTTTTTTAAGTACGTTTGCTATAACTTGTAATTATTTGAGGATGAAGATTCAGATCAGAGAAGAAGAGATAGATGACGATTCCGATGAATAATTAGAAATATCTTTTGAATAAGTTTTATAGACCGATGAGAGAATGGACTCATTGGACTTAAGAGAAGAATGAAGTATTTGTTTACTTACTAGTCAATTATATAGAATATTGTGACAACTATTTTAAAGTAATGAGTGTTCTAAAGAAAATTGAATATTATCAAAAGTTTAAAAATGAACGGTTACAATTAGAATAATTTAAAAGATGGTTTAGTAAAACTGATAAGGGTAGAAAAATTTGCTTTTTGTAAGCCATGTGCTTCTAATGTCGCTATTAGCAATGGGGAAACACCTGATTCAATGAAATATTTATCATCAAATAAAAATTCTAACAATTATAAGGTAATGACTGGATAAAAAAATATTATTCAATCATTGACATCTGTGTCCAGAAAACTGACTTCGACATTAAAATAAAAAAAGGTGAAATACGAATTGCATCCTATACAACTGTATACAAAAATGTTCTGTTTAAATTAATTAATATTGGACAGAAATATATTTTAATATTACACACGTTTTTTATCAACTCCAAAAAAAATTGAAGTAAAATATTAAGAGTTTCAAGTATATATAAGATAACAGGATAGTTGCTCTACCCGTCAGTGAATTATTACTCTAGAGTCAGTATAGCACCTATAGTTAAATACTTACTTGAAAATTACAAACTTAATTATTTTTTCCAAGTTGATAAAAACGTATCCATTGTCTGAAGCTGTTTTGATTTATACCCCAAAAGTCATCAGATGAGTCGCTAAATCATTTTTGTAGCAAAAACTTTTTTCTGTCCCTAAGGCTTAAGCAAAATTTGCCACTTCTAGCGACAAAGTCGCTAAATTGGCAACACTGAGTGGAATGGATATGATTGCAGAGCGGCGCGAGCGGCTAGTGAACGTACTCTATGAATACGTTCCGCTAGCTACTCGCAACGCTCCCGTCTACGACCGCGATGAAACCCATTCCACTAGCTTGTCAATGATCCAACTGTCAGTTCAAGTGAAACGAGTTATAAACAATGCGTATTCTAACTACGAGGAAAGGGCGGGTATTTGACAAAAATAAAGAGACTGTAGCATTATATTTTTTTCTTATATGTTATTCATTAGGTAATAATTTACACTTACATTAATTGCTAATTGATAATTGTTTGCATGTTTTGCCCCTTTTTGTGTAACCTTTACTTTTATTATATATTTCTTGGAGCTGTTTAAAGTGATTTTCTTCGTCACCATGTTTAATTTTAGACAATATAAATTTATTTACGTAAATTTCATATATCAATGTGTCAAAGTCAAATTGACAGATAAACGACCGCAACTGCCCACGTTGATACATGAATTGGCATGGATGGACCAACACATACTGTAGTCGGTGTTGCATGGGCTCGAACAACACCTACTGCTAGACTACTCTCTAGTAGCAACACCTACTGGTATTACAAGCCTGTCATATCCCGAGAGTAGCTAGTGCTACGTCATCGCCAGTTGGTAATCGAAATCCACATAGACGACAGCGCTTTCTGGTGGAGTTTTGTGAAATACATATGCTGTGCTTTGTGGCCGATATTATATGTCGATATTTAGTAGACAAATATTTAAATAAATTGCTTAAACCGCATTAAATTATTATAATATTTTATAAAATAATTTTTCATCACTGATGATATGTTTCATTAATTTATGTAGGTGTTTATTAAGATTTTATTACGGTATTCATGTTATACTCTAACAAAATCGATATTGATAAATTTCGCTAATCGACAGTGTGCGTCTCTCATTATGACAGCTTGTTTAACGACAACGGTGTTTGCTTGAATTTGAAAAACGTCCACAATATTTTAAGATGGTTTACATTTGCTGTGTACCTGATTACAGGAGCAATTACAATAATAGTAATAAGGCAACCGTATTTTCATTTCCTAAAAATGAAAACTTGCGTCCTCAATGGATTGCAGCTATTCCTCGTAAATTTAAACTGAAGAGTAAATTTGAATTAAAATCACCGTACTTATGTATTTTTAATTTATTCTTTCTTCGTGTTATCTAATTTCAATTATATTTGCGTTATATTATTGCTCATGTTTAAACAGTTGGTAAATATTTTTTGTTTATAGGTTCACTTGACAGAAGTCCAAATTATACGTTCTGCGGAGGCCTACGATGAGAAGACTGGTGTAAAAATTGTGGCGAAATGAAATAGATTCAGGTTAAAAGACAGTGCAGTGCCATGTATATTTAAAAACTGTCCATCTTATTTGCCTAAACCTGGACATTCACCTGAAAGTAATGATTAAAGACTGGAGCGATTAGATAATGAACATTTAAGGTTAACATTAAGTGAAAGTGTCAAGTCTCACAACGAATATAATCAGTGTCATTCTTTTTCTAATTTAAGTGATTTTTTAAAGTGTTTGTCAACCCGTAACCTGCGAGATTGGTGTCAAATAAATAGTGACGGTAAAGTTCTATTTGCTATTATTTCGTTGTGAGATGTTCCTACTATTTCAGCTTCAGTTACTGTAGATGATAGCTTAGAATTGAAGATATTCAGAGGTAAGAGTGAAATGAAATAGTTTTGTGGTAAGCGATATCCAACCAAAATTTCCAACTTTGATTTTGAAAATATGTGAAACAAAAATTTAATCTTTTGCACCCTAAAGATATTACTGTAACTTTGATGTTGGATGATATATATATGAAAAACCTTATTTTGATTATAAAGGAGAGCGTATTGTCGGTAAAGCTTTGATTCTGACCAAGCAATCATCAAAAAAGTAATTATGGGCTTACATTTAATCAGATTTAATGTAATTTGTGTTGGTACTAATAATAATGCCATAAACAGAAAAGTTATGTTTTATTTTTATGCACTGCCACAGTTACAGATAGTACACAAACAGCCCGCTGATGAAAATAAAGCTTTATTTGATATGTTTGACTCGGTCCATATTCTAAAATGTATCCGTAACAATTGACTTAATCAAAAGGACCAGCAATTTATTTATCCTGGTTTTGACCCTATTCAATTCCAAAGTTGTAATTCAGTAGCTCAATTTTCAGATTTGAAAATGTTATATGCTAAAGAATGTAATGATTTAGTGAAGTATTCTTATAAACTTAGTTTAAAATCATTGAATCCCTCTCAATTAGAATGGCAAAATGATAAATTAGTCTTAAATATTTTTAATGAATCAATCATTGAAGGTCTAAAAGAAATAGGCAAAAAATACCATTTCCCACATTATCAAGGTACAGCTAATTTTATTGAAATTATACTAAAGTGGTGGAACATTGTAAATGTGAACCTTTAGCTCCGGGGCGAGAAAATTACAAATACTTGGAAAAATGTTTAGTATGGCTGGATTTTTAGAAATCATGTCATCCTATAAATTTTAAGTTTAGTACAGAGACCCATTTAGCTTTTTCACATTCAATTCACTGTTTGTTACAACTCACTAAATACTGTATTAATGAACTTAATTTTGCATATATTTTACCAGGAAAAATACAAACAGACTCTTTAGAGACATGTTTTGGAAAGTACCGGACAATGGCTGGCTCACAATATTTAATTACAATTAGACAAATATTTGAAGTTGAATCAAAACTAAGAACATAATCATTATTGCCGTTATGTCTTAATTCAAGTATGTGCGGTGATAAACAAATAACGTTGCATGATATATGTAGTAGTTTCAAAAATAGTGGCTTTGATAACGATGAACCTAATGTTGATAATAATGAACAGTATTTCCATGTCTCAGTTGATGAAAATGATTTTTTGAAAATTTCTCACTCCCTACCTATTCTTGTATATTTATCAGGTTATTGTGCACGGTCACTTCTTAAAAAGATTTCTTGTAGTAATTGTTCTAAATTTTTAGTGATAGATAAAATTATAACGTATGAATGTAGCGCTGTAAAATACACATTCCTAAAAAACTTAGAGGAGGATTATTGTATCCACAATCAGACGTTGTAAATATAGTTTCATTAAATTATATAGTAGTTATTGTTGATATTAATAATAAAGAAAAATTTCTTAAGTGTAAAAATCAGAGTCAAGTGATCATAAATACTTCATGTAAAATTATATTAGAAAATAATATGGCTTTTAGTGACTTTGAATGTAATAGTAATGATCATTCAGTGTCTAATATAATTTATTATTTACTGAAAGCTTCAACTAATTTATTTTATATAATTATGTAAAATTCAAAAACAATAAATTGAACAGCCCTAAAAATAAAAAGAGAAAGCTAAATACATTACTTCGGTCATAAATTTATTTTACTTTTCATGTAACTTGTAAAATTGAAATTTGATCCACAAGACTAAGTAAGATAAACCGTGAACTTATTGCGCTGAAATATTGTATTTATACAACAACCTTTTACTATAGGTTTCTTTGAGTGGGCACGCTTGCTCCTGTATCGTTCGATACGTCTAATACTCTATTAATTCAAATTGTATTTTGGACTGCGGTATTTTTAATGATGTAAAGGAATAAGCTACGATGTAAAAATAGTTTTTAAGAAATTTTAAAGAAGTAAAATCTGCTGATCTTCAAATAAATAAATATATGTTGTACTAAAATATTTTTAATTTGTCTAAAGGGATATGTTGCATAGGGATAATAGTATTTAAGAAATTTTAAAGAAGTTCAATCTGCCCTTATTTTGAAACAAATAATTGTATTTTGCACTACAATACCTTTAATTTGTCTAAAGGGATATATTGCATTAAGGTAATAGTTTTTAAGAAATTTTAAAGAGGTGAAATGTCTGTTTACTCTGAAACAAATTATTGTGTTTTGTACTACAATGTTTTTAATTTTTCTAAAGGGATATGTTGTGTTACGATAATAGTTTTCGTGAAATTTTAAAGAGGTACAATCTGCGCTTATTTTGAAACAAATAATTGTATTTTGCACTACAATATCTTTAATTTGTATAAAGGGATATATTGCATTAAGGTAATAGTTTTTAAGAAATTTTAAAGAGGTGAAATGCCTGTTTACTTTTAAAAAAATTATTGTGTTTTGTACTACAAAGTTTTTAATTTTTCTGAAGGAATATGTCGTGTTGTGATAATAGCTTGTATGAAATTTGAAAGATGTAAAATATGTCAAACAAATAATTGTATTTTGAAATCGAATATTTTAAGTTTATCTAAAGATTATGCTGAATTTTTGTAATAGTTTTTAAGATATTTTTAAAAAGTGAAATCTGCCGAGTTTCTTGCCTGTTCTTCTTAGCAGAAGTGTTTCCGAACCGGTGGTAAATTAAATTTTGTAAATATATTGTATTGGAATAAAGAAATTGAAAACATAAAAATTGGTTATTATTTTGGTCATTGAAATAGTTGAGTACAACAAATATAATTATATTATAGTAAGTATATTAAATTGATATTTAACAAGTATTTTAGGTAATTTATTATATTTATTGATATATATTATATTATATTTTATTATATTTATATAAATCGAAAACGAAATTTTATATGTAGCTGTCAAAATATGTATGCGCGAGCACCTATTGGCGATGAGGTCACGTAATCAGATGGGAGGCCTTGTGTAGTAGTCGGTGTTGGCTCGAAGCGATCGTGAACAATGACGCCATCAATGACGTTTTGATCACGACCGCATATATATATATACATACACGTAACACTAGTAATAATTTTTTGGGTTTGTAATACTAATTTTAATCAACTTTTGCTGCCTTCACTTTGAATTATATTATCACTCTTATAAACAGATGCATCCATCCTCCCAATATGCTCGAAGAAGGTAAAATCTATACAATTTTTGCAGCCATTTTGATGGTTGAATATATTTGAATGGATTGTACTAGTTAATAGTTTGTTTCTTTTACTGGTTTTTATATTGTTAACATTAGCTACTGAAAATTCTTTTGCAATCGGCATTAGAGTGGGTTACGAATCACTAGAGTATAATATACTTCTACTGTCAGATATCCTCCATATATGTACCATTATAAATTATCACTATGAAGATTACTGATATGTAATTATTATAAATTAGTACATTTTCATATTATAGATAGCATAAATAATGTTACGAAGTACGGACACCCAAGGGCAAAACAAACACGTAAACGGGGACCACAACTTGCAACTCACACATTATTAATTATACTAATAGTGTAAACAAATGTAATGAATGAGATAACTTCTCAGAGCTGCTAGGTATAAATATCAATAATACTGAACAGGAAGCAGAGTTAGCTACGTATAAACATTAATAATATTAAACGGAACTTCTTTTAAAATTATCCGTATTTCATCAAGGCTAGTATATTCGTGTTTTAATACAAAAATGGTCAAATCTGAAGTTACAGTATGCTTTATATATGTATTACGGTAGATGGTAAAGTAGCCAAAATTACGGTGAATCTACCTAATTACGGTATATCTGGAGACACTGCTACCGACGCATACTGTTATGTCGCCTAAATAAGACATAAATACTTTTCTCGTCAGTTGACACGATCTCAGCTTGGTTAATACGATATATAAACTAACTACGCGATATCATTCAATAATATAAAGTATTAATAATTTGTGTATTCTTTTGTCCGGTATCGATTGTACCGAGTATTGAAATGTTTGCTACTTCACAACTCACACTCTCAATATCGGAAAAAATCATTGCCTTCCCAAAATGCAGTTTGCCTCTTTTTTCATTCATTTGACGATTATTAAGAACTGACCGAAATTATTTTTCTAGCATTTTGCTCAAAATATATTTAATTATTTAATTTTATTACTCAAAAGCTAATTTATAACCTGAGTTCAGCTAATTTAGTGATTTTAATTATATAATCTAGGAACATATTCCTTGTTATTTAGATTTCTTCACTAAAAGAGTTTCATTTTAAATAGGATACTGTAAATATTAATGTTGCGTATGAATAACATTTCTGTTACTAAAGAAGAAGGAAACGAAATGAAAATAAAAAAACGGACTATAGGTTATTCAAAGAATTTATGTAAAAGGGAAATTATTAATACATACATTCGTAAAATTAATTCGTTTATTTAAGAACGCAAGATAAATATATTAATTCAAAGTAATATGGCCATGTTAATTTAGAAGTTATCTTGGAGTTTAAAATAAAAAAGGTATATTGATATTTAATATTCATCAAAGCTATATTTCATCATGTTTTAATAAATTGAGATCTTTCATAACTATTTAAATAATTATTTATGAATTATAACATAAATAGTAAAACTTTACTATTGGCCATCTTTTCCGTTATGTTTTAATGAGATAGTCACTGAACTAAGAATAAGTTGTCAGTAACTTTGCTCTTTATTTGATTATTTTTCTAACTGTACTGAGCTGTTTTGTACTGACATATAAAATTCACTAGACATTTAAAATTCAAAAAGCCATTACATATTATTCGATTGTATTCTTTCTTTTGTTTCATTTTTCATAAAATCGAATTATCTTATCCATTCATGCTCATGACATGACCATGTTTTATTACCGGTATGTCATTTAAATTTCACAAACAAACAGGAAAAATATCATAATTCTCAAGAGTAAAAACATTGCGATCTGATTATCATGAATATTTAAAATAATGTGGGATCGGTTCAAATTGTCTAACTAAAGAAAACTCATATTATTTATTTTTTTACAAAAAGACCATATTTGCAGCGTTAGTATACACTATAAGTTGTCATTCATTGGTTTTAACTAAAGATATTAATGAAAGAACACTGAAAAATCTTATTGCACACATGATCCTATATAGGATAAATATCCTATATAGGATAATGCCTCACATTTATTTTCATATGTATATTTTCCATTTCTGACACAAATATATTGTCAAAAGAAAGGCAAACTCGTGAAAATATTCTTAGTTTGATTTTCTAGCAGTTAATAAAAACTATATAATGATATGTGATTATTTATAGATCACTTTGTGATCGTGACTTTATTATTAAATGTCGTTTAATATTAGTATATTGTATAAAATCTATATCAACTTCATTGTATTTCCCCCTGGTATAATTTTCTAAACTTCATTAGTAATGTTATCCACGATTCATACAGTCCCATTTTTCGATGAGTGTGACATCTAGCGCCTGTGTAACTTATCAATGGACGGGTCCATTTTCGATCGAATGAAGTAGGTTGTGTGAAATCGTACACTGTCTACTACAGAAGACGGTTTTGCATTGCGCCCTTTATTTTCATTCGTGTCAAGTGCAAACGAATGAATAATACACAAAATAATGCATAAGTGATGTAAACAGGTGCAATGGCAGTTGAATATTTAAGTGTTTGTAACTATGTGATCTCGTGCAATACCTCGCTACTTCGGTTGTTTGCCAGTGACGTCTGCGTACAGAGTTAGAAGATAACAAGTTGAAAGTGTTAACGGTGTCTAATTGTGACGAATTGTGCAAACGAAAATATTTCTCGTGAATAGTTGTTTTGGAAAAAAATGGATGTGTGCTTTATAAACAGGAGATACAATATAGCAGCTAAATCGGTGCTCCAAGGTGGCTCATGAAGAAACCACGGTGAGTAAATCCATATTATCTAAAGTGCGCGAATTTTAATCATTAACTCTGTTGTGTTTTAATGTGATTATTATTGCTCTATAAATACGTGTTGATTCACAACACCCTCTCGCTCGTGCCTGTGACAATCGTTACGCGAAAGGTTAACATACGCCCGACATATTGTTTATTATGACATTTATATTGTGTTTTTACACTAGTTGCGAGCATTGCAGTATTATAGTTATCATGAATATTTTACAGTAAAGACGATTAGGGAATAGTTAATTTATCATAATGGCAAACTGTGATAGTGATGTATTATTTTTCTTTTGTTACTTTCTCTTGATGGCGAGGGGTTTCGGGTGGGAGAGGGACGGGAAGCTACGGGGCTCGTGCGTGTTCGTCAGTCACCGCCGATCCTCGGCGCGGGTGAACGAGATAGAAGTAGAAGGTCGCGTGACGTCGGCGCGCTCCCTGTAGTGATGTTGTTTTGTTCCGCATGAGACTTATCGACTTCAGGGTACGCGCAAATTCTCGCATAAACAATCACTTAATTGATTGTCGACAAGGCGATTGCTCGGCTTTTGAATACGTTCGTTTTCAGCTGACATAAATTAATTTTAAAATACGATACATATATTTATGCAATAATATTGATGCTGGCATAAAAACTTGCATACTTAATATGCTAGCAACGTTCTCTAGATTGTACATATATCAAATCGTTTTCGACCTAATCTTGATTCTAAGGAAAAGCAAGCTTGAAAGAGGTAAAACCACGTAGATTCATTGTTTCTAAATATCTAAAAGTAATTATTTAGGAATTTGGACAGAAGGATTGACGTATATTTTATATACAGAAGTCGTTCTTGCACGTGACACGAGATAGCTGTTGATGAAACATACAAACCTATAACATATTAATACGATCTACATTTTTTATTATGATGATGTTTCTTAAGTCCTGGAGGAGATATTTTCAACTTTAGGTTACATCAAATGCGTTTAGTTGATTGTTCACGTATTTAAAAAAAAGCTTTCATGAACGAGCACTACTCACTCAGGCTATGAGGATTCCGTACACATTTAAGTACTTGTAAACATTTATGGGTACATAATATTACTATTAAACTATATACAAGGATTTATTTTGTTTGTGAAAAGTTCATGTTGTGAATATATTAGTTATTATATGTTTCACAAACCTAAAAGTATGGTGTATATTTAAAAAAATTATAAGACCTAGATTAACTGCTTCAAAAATCCTTGATTTCTTTTATAATTTTAGGCTGATTAATTTCCAAAATAAGCGGGAAACATACGTAAACTTTTTGCATATTTTCATTTTGTAAAGAAAAATATCTTTCAGACCTATTACTTACAAATATTGCCACATACTCTAAATGTTATTAAAAAAAAGTTTATCGAATATATTTTCTGCACAAAAATATATATTTTTGAGTGCTAGCATTGAGATTGTGCAGGTCAATATGTTTTATTATTCGACACGAGCCGTTACGCCTACTGGCACTGTATTTAGAAAATGTTGTTGTTGACGAGTGATTCTTTCAGGATTAAATCAGTCACTATATAAAACCAATTAGTCAAAATAAAAAAAAAATATTTGTAAAAAAGAGTAGAATAGCGTCACGATGGATCCTTTAGTTTATATTCATTCATTTACATGATCTGGTAAAAAGGAAATACTATATTTTTTTTAATAGGTAAACTATTGGGTTATAAAGTACAATTAGCGATTACGCTTATGTTATTTATAAATGCTTATAAAATAACAAAAAAAAACAAAATAAGTAATAAAAATTCTATGAATCCATAGGTGCTTTTTGATGATTTTATTTAGGTACGCATTTATTGTCACGACCCAGTAAAACCCCAGGTTGGTCAGATGTGTTACTAAGGGCCACCTGTATTTTAGTAACGACTTTTAGCTAATTTCGTCTACTTTTTATCATATGACAAGTTACTAGTCTTGTCGCTACTCTCTCGTAGGTATATGTATATAGATTAGTATATTATTTACAATATTAAATGCTAAAATTTTAGGGCACTTAAGGATGCATATATCTCAAGAGCTTCAAAATAAAAATGAACTTTCTCATAATGTGATGACTTTTCTCATAGTGCCTACATACATATTGGTTTTATATACATAAGTAGGCCAGTATCCCTACAAATCTTCCTATTATATTTGAAAATTTCTATGATTTGTTTTATGTTCCTTTTACTGCAACCCAAAAATGAGGTATCTTTTTATATTTACATCCTCTCTAATTTCACCTTTTCAAAAATCACTATTTTGAAAAAACAGAAAATTTTATAAATATAAGAGTGTCGTGTCTTTACATCTTCTGAAGAAGTTAAAGTTTAATATCAATCAGGTTATTTTGCTAGTGTCATTTGCCTTGTCACAAGCAGTAGGAAAAAAAGCAAAAGAGCCACAATGGTATTAAAGTTTTGCATGAAGCAATACTTATTACTGTATACTTAAAATCCTCCTGTTATATTCATTATTCTGTCTACCATTCAATTGTGATAATTCTTCTGATGCTAATGGCACTTTTGACAAAAAGATCCAAGCATTTGGTCATTAATTTGTTATGACTAAGTAATTTACTTGTTACCCACTTGGAAGAGCAAGACTTGAGGATATCCGGATAACTTTTACCGTTAACCTAATTTTTGATATCTAATCTTGTATTGTTATCATTTTTAACTATCTATATCCACAGTAGTGCGATCGTTTTGGGTCTAGACATTTATTAATAACTGTCGATTCACACAATTTCCATCTAGATGCTGTTTGTACCAATTGTGTGTTTTTATTTCAAATAGGTAATATAACTTGAACGAAATTAAAATCGTTTAGATTTTGGCATAATAGGCTTCACATTCTCTTATACGTTTATTTTTATTATCCCTTTTTGCTTAATAACAAAAGAAGCGTTCAGTCGTGCTTGTAATTGCAAAAAGATGTAAGTAAGTCCTCTATTAATTATTTGAGAATACAAACTATTGTCTGCATGACTCTTATGTGGGTAATGTCGTCTTTGGAAGTAGTGAAATATGGCAATGAAGAGAAATAAAATTAAACCAGCCAAGTGCGAGTCGGACTCGAGCACGAAGGGTTGTTCCGTAGCGCCACACCATATTAAATTTAAAGTTTATATTTCGCAGAAATTTTTTTCAGAATTTTACACACGTTAGTTGAAAAGTTAGAGGGAGGGGGGAGGGACACAATTTTTAAGACTTCAGAAGCACATATCTCACCAACTATTTAATAAGAATGTTATTTTTGAACCTCTATATAATTTTACGACCTATCCATAGATATAGTCAATACCCCACACGTTTAAGTATATGTGCATGGGATTGTTTTTATTCCTCAGTTACATGTATGAGTGCCATCCCTAATATGTTTTTTTCGTAATTTCTCTACTTCATTGTATAGCTGTTCATAGAAGACACATACCATGTATATTTCATAGTCTCAGAGTGAAATGGCTGTGACATACGGGCAGACAGACGAATAATTATAAGAGTTCTGCTTTTACCAGTTGGCTACGGAGCCTTAAAAATTATGTAGGGCTTAAAAAAGGGAAGAAATACGGATGATGTAAAGAATTATGAATGATTAATATATGGTTGAAATGATAAAAAGGCTTAAAACATTTTAATATTTTTTAATTTTTTTAATTTAATTGACAAGCAATCTGTAAATATGGTAAGGGTATTAAGTAAATACAGTATAAACGGAGAAGGTGTCTGATCGTATAAGAAAGCGATAATAAGCAAATAATTAAGGATAATACAAGATATTTGAAATAAGAATAGAATGATTTTACAAACGGAGAAAATGTTTTATCAGATCATTTGATTTTAAACGATGGCTATTTGTTATAATGTTGATAAAAAAATAAATTCAAAATTTTGAAAATCGAACTCTTTATTCTGGTAATCTCTCAAGATCCCTTGCTTAAGTTTGTCATTTGTTTTTACGAATTGGCGGCAATTTGAAAATTGTGTGGATCACGTCGAAGAAGCGGATGATACTGCATTCGAAAAGGCCGTGAAAGATACGTCCAAAGAAGAGTAGGTGGTTTGTTTTTTATAGTGGTTCTATAAAATGATCATAGAGTATAATATTCTAAAAACAATAAAGAAATTACAATGTTGCTATAGTTTGTTCCATTGGTTTGTTCTTTCTTAACAAAGTATATATAAGTACCTAATTATACATTATATATATTGTATCTTATTTTAAACAAGAAATGTACCTAATATAGAAAAGCATTTCACAACTATTTTAATCCAGAATGGTTGCCACAGCTATATAACACCGTGAATTTACTCCTTGATACTACTTTGAGAAAAGATGGTATAAATAAAATTATGTTCATATTATGTTCATTGTTGATTGATGTCAAATGTACGTTCTATGATACTCGCCGATTTTGCCAAATTTGCAATATTGGTATGGTAGATCCAACCTATTGGTCTTCTGACCCTCAAAAACTTGTTACGTCTTCTTTACAACCAGGGCATAAGTCACTTGTGTACAAGTGTTGTATGCAGCTTATATATTTTTTCCGGCTACACATTTTAAAAATAAGCTCCACCATTGTCATCTCCAAAGGGGACGAGTCTCTATAAAACTACAATTTTGTAGTTACACGTTAGTGTATTTACACTGGGAGGGTTTCTGATATTGACTCAACTTTTACTACATGACTCAATAACCGAATGCAAGATGCCACATGGAGAAACTCGTCTGATATAGAGCATTCACCAGCACCGCCATAATGTCAATAGATTAAATAAAACATTGAGAAGAAACGTCGTCTAAAAATATGACATCAATAATAATGTATATTAAAAATATTTTTAAAAAATAAAAAATAAAAAAAGAAAAAGCTTTTATTACAATTTTTCTCTGTCTGTATGTTAATTTGAGCGGGTATCACGTATTCTCCAACCTCTCTGAGAGTTGTTCCAGGTGAAACATGGAACTGCACAAGATACAATCTATTATACCGTAAGGCTTAGTTCTTGGTTCATTCTGTATAATATCTTCACTGATCTACTCAACTCGGAAAATTTAACCGTTGCAAATTGCGCAGATAATGTCTCTCACGTAGACAGAGTGACGTTGATTTGGTGTGTGCTGGCACAAAATTTCATGGGTCTTAAATTAAACCCACAATTGGCTACCAAAGTAATAATGTATCTGAGCTAACGTCTACATTGTAACCATATAACGTTTATCCTCAGGAAGGAAGTTGTCTCTCGGTTGAACTAAATAAAGCTATATTGCCACACTCGACTTGTATCTTTGGGTTAGATTTACAGACGCCTAATTTGGAAAAAATAAAATGGCATATAAAGCTGAAGAGGAATGAGATCAACGTGAAATTTAAAATTTGTATTGTCGTTTGTCAATAAAGTACTGATTATAATCATTATTAATCTATACTGAAGTCTTATTTGAACATACGTCATCGAATTAGACAATGTTGCTAGCAAAAGCAACGTAGAGTACATCTTTAACGAGTACAGAATAGTATTCTGCAGGCCATCGCTAACGTATCCTGACCTCTCAGAATCTACGACATTTATGAATATATTACAGTGTTAAGGGTGTGGTATTTGACTGTTTGTTTGTGACTATGCTACGGTTTTGTTTGGTTTTGTTTTGGATGTTATACACATCCACACAAACTTCTTTCACGTTTCAATTATAATTTTTACTCTATCGCTTTGATTTGTGGCAAATGGCAAAACAAGTTTTAGGTTACGTTCAGGATTGGCCCACAGCAAGAAAATGATTTGAAAAGTTTTTCTTGCACTTGAGAAACAATTACCAGACAGGAGAATGTCCAATTTCAGCCTAAACATGGATGAATGTGAAACATATAAAGACTTCATTTTCTTTGCATCTTTACAATTTATATCCTCATTTATAATTTTTTTTGTGTCCTTAACTTGTCTAAATTGCTAAAAATCTGTCTTATAATCACATTAATTTTGATGATAATTTGTCATTCTCTATGTCAAAATGTCGAGGTAGAAATGTGATTAGTGGCAGTTCTATGTCACACTGTTATCGATATTTGTACTCATTGTTCGATATCGGAAACTAGTATCTATATAACATAATACTTCTATGAAAGTGTACCATATTTACTTGCATCAAATAGAAACATAGTATATATTTTTACAGTAGTGCAAGAACTAAAACATTGTCGATTACGTAAAAATTAGTTTTTAGAAAACTGTTTGAAACGAGTCGAAACAACGACAGTTAGTCGGTAATACAAATTTTACTTTTGTACATTTTAAAGGGGGACTCTTTCGCCCTCGGTGAAATATAAAGATTAGATTATTTTTTTTCTATTTATAATCAGCGAATTATTAATAACTATTTATACTTTTGGCCAAAACATATTTATACGTATTCGAGTGAACTAAGATGACACCATTTTAATTTGTGAAAACTTTGAAATCCGTTGTTACAAATCAGTTTTCACAAAAGAATTGATCTAACTCCAACCAAAATTGTCAAAAAGGTCATTTATATCATAGTAAATATATTATACTAGTTCTGGTTTCACCCGCGTGAAATTCGGAATAAGAATTTTTTTTGTTTTTTATATTTTCTCTCGTATTTTGCTCTTGGTTGTAACTATTACCATACCAAATTTCATTAAAATCCAACCAGTAGATTTTGCGTGATTGACGGCACAAAATAACGACAGACAGACAATAATTCTAAAAAAAGATTTACGGCTTCAATCATACTATACGCTAAATCACTCATTAAAATATTTTCCATGTACAGAATTTACTTTGTTACAATGATGAATGACATGACTTGATTCAGCGTTTTCTATTTTTGTACATTTGGGATATATTCTGGACTTGGGATTGATTTGAAAATAAATGTCGTAATCACATATCTACCTAGACATATGCCCGCCCATAGTTATTTTTTTCTTCATATTCGTCAAAATCGATGCTAATATCTGTGGGCGGAGACTTTAAGCGCTATCGTGAGGTTGTGTTCTTTGATTTAATTTTATATTGATCACAATAATGATGTCAGCATCAAATACAAAATAACGTATAATTTTTAAATGAAATGAAAACCAAAGAAGCGCAGTTACTTTTGAACTCTACTTTCTGACTAGAGTCATTACGAAAAGAATCAAATTACACTTGAATTCTTTTCTTAATGAGTCTTATCAACTTTAACTAATTATAACCTCAAAATAGTAATTAGAAGTTTTGCCGAATCAAAACTTGTATATTTTTCATTTGTATAACGTTTTCATAACTAGGTCAATTCCTGCTGCATGGAAAGTGGGTCATCTCCTTTTGTAATTACTTTAGTACGCGTGACAGATCTAGCTAGCATATAATGGTTAGCTTTGATGATTTATTAACAAAACTGGAAAATGACCCTGCCGCGTACGGATACAAATGTGAGGCTATGCATCAGTGGAACCATGAAAGTCGCTATATATTTTTGAGGTGCGAATTTTTTGTCAATAAATTATTTATTATCGAAAAAAAAATCAAAATTAACATGTAGTGTAATCAATACGGCCGTCATTTGAATAATTTGGTAATAATAAAAATCCTGGAACCTTTGGGAGGCTAGGCTTGAATTTGAAAGGTTTGGCTTAGTTTGTGTTTGGAATACCAATTCTATAGATCCTAGTAAAATACCTTGTATGGCGCACTGAACAATCTTGAACGGTGCTGTCTGTCGTTGTGTTTAAGGTTTGTAATTCCGCAAAGTGGAATTACACACATATCCCAAATCTACGCTAAATATGTATAGATACGTCCATCGACATAGCTCGAAAGTCACTAGCGGGTGTTTACTGCCGGGCGCACCATTTTCTATGCCTTCCTTTCCCCTGCTCCTGTGTCGATCGATCACTCTAATTCCCAAATCGTTTTTAGGGTTCCGTCCCCAAAAATGAAAAAAATGGAAGCTTTACAAATCACTTGGTTGTCCGCCCTCTTTCCTCTCCACTCTAGTCTTCTTTCTCAGAAACGCCTTGAGATATCAAGAAGAAATTAATATTGTATACTATATCGCTGTAAAAAATTCAAATTTTCTGATCGTGTGAAGAAAAAGATATAGCTTTAAAGCGTATTTTTTCTTTATTTTTACCATATCTTACTCACTGCTCATCAAAATGTATAGGGTACTTCCGATCGACATACAGTCTTAAAAGTCGCCATAATAGGAATAGGATAGTCGCCATAAAATCAATATTTCTTATTTATTATATGCCGAATTAGACATTTTTAAATTAAATTAGGCATTATTTTTATACCATAGTCTTACCACTGATCATCAAAACTTATAGGGCAATTCCGGTCGACCTAACAATCTTGAAAGTTGACACAATGAGAGGTCGAAAAATCGAAAAGAAAACATTGTGCGTGTCAGCTTTGACGCGCCATTGGAGTTTACTCCTTAATTACGATTGCTCGGAATGTATCATTTAGGTAACACTGTATATAAATATATATATATATATATTTATAGCGTAAGTAAAATAATTTCTTTCTAATCAGGTATGTGTGGAATGTATTTTTTTTGTGTATTTTTTTGTTGTGCAAGATATTGTAGGCAATATATTTACGTTCTGAAAATTTCCAAATTGTGTAATTAGTTTAAAAGAAATATTATTATTACTATTAAATATTTATAAATGCCTAAAATCTCTCTCGCAGTGCGAGTTCTACTTGTGCTTGACAGGTTTTGTTTTCATTGACTAATAATTAAATTTTTTGTAAGTACCTATTAGCAAATGAAAACAAAATGCGGTTATGTTGTAAATCCTTCATATTATTGTGTCAGTTGTGATATAAATATTAAGTAATACGTTGTATTTTACTTGTTTAACTATTTCTTTACTAGTGTTATTATAAGAGTGTACTGTATCAATCGCTCACCATCGTGTGCCGGCGGCTACTGACGGACGCACCATTCGGAGCACATCCATTCGGCGCTGGTCTAAGTGGAGGTTGCACGGGTAGTTATTGACTATACTCGTCGACACCCGATTCATCCTTGTACTCGCTTTCATCGCGCAGTGACATTATTTGAAATGATTTCGAAAAGAGAAAAGGTTATTTATTGTATTTGCGTCGAGTGCGTCACTCGTGTTTATATAAGAACTGTTAGATTAGAGAATTACTAATTTAGGTTCCGTACCTCAAAAGGACGATATCATAAGATCACTTAAGTTTCCGTCTGTCTGTTACAGCCCTTTTTTTTAGAAACCGCTTGACGTAGAAACTTGATATTTGATATAGTAATAAACATATCTCAAATGCTAACACTCAACAATTTTTATATAGAAATTTTAAAGGAGGCAGATTAAGCACTCGATTTTTTTATTAAACTCCATACACGGTGTGGGGTATCGTCTGAAAGAGCTAATAATAAGGGCCTCGAAATAATTTTGTATATCGTCCAAGATATAATGCAAAATATGCAGAAGTTAGCGTTTTCATAGGTCGACACAAAAGTTGTAGGAAAACTATATAGCTGTTGACCGTTAGGAGCTTCATAATTCAATTTTCGGTTTCAACCGTATAATAGCATCATTTAATATTTTTGATAATATTCCCTATTCTGTGTGCAATAAGACAATAATATGTAGCCGGCATACTTTATATTCTGACGCGACGTGAATCACAATTAGAGATAAATTAAATTGATATAAGATTTTTTCAGTAATACAATGAACATCGTCACGGCGTTTAATTTTGTTGCAAACTATTTGAGCATTTAAACGTATGCTTTATCGTATTCATAATTAAAACTACTCCTCGTATAAGATATTTAAAATAAAAAAAGAAAATGGATCCCTTGTAAGAGATCTCACCGTCCGCCTGTCGTCACCGATCTATGGTTAACATGTAAAAATATTTGTTTAATTTTTCATATTGTGTGGGGTGTCAATTGAAAGGGCTAGTTATTTGGATTTATAGAACCGTTATATTCAATTACTTTAATAGAAATACCTATGTACCGCCAGTCACAAGTTGGAAGTCTACTCGTACTGAATACTTTTGATTTTTATTGTTTAATTAACGCAAACTTCAGTCCCCGTTCAACACGTCGAGCGTGTCCTTAGCCGTGGAGTGGTGGAATTTGAACGATCCGAAAATCCATCGAGCCGTGCCTTTCGACCGAAATTATAGACAATTTTAAAACTCGTGAGCGAATATCGGCTGGCGATTTCGCCATTTGGAACTTTGGCGGTAGAAAATTAAGCTCGTAACAAATTTAAAAGCAAAGAGCAAAGGAGTGACAAAAAGATTATTATATTTAGTCAGTTCTGAAAAAATAATAATAATAGACCAGAGCTAAAAGGTATGCAAAACGCTTGTAGCAATGATTTACTTTATTTAGTTCAATTCATTATCGGAACTGATTTGAATAGTGATGAGATAGAAATATCCAAATAAATCCTTGTATTCACGTTAGTGGCTATAAAAGGTTATTGGAAGTTTGACAGTTGGTTTTTTCGATAGTAAATGCTTTACAGGTTTTGAAAAATGTAGATTATGAAAAACATATCTGGATTTATTAAATGACGCAAATTTTGTAGTTATTTCAATTACTTTTTGACGGAATCGCATTCATATTAATAAATATCACTAATACTCGGTGCTAGTATAATTTGAAGACCTTATAAAACATTTTTTTTTATAAAGGCAAAAGAAATATTTTGTTTGACATATGTCATATAATTAAACTGGTAAATGCAGATCGTTAAATATTTTAAAAGAGTTCCGGTAGCAAAATTGAATTTAAATTTATTGAACAGTAACAAACATTGCAGCAAACCGAAGGTTTATATCTTGCAAATAAGTACTTGGATACTTCAGATTATAAAAAAATGAAAGACATGTAGAATTCAAAACGTAAAAAATGAAACTTAGGTCGGCTGTGCCTACTAAGTAAGTCTGTGGCTGTTGGTATCGACGTTTGTAATAAAGATCTCAAAGTGCCCGAATTCATTCGAGACCATTGATGTCTGCCATTGATGTCATTGATTAAAGGTGCTATTGATTATGTACCGTGGTTCTCTTATTTACACCGTAGGGAACAGAGCACGGCTTACGTGGTGTCGATTGCTCTAAGACAATTATCGTAAACCGGGGTTAATTTTATTTTTGGTAACTTTGACAGTTTTTGGGGCTACATTGACACGGAACGTTATTGTTTGTTTGACCTCCAATTTGCCACAAAACAAGAATGCAGCGAAGGGACAAGGCGGGAGGGGAGGGGCGGTAAAAATTGGTAAAGCTCCTTCAGATCTTTCGGGCTTCAGATCTTGCGGATTTAATCCCCAAGCTCTGCTGCGGAAGCTTCCGTTGGAGCAGACACAAGAATTCCATACAGAAACGAGGTGCTACAATTCTGAGGGATTACGCCATAGAAAAGCTAAAAAAATCCTTCATAGGCTAGGAACTCAATTGATTCATATTGAAGCACAGTCTTCTGCTCAAGCTGAGGCGACTATTGGGCAAGATCAAGACGGAGTAGTTTCTGAATAAAATAAAGAGTATATTCCAATAACTGCATCAAGTTCTGGACTTTCCAAAAGACCTGCTGGATCTGTACGCAATTCAAAGACAAGAATCAGTTACAATACGAAAAAACTTTATGACAGTTCTAGTTCATCTGAAGATGAAAACATCCCACTTAGTGAGATGAAGAAAAATAGAGACGACTCTAAGCCGTACACTATTTGCAAATATGATTACAATCCCTATAATTGAACAAAAGAATGGATCTGTTGGGTCACCTGTCTCCAGTGGGTATGTGACATTTGTAACAGAGTATTATTTTTGTAAACGTTCATTAAATTTAAATGTTACTAAGAGATTGTTAATAATAATAATAAGACTGTTAATTATTTATAAATACTGATTTTGTATTTATAAATAATTAGTTTTTTGTAACCAAAGTTTTATGAACAGTAAGAAATTGTTTAAATAAATATCTGATTTTTCTTATTATTATGTTAAGGCGACTTATTTTAAATAAGTTGTAAATGCAGATCGTGAAATATATATTATATCAGTATATGATTTTGTATTTATAAATAATTAGTTTTTTGTAACCAAAGTTTTATGAACAGTAAGAAATTGTTTAAATAAATATCTGATTTTTCTTATTACTATGTTAAGGCAACTTATTTTAAATATCTTTTTGCCTTTTAAATAAGTTTATGAAGATATTCAATTGTCCATGAATTGATTGTCAACGTCGTGGTTACTCCGTAACTTAGTGTCTTTATTTATTTATTTCTTAGAAACCTCATGCTCAACTTACAGTATTACCCAAATCGCTGGGCATGTGGAAGAACATATGACAAATAATTATAAAATAATGACGAATAGGACAATACACTCACAGAGCAACTCCATACAATTGAAAAACAAACATACATTAATTTGGATAAATATAGTCTAGCAATCAGTCGTGAACTACTAAGCAACTCTATGACTAAACTCAGGATCGAGAGGTTATTAACATAATGATTTAATAATTTTAAAAAATACATGATCAAAAGCAATTCCCTTCGGAGTTGAAGATAATTACATCCGACCACGCCCATTATGAAATCTGAGAGAATAAGTAAGTAAGGATAGTACCCATGAATTTTATAATACAAAAACCTATTAAACTTTCTTAATATTTTCTCCCGCATGAGGATATAAGTAGCTTCACACGGAGACCAGATGACTGCATTCGTTTCAAGTATACTACGGACTAAAGAGTTAAATGTTGTAATGATAAATCGGTATCTTGATAATCGTGGGAATTCCGTATGACAAATCCTAGTACCTTGTAGGTTTTCTGACAGGTTTCCACGATATGACGTGAAATGTAAAGTGATTGTCCATATTTACACCAAGATCTCGCATAGTTGAACCCAGCACCGGGAGTGTAGCACCGCCCAGCACGCACAAATGGAACACGTAAGCGAGGGTATGTCATCATAGCACATTTGCTTACGTTAAAAGCTTGTTGCTCAGATTCTATAGGAATACTGAGTCGATATCATGTTGGAATAGATCACTGTTGAATTGACTTCTTCTTTACTTGATCTTACAGCTGTACTGTGGTATTGGAATGAAGAAATATGTACTGTGTACCTAGCGTGTACGGTATCCTCGTAGTGCGAATTCTACTCGTACTAACAAATTTATTAACAGTTGCGTCAGGAATGTTTTATCGACTTACATTGGTATATAAGAGATAGTACATTTTGCGAAAGGACAATTGCATATCAAATTAGCGGAGACTATGAACCTTATGTCATTCAATAGCTAACCTAATGTTAATATGTAGAGAATAACGTAGTTCACTTGCATTTCGTAGTTCACCTGATTTGTTTTGTAATAAATTAGAGATTATAATAATTGTACACATATTTTTATATGGAAAAAAGGCTGTTTTCTTTTTTTTTGTTGCTGTCACGAAATCAATGCAAGTTCTGGATAAATTTTTTTTGTATTTCAAGCCAATTTCGTAATTTAATTTGTGCTATTTTAAAATTTGTTCCACGTGCATTGAAAGAAAACGTAAGTGAATCCTATATAATTCATATTACATTTAAAAATTGGTCAAAATATTTATACTAAAGATAATTATAAGAAAACTGTTGTACCGAGTAGTACTCGCACTACGAGGGTTCGCACTTACAAACATTTAAGGGTAGGAGTAGTATTTTTATTAAACTATCTACAAATATTAATTTTTCACAATGTGATTATATTAGCTTACTTTAATTTTCACAGGCGTAAAAAAATTGTGTCCAGTTAAATAGTTATGACGTCTGTAATAGGGCGTGAATTTTTTTTGTATATTCTTCCGTATACCTCCTTTGGGTTTTAGCCATTGGGATATGTGCGGATTAATATGTTTCATTACTATGCCTAATTTCTACGTTTCTAGGCGAAGTGGTTTCTGTGAAAAACGCTATGACAGACAGACGGACAGACACATGAGCATTCTCATAAGGATTTCGTTTTCTTAACCCTAATTATTGATTACAAATACTAGAAAATTTTTTACGTAAAGCTTCATCATCTTAACCACATATAATTCATGTGTATTAATTATAATCTGGATTACTTTGACCTGTCATATCTCTCAAACCTTTCTCTACTCTTTGAATATATTCTACAAATAAAACCATTTGGATATATTTACTGACTATACTTCTGAGGAATTAGTTACCGAATATATAGGCCAATTCGAGGTAAATGTATATACACACACACACACACACACACGCACGCACGCACAAACACACACACACACACACACACACACATTTTTTTAACATTCCAATGTTCTTGCTACAATATAAAGGTGTTTTAACCGACTTCAAAAAAGGAGGTTCTCAATTCGTTGGAATCTTTTTTATGTATGTTCAGCGATAATTCTTTACCGAGTGGACTTTTTTGGAGTGAGTTTTTTTTATTTAAAAGAAGGTGCTATAGGTCATATAATCTCTTTTAATCTTTTAAAAAACCGAGTACATTACTAAATACTAAATAGATTCATAAAGGTGTACTTATAATATAAAAATTTACATTTGTTTAAGTTGATCGGCGATACTCGCACCGACTTCAAAAATAAGTAACTTAGTTATTTATTGCAAATAATTAGGTACCTATATTGAGTTAATTATTTTTTACTTTTGAAATGAAAACTTCTTTAGCATCGTTGTGATTTGAAAATCGATGAAACGAAAAAGCGACGAAACGGGAAGGGGAAGGGGAAGGGGAGGGAGAATTATAAAAACTTTTCTAATTATATTAGTTTTTATAAAAATTAAAAATTGATATTAAACTTAAAAATGAAAATTTAAAATTTTTGAAGGTTTCACTTCTACCACGTGTGAATTGCACACATGATTTTTTTTATCACTTATCTTTTTGAAGTCGGTTTTTAAAAGGTATTTTATAAATGTACTTGTCACGTTTTATATGAGACAGATGTGAATATCATATTGTCCATGTCGTATATGTGTAATATATGACGTGACGTGGAACAATATCATGTTGTCGACCCCAGTCATGAGATGAAAGACCTAAAGTTATTTTTTTGACTCGAATACGTCTCATGAATCGGATTTGAAAAGTTAAGTATCACGAAAATAGGAAGGTTATAAATGATAGAACATAAAGTACGCGCGGCACGACCGAGTGCTCATACAGATAATGCATAGGAAGTCAAGAGAGAGGAAGAACACGCGAATACGACCACGCCCATCACTAGCGTTACGGACATGACACATCGGTGGACGTAGACTGCACTGTATTTCTTTAATGTATTGCAACAAATACAAAATTAGATTTTAAACAGTTGATCGAGGCCACTGCCTTTCTTTTCTACGTTCATACGACGTGTTCGTACTAAACAATTCAAGGCCTCATCCCAACATAGCCTACTCCACTTTTAGGGTTCCGTAAACTAGGAACCGCTGTAGTTTCGTCATGTCTGTCTGTATGTCACGGCCGTTTTACTCGCGGACTATTAGGGCTATGAAGCTGAAGTTTTGCATGGCATAGTTTTTACAATTATGAAATAAAATCTTTTGATTTTTTTTATTTGCATGCCCACTGTATCGTTGAACAAGTCTTAAAAATGTTGGGGTAATGACATTGATACTTTCGATACATGGATTAACCTTTAAAGTGGTAATTTTTGTTAGACCAAAGTATTTATTTATGCATTGATATATGTATATATATATATATATATATATATATATATATATATATATATATATATATATATATATATAACACACATACACACTCATATATACATACATGATGAGAAATAATATTAATATTAGTAAATAGTTTATTAAAAACGTACGCTTCAACGTTTAAGGTGCGCCGCCCGTATATATATTCGTATTTAACAAATGTTTTGCCTTAAATATGCACAAATTTATAGTATTGATATTGCACATTGCACATTTATGTAGAAATTCTGTGGCAAACAAACTGTATTCGTCAAGAAAAGGATGTAATTACTTTAAATATGAAATTACGTAGCGTATTTGAGTTTGTTTGTTCCTGTTTATCTGTAGCAAGGTAAAGTGCACCGAGCTTCCGTTTTTACGAGAAAGTTGAGAGGCGCACTATTTTTTCATCGTTATCGAAAAGATTAACATGAAAACGAAATACATTTACGTGACTAAAGGCCTCTAGTACTTACCGCTCGTTCTATATTCTTCATCAAACAGATTTCAACAAAACTGTAGCGAGATATAGAAAATATGTAGCGCTATCTATAAATTCTATGCGTTGTAATGTATTCTATAAATTCTATGCGTTGACAATTTTAAAGGCGCATGACCTAGATTTTTTTCTGATTTTTCTGAGAACTACCATAAGCTGACCTATACTCCGTTTCCGTCTTGACGTTGATTTCTGGGACAAGCTGTATACGGAGAGGCACGTATTCAACTTCAACTCGACGATGTTCACGTAATGCAACCACGTGTTTCTGTAAAACTTCATCACAATAGGCCTTGAAATTAAAGAGATAGAGACGGACATGGCGAAATTATTATAAGGACTCTATTTTTACCATTTAGCTATGGAACCGTAAAAAATAAAAATGTGTAATATACGTTAAATTAAACTTGGCAGGTGGTTTGTATCAACATACTTGGAACAAAACTGATAATTTATTTTATTCCGAAGTAACCGAAAAATTCAGTATGCGAGTCCAACTCGCACATGATCTTTTTTTAAATGAACAATTTGACGTGTTTTTTGAAAAAAAATGTAGTGAACTCTTATCGGAATCGATATTTACGCGGGTACAGCAGCCGGAAGCTATGTTTTCACCTTTAACGTTGACCTTTAGCGTCAACCGACTTTCTAACTGTGTATGTGTTTCGGTTCTTTGCATCGATTTTATTTGCTGGCTTTGACACTTGCTTCTCTGATATAGTCAAAAATGCCGGGTTAAAAAGTGTTATTAACTCGAGTTAAATATGTCTTAATAGTGTTTCTCGGTTCGGCCTATTGTGTACTATAAGCATTTAAAACGAATAAGTAACGTAGTGTGTCTAGAAGCAGGTCGTAACCCGCGCAGGTGAAAGTGAGGAATGCATGGCGGACCCAATTCCGGCGTCGCGCTTTGCGCCGAAATCTCGCCATCGAGATGTCGGCGCAGAGCGCGACGCCGCAATTAGGTCCGCCATACATTCTTCATTTTCACCTGCGCGGGTTTGTAACGATAGTTATAAAATGAAAAACTTAAATCCTATCGCGACCGTCAGCTGATCACGATAGGGTTTAACTTTTTTATTTTGCTCAAATAGCGATTGTGAGATATGTTGATAGACCAAACAATAATATAACGTCAGTGTTAGGTTAGACTATTTTACAGTCCTCTGTTAATATAATAATAACAAATAAACCGTGTCCCGTACATGTGGCACCCTCGAAAGAAGGTAGGCAAATTATTTATGGATATAGTAATTGCTTTTTCTATTTATTCCTTTAATATTCATTTTGACGTCTAAGTCAGGTACTCCTCTGTGTATTTTACGTATCATTTGGTATTGTTTCCTAATATTTTAGGACTAGATAAAATTGAAATAATATCTAATAATTGTTATCTTTAATTTTGTTTACATGCTAATTTATTTTGGTTAAAATTATAAAAATTTGATTTTTGTCAAAATTGTTTTTTTTTTAAATTTTAATTAAATTATGAAATACGCCATTTTTTGTTGAAATAATTGCTATTTCTTAAAGACTTATTTAAAAAGAAACATTAGACCGATCTGCGATGTACGTAAATGTGTGTGAATAATATTGAACCAGCTCCGTGATGGGTTGCAAGCGAGGTTTGTCCGTCGAGCGAGGCTAGAGGATCGTTGGTAATTTAAGCGGGTGTCGGCGATGTTTACGATGTGTTGACTGAGCGGATCGAGGCTCGGTCGAAGCGTGCTCTGGTATACAATGTCGTCGTTGTGGCTGTCACGCGAAGGCTGATGCCGACTAAAATGCAAATTATTACATTGCTGCTCGGCAGCGGAGCAATTTGCGCAAAACAGGAACATTTTTCTTCAAAAGCGTTGCCTTTGTCGTTTAATTTGTGCGTGTCAGAAATCGACATAGTTATGAGACTGCACGATTGGTGTATTGCGCACACCGCGTTACGCGATGCGTAGACGAGACGTGGTATTTTCGAAGTATTTTTGGAGCTTGATTCAAGAATCGATTTTCATATATAGCGCCCGGTATGAAGTTTTATGAATATAGTAAAATCAGAAGTTCAGAGCGTTAAAAAAGGGTAATCAGCTAATTTCAGGCACACCTTTAATTGACATATCGAATTATTTACTGAAAGTTGTAAGCGTCGTTTGTTTGCTGCGTTTAACAAAGGTATTATTAATGGAAGGTAGTAAGTGCAGTCAAACGTTCACGTTTATAATGAAAATAGAATTTGTTTATTTATTTATTTATTTATGGAAAGGCTCACAAAACACGTTACAGTCACGTAGATGTACAATAAAAAGAACGGAGTATAAAACTATACTATAACTCTAATTACGTGTGCACAAAATGGTTAAGAGTATTTAGGTATGTTTTATTAAGGTTTGCTTGTGTTATTAAATATATTACAAATGATCAATTATTAAAGTTAGTAATAACTTATAATGTTGATGTTGAGAAACGGGACGGATGTTGAGAAACAATAACGTTATGCAATTGGCGTATTCGAATTATGCGGTTATACAAAGAAGTATTATTGTTATAAACTTGTACGAATAATCTCTGTAATGGTACACGGGATCTGAGCAGAGTGTTGAAGTCGAGTAGAGAGAGGAGATAGGGACAATCAACAACGTGCGAATGTATGATTTTATATAAATGAAATAGATCTGTGCTTTTTCTTCGTGCAGCTAGTGATAACAAATTAAATCTCTGTAGTTGGATTTCATAGGATCTATACTATCGTCCAACATGAAGTCGTAATTAATTTGTCTGATGAATACAGAATGAATTTGTTTGTACGAATGATATTTCTTTTTTTAAATCATGTCCTTAAGAAACTTAAACGTTATTTGTTTCTTTATAAAAATGAAGTCAACTGTGCCGACTTTGGCTTAATATAAAAGTAAGCAGAGAAGAGAGTTGGCAAAGGAAAGGCAGCAGCGGATGGCCACCGTCGGAGTAAACGCGATTAGCGACCTTTAAATTGACCCCGTCGTTTTCTTGATGCAGTGCTAATTGTGGAAGTCCCGTCAAACGATTTTGCACAGCAATTCAATCGAGGTAAATAACGCATGTAATATAATCGAAGTAAATAAGTGTACAATTAATCTTTTATTTATAGTGTTTTTAACTGATTAACATAGTAACGGGGCACCGAAAGTTTTTAGATTGATTTATTTGAGGTGAATTTTATTCGAATTAATATTTAATATTGAAGAAGTAGTATTACAAACGAAATGAGTTTGTAATTTAATCACCTTTAAAATAACAAATTGTAAAATTCATTTATGAACCTTTCCATTGGACTTTTATTTTCTTTCTAGTGATATGCGAAAATGTGTTGAAATTTAAAATTTGTAAATTTGTGATTTTCATGAATTTGACATTGTATTAATTAGAGTCAATTATCTACAGATTCGTCTGAGCAATAATCGACGAGTAGAAGTGAAGTTTTTGCTGAAGCCGATATCGTTCGAGGCAACGGGACATGTTCCTGCGGGTCACCCTAGGGGTGAGGTACAGGGCTCCATGTTCGATGTGGACACGAATGTACCAATACGAAGGCGATGCATCAGCAGCCATCATTCAGATATCCGGCTGACTTTCAGCCAACGTCAGTTACCTCAGATGGCAGAATTAAAAGAAATTGCATGATGCATGAAATGCAGCAGAGACAACGAAGAGTAGATGAGCTCAATGAAATCCGCAAAGAAATTTTGCTAATTCAAGATCGAGAAGTGAAGGCTCGTGATGAAATTTCAGATTTTTATTTTTATATACTCCTCCCGTATATAAAAATAAATGAAATACGTTTTTAGATTATTAATTTTGTTACTTAAATATTTTTATTCTATTTTGTGTTTTTAAATATTGTTTTTTTCTTATTTCGTTTTCATTTTTTATATATATGTTTTCGTTTTTGTACTATTTTTATTTCTTCATTACTTTTATTTACCTATATAAAATTTTCTGTTCGTATTGTGTTTTATTTTATATTTTTTAAATTTCACAATAGACAGTTAACTTTCAATAACAAATCAAAAAGTCATTATTTTGTTGTGCGTAGAAAGGCAGTGTAGCACGTTGTTTAAAACATTTAAAAGCTAAAAAATGGTAATGTTTATATTTTGGCTTACACAAAAACGGTGGAAATTATTTACTAATTGTTAAAGTCGCATTTATTTTGTCAAGCTTTGCTAATAAGGGTCTATAAGTATACAATACAATTTGGTAAGAGATTGGTAAAACAAATGTTCAGTGAAACGGTGTATTAACTAATGAAATAAAATGTTCGTATTGAAACCTTATGAAGGAATGGTTTGTATTATTTAGTCCCGACTAATCTAATGCACGTTTTTGTTTTAGTTACGGGCAAATTGAACCATACATTGCATTCCAATAACAGAATTTTTACTTAATGTAGCTTCTGTCATCACTTGTACTCGAATTAAATTTGTCAGAATACGATATGTTGTTGCTAGTATTTGTTAATTACCAATTATTAGGAATAAATGTGTATTGATAACTTCTTGAATTAAAGCAGTCACTAGCTTATATCACCTAGTTCAAACTAATTTTAATGCACATATTAATATTCTAGCTATAGGTAAAGTGAATCATGTCGCTGGTCAGATTGAATTTCAGTAATAGAATTTAATTCAAAAATTTTAACTTCATAGTCTGACGTTTCAAAATGTATTTAATTTTCTTGTATAAATTTGATCTTGTTCATTTATGTTTTACTTGAAAATAATTATATTGTTAGCATTTTCTTATTAGCGAATTTTCTATTTTCATTTAAATATATTTACATTTATATACAGTGTTACCTATTTTATACATTCCAAGACAATGGTACTTAAGGAGTAAACTCCAGTCGCGCGTCGGAACTGACACGCACTATTTTTTTGTAATAACGTTAATAAAAATAATAGTAATTTATTTGCAGTTGAAAACAAGTTTATTGTGGAAAAATGCAAATATATTTTGTGTATATTATGTAAAGCGATTTGCGGGATTAATAGCTTTACCAATTTTGCTCATCACACCTGATAGCATAGTTTGTCATTTTATAATCGTTTTTTATTTTTTTTTTAAACGTAGGCGACGATGTGTTTCGGTCACAGCTACGCGGGAATAAGTTTGTTGTATTGGCGACGTTCGCTCCGTCCGCACAATAAGTCGTCTTCGTGATAAGTAACACAATCATTTTAATGTATGAGGCTACGCGCCTCTTACATTAAAATGATTGTATATTTATTAAAATGATTGTGCCGACCGCGACGACCTCACTCGTGGAAGGAGCCACCCATTTTGCAAGCCTCGACGTCAGTTTATGACAGTTTTCTTGGACGATCAAATAGATTGCTTGTCAAGTGACTCTACAAGGAACTTTTGCTACATCGATCGGAGGATGGTTGTAACTAAGGAGGATGGTTGTATGCCAGGTGTCGAAAGTATGACAAATATGAAGGAATACGTTTTGAAACGCTGTCCTCTGTGATTAGATAGAGTTTTCACAATTTTATTTACTTTCATAATTCTTATTACCATATTTAAGTATCTTCAATTATTATCTTAATCGTTTGAGACAATAAAGCGAAAAAAAAACAATTTATCGTTTTTTCTGGCACTTGGCAATATTAAATTAAACACCAAAAATTTCATTTCGCTTCTTCGAGAAGAAACTGAGAAATAGCATTTTTGTCATTGTTTCATTCTCGGTTCGAGCCGCTTATCGGCCAAGTTGCCACAGAGAGCTAAGGGTGATTTTGAGACTCCACAGATAGGTAAGGGTGGATTTGCGGAGGTGATCTATTTCCCATTTCAAGCAGTTTAATCCGTTTCCCATAAACTGCCGGTATTTCAATCAGTTTCCAACATATAGCTGTTTCTGTAGGTCGAATTGTAATAATTGGTTGTATTCAACAGACTGGTCGAAATCGGTTGTTTTTCGGCGCTATATCGCTTCAGCAACCGTCGTGTAACACAATTCGGTTGGCCAACGCGCCGTTGGCGACACTCGACCGCCGCGCCGTCGCGCTCGGTGCGAAGAACGCGACGCTCGAGACGCTCACTTTCACCTCCGCCACGGGAGATTAAGGAGCAGAGCGATGCCGTTATGTTATTGTAAACACGCGCGGGCATCTCTCTACATTCCAGTTGCGCCGAGTAGCGACGATATATGGCAGTGTAGCTCTCGCTCCTTGCGCCTCCTTCCTGATCCTCTAAAATCTATTCACTGATCTCATTTCTGACTGTATGCAGGCTTAATGTTGTCACGCTTTTTTGAAAATGTTTGCAAGTTTGCCATTTTTGGCTGTGTGATTTACTAATTGTTTCTAGGCGACTTCTCCCACTTCAGACTAGGGCCATTTCAAAACTAAGGATTATTTAAAAATTATGTAAACTAAATTACATATTTTTATTACAACCAACCTGATGAATTATTATAATCCTAATGATTATGATTTCCTCTTGTTAAACTATTTTTATATTCTGTTTTTTAATCCAGGTACACGCAATACCTTTTTCGCGGGGAGTTCATCACGCATCCGACCATTTTCCTTTTTAATATTTTATATAGTCTCTTATTTTGGATTTTCGCTAATTACCTCAACATTTGCAAGCATTTTGCTTGCACTCTTTTTTCAATTGCATTGCAAAATGGATATAACGATGTTCCTCAAATTCTTTTGCCTATTTTTCATGATCCTCCAATAAATCTCGAATTGACTAGGCCACAATCTTCATTTTTTGCAACTTACGAATATTCATTTCATTTCGATCTTAACGGCCAAATCATCTCATGAGACTTTTTTATTGCTTGTAGATGTGAAGTATGTGTTATACTTCACATCTTAACGTATTTCGATTTTCAGGAATATACTTTTGCGTTATTTAAAACTAGTTGTTTGTGATAATTACTATTCACTTTAATTAAAATAAGTCGAAGGAAATGTATATCATTATGTTTACTTATCTATTTTCGCGTCTAGTAATTTCTTCTCAACGACAGCTGTGATTCCTATATAAATGAATTTTTTTTTCGGTAATCGATGCTGGTCTGTTTACTCTATGATTGCGTTTTGTGCGATGGCAGGGTGCCGCTCGGACACGTGGAATGTCTGAGAAGATTTGTACGGACAAGGATATTAAAGGAGTTTAGAAAAGCAAGTGAATACAACGGTTCGACATTGGTGGGTAGATGCGTGACTTTAGTTCGATGTTACGCACGCCAGGGCAGTAGTTCGTTACGTAACTCTTACTAGTTTATTGGGTTATTCATTTGTGAGCATCCCTAATGTTCTGAATACCTGTGAAACATAATTGTATAGTTATTAACAATAAACGGAAGCATAAAATAATAGAAGTATAATGTTTAATATAGCCCCATGTACCCATAGTACACGGGGCTATATTAAACATTATACTCCCGTTTGTAATTAATGGATAGGTCGAAGTAGATAAAGGTATGATATAATATTTGAAAATATAAATGCTTTTTAAATGTTCGAGAAGGGCGGGCGTAATAATGCAGATGTTATTTGAGCTCGTCTGCGAGGCTTTCGCGCATATGTTTACTTGTGAGAAAAAATTGTGGGTTTATTGAATAAACACGAAATTAAAGGAGACGTATAATACGTATATCTTCTTAATTTTATCATTGTTGACTTCGAAACTGAAAACAATAAAAGTTTGTTTAGAAACGAATAGTCTATCTTCTTTTTTCCTGCACGGCTTGGGAAATAAACTGGCTCACTTCATATATTTACTCGAATGATCATGTGGCAGAAAGAAAAAGCGGATGATCTAATAAGCGTTTCGTTCTATGTCGAACCAGGAATAATTTTTTAGTGCAAAGTAAGCTGAAATAAATACACAAAGAAAATATCTATCGAGTAATGGAGTAAATTAGGGATAGGCCTTGAAGTTCAGTCGTCGTAGTGCCGATGATACGGCTTCGATTAATACCAGGATGAGGCAGATGGGGCGCCCTTTAAAATGTAGGCGAGTCGAAAGGCTGTTCGTGACAGAAGTGAAATTGTGATCTACGTCATTTCAGCGGCCTCCTTGTGCGCCACGCGTCGTGCCGGCTCGAGGGTTTAGTTAAATACATCATAACTAGCGCCTACAAGTATTCATTATTCGCATTAGCGATATTTTATTTTATCGCAGAGGACTATCGTCAGGGGGCTGTTTAATGTTACTATAATTTAGACTATCTCAAATAAAAATTAAGTGTTATTAACTTATTTTCTAATGTATTTTATTGAAGAATAATTTTCTTTGTCACTTACGCATAAATAATAAAAATGTGATGTTCAATTCAAAAAACAAAGTATGAATGTACTCACCAGAGGCCTGTTGTGCAAACCGACCCCAAATATTTGTTTCTATATGAAAAATACTAGGCTACCACTAAACAACATAATGACGACGCGCTCTGTGCGTATATAAATGAACTCAACGCACTAGTTATATTTCATTGAACTCAGAATTATAGCTCTGTATGGAAACTATCGTATTTAGCACTGTTTTATATTTAGGCCGATTTTATGCAAAAATCTGAGACATAATAAATTGTTGTTTAGGTACATAAGTGATGTTTCATAATAATTAAATATAAAATGAAAAATATTTTTCCAAAGAATTTATCAACTTTAAAGATTACATTTTTACCTAATTAAAATGTGAAAGAAATCTTAAACAAAGTACCTTATAAAATTGTTCATGTAATATTGATCTTGTAATGAAAACGACATATATAAAGTAATGGTACCTAGTTTATATTTTTAGAACCGTTATTATTCATTATAATGAAATATTTTTTACGTTAAATATTTTTGGACAATGATTTTCTTGTTAGCTGGCAATACCATGGATTAGTTAGATGAAGAGAATGAGTATGACGACCATGTTATTATGGATAGATATAAAATTATTCTACAACTGGATAGCAACTAGATTATTACATTTTATCGTGCATTTGGTGAATTTATAGAAAAAGGGTCTTTTTGATAATCCTCAATTATATGATCAAATTATATAATTTACGATTATATTCATTTATAAATATTTTGTATTTAATAGACGGGTAATATAAAAAGTTAAAAGTAAACTAACAAAACTATTTAATACGTATTTATACTGACAAAAGTAAAGAGCAAATATTTCGAAATTATATTAAACTGGACAAGAATTGAGCAACTTTGAAGCTTTTTAAGCGAAAAGATTCGTTCATAACAAAGTGTAAAGGAAACCAGATAAATTTTAAGACATGTTCAATATGGCACGCCATTATTACAGAATGCACGCTTATTCTACTGCAGTGGCAATGGCGTTATAGTGTAGTTTGGTAATAGTAGATCTATTGAAAAGCTCTTTAAATAATTGAATTGGCTATTTGACTTCTTTTTTTTTCAAAATAGAACTATTTTAAATTGTTCTATTTTGAATTATACGCACACTACATTTATATTTCCAGGATATGTGCCATATTTTTCATATGAAATCACTTTTAAAGTTTAATTTGTCAAACTCACGCTAAAAACGCAATTTCTGTAAGGGCGGCTAGTGTGACGTCACACGCGTGTATCGTTACACTAGCCGGTGTAATGTAACAACTAGCCGAACTAATTCCATATTAAAAAGGTTTATAAATGGTTTGCAGTGACACAATGTACGAATACATCTATAAAAAGTTCGCACAAAGTTCGTTTCAGTGCCAACGGATCCTAAAAAATGAAAAAAGTGGCTGCGATTAGCCCGAAGAGATCTAAATAGCATTAAGCACACTCAAATGTTTTTATGTGTGAAGATTATTTCGATGTAAGTTATATTTGTGTTTTAAATATTAATATCGATATCGATGCCTATAAAGCAAAAGGATAAGAAGGTCAAATTTTGGTATTAATGCATTTTAGAAGCAATTATATTTTGACAATTTTTAGTATTTATCTAAATTTAAAGTTTTGATATGCCATGAAAGTTTTGATATACATTATACAAAACGACATGTTTAAAGAAATGCTGCAGCAAGTGATTATTTATTTAAAAAAAAATCATCCTGATGATTTTGTTTGCGGGGGAATGCGATTTAACCTTTTTAAGTGAATTGGAACAAATTCACTTTTTCTTTTATCACTACGCATTTTTTACACAATAGGGTATTTGATTGATGTCGATATTTTTTGTAAAAAAAAATTTAAAATTGTAGAGTAGGTTTAAAAAAACCTTATGATGAAAATAATAATGCCTATAACAACCAATGCGTGCGTGTGTGTGTATATAACTTTACTTTCAGTCAGTAACAGGGGTTTACGACGCTGATTGAATTTCAAAAAATAGTGTGGTTTCTTTACGTTTTTGTTTTTTACAAAATATAAACTTACTATTTCGGAAATGAAAAGTAATACACTTATTTACTTATAGTCTAATAGGATGACCACGAATTGTGGTATATTTTCGATGTTGTCAAATAGCCTACTGTCACATTTCGTAAAACACTCGATAAGTGCGAGCATAATATTACTAATGTATTGCGAATAGCGGCAGGGAGGTGTCGTATACTAACTTCTCGACTGTTAAAAGTGCCGCCGACTGTTTGGTATAATTGAAATAATTATGAATGATATAATATTTATTATTATAATGTGATCATTACAATACATCTTACGTTTTCCTTTCTGTGGTTAGAGATTATAATCCCCGTGAGCATGTAGTGAAACGATTACTGATCACACGTGTTTGGGTATTCTTAGCCCCTTATCAACTTTGAGAAATATCAAAAAGAACTAAGAATATCCAAATGGCGATCGTCTGTTGAAACAATACAAATAGTTTACTTATAAGCGTTTAGTCTAAAGTGTTCTTCATTCTTTATTTCCTTTTCCACGTTTGTTTTCCATAAAAAATGTTGAAATTTTTTATTAGATAATTATCGTTTCTTTTCCTTCTAAGAATATATACTATAATCGGCTCAAGTCTGAAACGGATTGAAATGAAGCATAAAAGGTTCACACTGAATATATATGTTTAATATAAATATATATATATATATATATATATATATATATATATATATATACATATATATATATATATATATATATATATATATATATATATATATATGTTTAATGCTGTTTTTTTAATGTTTGCTCCCGTTATTGACGAGAAACTATTGCAATTTTTAACCTTTTACAAATTCGGAAAAATCATTCATTACGATAGTGACAATGTTATACCATTTAATATTAAAATATAGGTTATAAAATTAAAACTATGAATATTCTGTGTAATGTTATAAATGTAAAAAAAAGTTTATTTGTTCTACTTTCATAGCTCAACTATCCAACCAATATATAAACATTTTTAAATACGTAAAGTTTTAGTTATACCAGTTGATATTAAAATATAGGTAGTAAAATTAAAACTGAATATTTTGTGTAATGTTATAAATGTAAAAAAAAGTTTATTTGTTCTACTTTCATAGCTCAACTATCCAACCAATATATACAAAGTTTTACATACGTAAAGTCTGTCATAGTAATGAACCAACGATAAACACATTTATCCCAGAATAGAATTTATTTTTTTCAGTAATTAAAAATTAATAAGTCTATAATCCACGCGGACAAAGTCGCGGCTCAATTAGTTGTTACATAACAATAAAATATAAAATAAACTGTTAAATAAAATGAACTAAAAGAGCAGTATATGTGTATACAATTACAAGAAATACAATACCATGCTAAACTCCCTTTTCGTCGAAAAATCCACTTAATAAACATTTTAAGAATTTTAGTGTTACTGCTATGAGTTATTGCGTAGTATCTAGGGAAATGTTGTTCCAGCTACTCTAACGTATTTCACTTCATTTCCTTCGGTGACTTACAGTAACCACAATACTTCTCTACACAACTCCCCCCACAAAAATTCAATGACATTTCATTCCGGTGATTATGATGACTGTATCATGTTTATTAAAATTCTGCTGGTTGCTTTTTCTTCGAGAAACGTCTGTGCAATTTTTATTATATTTAGAGTCTTTATCTTGTCACTAAACTAAACTAAACGAAGATTTTGAAATATTTTGTCTAGATTTCTTTATTCAATTAATTTTTATTAAACGGTCATCTGCTAGAGAAGCAACCCTAGGCTATAAAAGAACCAGCGTATTATTACATTTCGAAGTTGAATGTAATTATATACTTTTGGTATTCAACATTTCTTTTAACCCCACCATAGGATTAGAAAGTAATTCGGTTAAATAGTATTACGAATTAAAATATCTAAGATCCTAGTCTTACCCCGCGCAACATCTATGTGAGCGAATGCGCACATAGATGTTTATTTATGTTTGCATTTCAAAAATAACTACTCTCGAGCGGGATAAAAGTAACTTATGTAATTAAAATGTTGAACCTTAAGCTGAACTACTGTAAACGTTTTGACAGTTTCATCGTTTGCTTCTTACTGCGTGGTATAATTTCATTCAATTGCAGTTCAAGTTTCTTGGAAAATATTTTATTGGGACAAAAGCTAGCCTAGATTTTAAACTGTGCCGCTGGCCCATTGAAATGGGTACATAATAGTTTTTTGAGTGCTGCTCTAACAAACAGATAGATACGCAAAGATTCTAAAAAAGTTGTTCGTCTGATAAAGACACCATCAAAATAAAATTGAATTCGAAACTAATCTTATATAATTTTCTTCAATAGTCATGTGGCAGTACTGTCAAGCAGGACGTTTTTTTCTTCATTAAACCTTCATCTGCTAGCCCCGTCTGGACGCTTTCCTTTTAAATAGGGTTGTCAAATTTTTATATTAATTAACATAAATGTGCTGCACTTTTTTGAATTGGTAAACTTATCGTATTATAATGCTTTTTTTTGCTACAATTTTCCTTTGATTTTGGATAAAATTACAAATTGATATTTAAACTTGGTTTTAACAGTCGATTTTATGATACCAGCGATTTCTGCTGCATTCTTAAGGGAATGATATCTGTGCTGAAGAAAAGTTTAAATTTCAGACTTTTTTTTAAATAACTACTACTGAATAATATTTTCAATAAATGTAAAACTTATATGTTTTAAATTTATTGAAAATTGTATTATACAATATATAAATACATTTAGTTATTGATAGATACATCCTCAAAGCCCCATCACTCTTAAATAATTACGACAAAAAATCGAATTCATTATTAATTTTTATAGTAATGTAAGGTGAAAATAATTGACGATTTTAACAATTATCGTAGACAAAACAATCAGTCGAGTATTTCCGGGGCCATAAACGGTTATGGAAATTAAAGGATATCTGCTAAAATCGAGATTTGGAAGGCAATCTTTTTGCCATTTCCGGACACAATTTTCTACTTGTTCTACTGCTGTCATCACGGTGTTACCCCAATAATTGACAACTATTTTGTAAAGGAGCCTAAAATATGCTCTAATTATAAATGAAATATATTCCGAACGTAATTATTTATAAAACCCAAGCCAACGTTGAAATTTATAAAATAAAAAAAGATATTTGCACGGAAACACGGCTTTTAACAATTTACATATAGTTTGCTCAAATCTGTAAAGTTAGTTTTTATGTTTTACAATTTCGAAGTTTACTTGTTTAGTGTTTGTAAAAACAAGTCGGAATTTTTTTATTACATCATGTCATAGTATCGAAGTCGTTTCTTCTTATATATGGACAATGAATTACCAAACTTTAAAATTTTAAAATTATTACAAAAAAATTACTTTTTGAAAAAAAAAAAGAAATCGTTTGATGTCTTACAGAGAAAGTATAAGATACAAATAAATATAAAAGCCAACTGCACAAGAGAGTCCTTTCGCGTCGTATCCGATTGGAAACTTTTACATAATACGATTTACAGATGCTACGTCCCATTTACAAGATTTCTATGTGATGTTTGTCGTACCTGCTAGTAACCTTGTCGTAAGTGGCGCATTACACTCTGCGAGTCGATATTTGAATCGAGCGGACGATAAGCGAAGCGCATCACTACGATGCGAGTTTAATCGAATAAAGAAGTTCGGAAACTGATTTCCACTTCTATTTTTCTACTGACTGACGATGTTGCGAGTGCAAATGGAAATATCGTACGGTTTTGTAGCAGTTCTCAAAGTTCGATGTATGCGGGGGGAATTATACGAATTTTTTCGAATTTAATTTAGTACAGCTTTAAGCTAATTTGTACTTAATGTTATAATATACATTTTACTATTAGGCTACTTTCCAAAAAAATCACAATTTGTTGCAAATGTTAATAATGTTTGTATATTTTCCAGTATTTCCATTGATAAGTGGTACAGTAAAAAAAACATTGCCATGTTTTAAAACTTGAATACGTAAAGTAAAAAATGTAAATTGAGGGATAAAATGCAGGATTTCTTGAGCCCCATCCGTTTAAAGTATAGGTACTTATCTAAACATTATTATCCGATGAACCGGGATCTAGTTGTAGCCTTTGATCGTCTGCCAGAGGTTAAATATATATCAACACACGATATGTCACTCTTTTACGTGAATTAGGTAACTGTCGAACGGCTACTGCCGCCTATCAAATTGTAAAGGGCGCGTACAATACTAGATTGTTTATTAATTTGAGTCAAATTTTGAGTACCGCTTGGTTTTTATTAGAAAACATATGGGATTTTGCGATCGAAATTACTTGCCGGGGAGCAATCGTACATCGTGCATTGGTCATCCTACTTTGGTGGACTAATTGATTAAGAATTACAATATAAATAAATAGAAAACAAATCTTGCGTCTCGTATCGTGATATTTTCATGTCGACAATCTTACGCGATCTTATCAGAGTCGCACGCGTGCACAAGTTACAATTCTATCACATTGAGTCAATTATGTTAGCTTAAATAATGAATTTAAAATGTAACTTAAATTATGTTTTGAAAAATGTTAAGATTGGAACATATTAAAGGACGATTGATGATTAATGGAATGTTATTCGGATGGTAGTGAAAGATTTCGTAAGCTAACTTAGTCACTAGACTCGAGTATTTTTCCAAATCAAGTAAACTTGCCCTTGCAAAGTTGTCCCGTAGCATTTTTTCTTCAAGTTAAGAACAGAACCGAATAAAGGAAATAAAAGACAGGACGAAAGTTAGTTTCATCGTGTACTCTGAAAAACCGGAAATTTATTTCAGTATTTTAGTTTTTATAAGTGATGTCTAGAAATATAACAACAGGACTTTATTTATTTTTGTTGCATTGGGCTGTCGCCAGGTGAATTTTAAAGTTAACGTAATGATTTAAGACGTCTCTCAAGCAGTAATGAATATTGTCACATTAAACAGTATGAAACAGTTTATTGAATAATGATCTTTGTTAATTAAGTAAATGTAGAGTATACAATTTTCAATTAAAAAGCGAAGTGTTAACGTACTTACCAAAGCAAAACAAGCCTCAATATCTTTTCGCTGTAAAAAATATTAGTATTCACACATCGAAAAGGGACAAAGTGAAAAATAATATAAATGTTTGTAAATATTGAATATATTTGGCGTTAATTTTGTAGAAATTCATTATTCACAATTAAATGAAACTACGTGATGTAGTATTATTTCTACTTTCATTAATTTCTTTACCACGACCTAGGTTTCGTTGTATTACATCTTCAGGTGGGATATTAGCAAAGATATACGAATCTTTGCTAATATCCAACCTGAAGATGTTGTAATACAATGAAACCTAGGTCGTGGTAAAGAAATTAAAGAAAGTAGAAATAATACTACATCACGTAGTTTCATTTAATTGTGTTAGTAAATATTTAGTTTAATATAAATAATACGTACCCATAAATCTTCACATGTGCCTAAGTACCTATGAAATCCTCATTATACTAGATAATGACAGTGGTTTTTATTTTAGAGGAGGAAAATATCTATATACGAATGAATAAGCGCGTATGACGTGCTGAGTTCTAGGGCATGTATTATTTCCTACCGGATTGAAAATGACGCAAAGACGCTGTTGATGAATAATGCGTTGATTTTATCATAAAAATAATACTCGTCCAAAAATAAAAATATAATACTCGTCCAAATATAAAAATTGACTACAAAATTGTAAGTATTTTCTTTATGCAATCTAATCTAATGCTATATTTAACAAGAATAAAATATACTTCACAGTACATTAATTACTTACAGTCTCTGCCAGTTTCAGTCTGATACGTGAAATTAACAATTATTTAATTGCATCGTGATATCTCGTTTGTTTGTACGAATCACTTGGCTACTTCCGGCGAAACCGAATGTGTGACCGAAGATACATTTTGTGGCCGAATTCGAAGTTTCGGTCGTGACCTGCGTATGAAATTTCTCTGTAATGCAAAAAACAGATATAGGGGTTTTCATTTTTGCAGGAAAGGTCAATGAAAGTAAGGGAAAAAGGATGTTTTTGAAGGAAATGTTAGTGGATAAGCATGAATCGCAATGGAATCTATGGATATGTATTTACGTATGTGCTGTGTACGTACGTATGTGCATTTTTAATGACTTGAGAATCTGATGACAGCGGCTGATTAAATACGGGCGTTTTTACTTGATAGTTTTCAGTCAATTTGATAGTGCTCAACAATCCAATTACTAGGTACATAAGGCGTTAAGCAAAATGATAAGTTTCCGAGTACGGAAATCCGTTCCGCCCTTGAGTTATGCCACCAAAATTGTAAGCCTATATTCTACAAAACTAAAGACAAAATTATTGGATTGTATGGCATTCATAGTGGACCACAGTTGATACCTATTTTTTTTTTGTTTAAAATAGGTAGATCAGTTTCGAAGATCTCGTTAAAAACTTTTTTCTCTATATAACAGAGTAACCGAAAAGCTGCGCGTGTACAGTAAAGAAAGATGACGTGTCATCTGATGCCTATGCTTATATTTTTTGTCAGATCCATTTCTACTTACAGGTTATTCTTTTGCTGATATATCTCGGATATGTATGTTACTCTGGATACAAAATCCGCCAAACATGTTTGTGACATAATACGTGGTTGATTGAATTAATATCAGATTGTAAATCTGTCATACTTTTATTAGTGTAACTCGCGCATTGCCTTATTTTCATAACGATGTATCTTTCTTTATTCCATATAAAACTCGTTTGAAATAGTTTTTAAAATTTTTTTTTTATTTTCAACATTTGATTGAGTAAATGTACGTATATTTAAACATTTTATTTTCAGATTTTAAAACCTGTGGTTGAAAAATTTGAGGGACGACACGTTGCACGTAAATTTGAAACTTAATTTTTCTCAAATGTGGTTTAAAAATTAAAAGTGATAAAGGCCCAAATAAAAAAATGTTATAGATTATTTTCGTCTTATATTAATCTGGAAAAATACTCTTGCTATATTTTACAATTAACTAGCATCGTTCAAGCGTAATACTACACTACTATCCGTATCAGTGTGGCAGGTGCCCGCGTTAAAAGAAGAGTTATTTAAAAAAAAGTATTCAGAAAGTTGCAATGTAATTAAAATTATTGTAATGTTAAATTTTCCAGAACTATGTATGCTTCAACACAATTCTCTAAAATCGCTCCTGAGAGCCAGTCCAATGTGTTAGTGTGCGACTTCTTGCAAATCGATTGTTGGTTTTTGTCCGTGCTTGTGTGTGTGCGCCCGTGGTGGTGTAATAAGGCGCGCGCGCTCGTTCTTGTGTACGTGCAATACGTCATGAGCGCGGTCGGGGGAATGCCGTTGTTCGATTCTGACGTCAGGCGGAGGACGGGCTCGTTCGGATATTCTCGGCTATATTCGGCCTCTATGCTCTAAGTCGGTGATTGTCGTCCGTCTGTGACGTCATAGGAGCGTGTTGTTTTGACGCTTACGTCGCGTCGATGTCAATCATGTTAATCTTCTAAATTCATATATTTAATGGCGGTACCGAATGCCGCCGCATCATGGAATGTATTGGATTACACAAATTTCTACAAATCTTTCGAATCGTGATATATAGAATTAAGGTCTGGTGATGACCCATAAACATATAAAATAAAGTGAGATTTCATCGCGAAAGAACACAATGCCGAAATAGAGTAATTAAATCAGGACTTACTATACTGGTCTTTTTAAATTTTTTAAAATAAATACGACGACACGCGCTGCAGTGCGGTTTACCTATTACATTTTTTGGTCAATCTTGATATATATGTGTGTGTGTGTGCGTGCGTGCGTATATATATATATATATATATATGTAATATATATATATACATATATATATATATGTATATGTATATATATATATATATATATATATATATAATATATATACATATATATATATATATGTATATGTATATATATACATATATACATATATATATATATATGTGTGTGTGTGTGTGTGTATATATATAGAGTTATGCTCCACCAGAAAAGCATCATATATTTCAGAAAAATATTAACATGTTAGATTTTTATTACTAAAAAAAAGTAGCCTAAGCTTTTAACGATCGCGGTGCTTTGCGTGGCGGAGCAACGTTTCACAATTTATTCATTCATCATCACTCGGCACGCTCGTATTGATGGCGGTTTTTTGAACAAGATTAAAGGAGAGGCGAAGGGAACTCCTAAATTGAGTATTATGTACTCGTATGTATGAGTTAATTGCGTATGGTTGTGTGTAGTATGTATGGGTTACGCTTGTAACTATAATTTCTTAATTAAGGGCGCTTGATGATTTTAAATAACGCAGTATATATATTTAAAAGTAGTATTTTGTAATATTATAGTATAAATTTATTTACAATGGTAATCAGTGTATGAGTGCACGCTACTTCCAGGTATGTACATGTCTTGTAGCTATATAAGAATAAAATCAGTAATCACTCACCTATGATTACCACGGGCGTGCACGGATGATAGCTCAAAGATGATTGCACTGATTTTTCCATCGATTGAAGTAAAAATAAGTTGTAAAATCACAAGTTAATGAAAATTAAAGAATTAATTAAATTACATCAGCATTTTCAATATGTCGCCCCCCCCCACCTGTTTTTGACACATTTTGGATACTTTTTTGTTTGTTCAAGGACTCTTCTCAATAAAGAAATGTCTCGGGTAACGGTACTTTTAAGTTTGTCAAAAGCAGCGATAACACACGCACGCATCTCTGTTTCACTGTCACAATGTTTATCAATAATAACACAATACGTTTACAACTTATCGACAAGATACGACTGAACACAAATCATATTTGTGAATATAATATATTTAATTTATGACATTCAAGTGAAATCAGCAATTTAATATACGATCTGTAGTCCGAACACTACCAGTTTCTGCAACTTTAAACGAAATGTACTTAAAGAACTTATTTATTTGAAAATACAATTGAAATTATCGATGTGAAATTTTTCTGTGAGAAACTAAAATTAATTATGTTATTTCAAATAGACGAATTGCAGCGCAAAGGCAAGCTAGCAGTCTAGTAGGCAAGCTAGTAGCTTACGACTATATTCAGAATGAAACAATCTCGTGTATTCCGTGCGCTTCACATACTGACAACTATGATTGATTATCCGTCATTCAAAGTAAACTAAAAATTGAAAAAAACAAATAGCGCTAGGCTTTCATTTTATAGAAACAACTATTATTTTGGCAGCGAATTTAATTCTTTGCATTAATTACTGTTTAATGTTTGCATTTATTTTATTAGTTTGTTATTGTCCATTTCGTCGTGACAATAAGGTTGGTTGCTCCGTGATTGTCATTCAAGTGAGATTTTTCAGTTTATATTTTATTGAAAAAATGATGTATGTGAGAATGATAGGTCGAAGTAAATTTTGAAACTATTGTATCCTAATAAATGTTATTGTACGTCATATTTATGTACGATAAATTTTTACGGTTAGCACAAAAAATCGATTGGAAAAATCCATTCTTTATGAAGAAATTCAAGCTGTCAAGTATCAAATTTATAATTGTTCTAGAAGAATGCATCTTGCTTGTTTAAATTGTTTAATTTTTTTAAATACAAGTCCGTCTTTGTATTTGCTTATTAAGAATGGCAAGTAAGTCGAAAAAAATTCAACAAATGAAAAACGCATTATTGCGAAAAACGCAGTTTGTATGGGAAATATTTTTCAAATAAATTGTTTGTTATGAAATAATCGCGAGCGGAAATTATGTTTATTAAATATTTCATTTTTAATAAACATAATTTTTTTTCATTCATTAACCAACAAACCATGAAATTTCCATTGGTTTTAAACTACATTTGTTCCAATTTAAGTCATTGGACAAATTCTGATATTTAGTATTATAGTAGGATATTTAGAGAATTACTTGAAAACATTTCAATTTAATGTTGTGCGAAAGTGCGGTGAGTATGGTGAAGTAGGTACTTTGAACATATAATTTAGATAAGTGTAAATACATTCTAAAACAAAATAATTTGTATTTTAATTACTATGTAGGTACGCGTGTTTCCAAGTTTTTTGAAACGGTTAAGTGACATTTCATTTTGACACTTGACAGTTTGCAATAGGCGTGCCACGTTGCCATATCGACTATTAGTGTAAATTTAAACATAATTATGATTTCATACAAAATTTTTACTTTAATTATTTTATAAACTAGACGACTAATTGAAAAAAAATAACATATTGTCAAATTACACATGCTTAATGGGGCAATTGGTCGAAGTTTCCTTACTTGACATACTGTATATATACAGGCGATAAAAGATTCGAACGTGCGCCCAGAATCTGGAAGACTATTTTTGTTTACAAGGGGAGGTCCAAAAGCCCGCGGAATGAAGGCGAAGGGAGGGGGGGTGGTTACATTCTTAGTACCCCGCTAATTAGGAACTCATTAGAGGTTTATAAGTCAAATGTCAAGTTATAAACAACCCCACTACGTAATGACAAATTGATGGCCACCGTTTTTTGGGATTGTGAAGAGATTTAATTGATCGACTATAAAGAAAAAGGTCAAGCCTCTTTGTCACGAATATTTAGGATGTTAGAGCTTAGCATAGGTAGATAAAGAAATATAGACAAAAATAAACGTATAGGATGCAACGAGACTGTAAGTTAATTTTTATAGGCACGATTGAATTTTAAAAGCGTATAAATGCTTAAAAATTGCCTTTTAATCGTCGATAGCATGACGTTAGCGTTTACCTTGCGCATAGTTTAAAAAATGCAATAATCAATAAATTCACTGTGAATTTATATTCGATGCAATCTTATGCAAGTTTGTGTTACGCAGACTTCTTTTTTATTTTATCGAAGAACTCGCGGTTTTTTATTATTTTAGTGCGGATCAGTACTTGTACCCTTGGATCGTGTTCTGAAGTTTCTAACCTCCCTTTAATAAAGCGCATTACTTTTAATTCTAATTTGCACGAGGGTTGTTAAAAAAAAGGTGACTTTTTAATTTTCTCAAAAAATATTCATTTATTCATCAATATCCACTTGTCCAGTAATCCCCCTCAGATACAATACATTTATGCCAGCGCTTTTTCCAATTCTCAAAGGACTTCTGATATGCGATTTTTGGTATGGCGTCAAGCTCTTCCAGCGATGCGGTCTTAATCTCCTCATTCGTGGCAAAACGTCGTCATTTCATGAACCTTTTCAGTTTTTGATACAGAAAGAAGTCACAGGGGGTGAACTTCACCAAATATGGTGAATACGGTGGCTAAGGCGTGATTAAAGTGTGGTTTTTGGTAAAAAAATTACGAATCAGCCATGACGAGTGAGCTGGCACATTATCGTGGTGCAATATCCATGTCTGGTTTTTCCATAATTATGGACGTTTTCTTCGTATTGCTTCACGCAAACGGCGCATGACTTGAAGGTAATATTCCTTATAGACCGTACAACCTTGGCAAGAACTTACGATGCACCACGCCATTGTAATCGAAGAACCGTTGAATTGTGACCAAAATGAAAAGCTTGTTTCGGTCTTGGGCCTTCCGGTTGCTTCCACTGGGATGATTGGGCTTTGGTTACGATATCATAACCATATACCCATGTTTAGTCACCAGTTATGGCCATTTTGAGCAAATCTGCATCGTCGTCGACGTCATTCAACAGCTCCTGAGCGATGCTCAGGCGATGGCTCTTTTAGTAAAAATTTAGCACTTTCGGAACAAATTTCGATGTCACACGCTTCATGCCCAAAACCTCCGAAAAAATTGCATGGCGTAAGCCAACCGACGTACCAATTTATTCAGCAACTTCTCTAATGATGATTGGACGATTCTCCATAACAATTTCTTCACCTCTTTAACGTTTTCATCTGTTGTTGACGTGCTGGGCGGGCACCGTCATTAACATCTTCTCGGCCTTCTATGAGGAGCTGGTACCACTTATAAACATTTGTTTTTGGTCAAAGTAGATTTGCCAAATTCCATATTTAACATTTTAAGTGCGTTGGAGCACTTAATTTTATTTTCCACACAAAATTTAATACGGATTCTTCAATCCATTTTATTCTATAGTAAAAAATCGCCAAGCACAACACCTTTATATTTGTCAAAGACAAACTAAAAATGCAAAATGGCTGATGTCAACATATGTTGGGTACATGTGTACCAACATAATAAAAAAAATATTCGAGAATCCAATGTGCGTAGAAGAAGCGACCTGCGGAATGAAGAAGTCACCTTTTTTTTTGAACAGACCTCGTATATATTTAAAAGAAACCCTCTATGTTCGTTAAAAAGTATGAGAGCGTGAGGAGATCTCATTACTTTTATTTTTTTAAATAATTATTTATTAACACTTCCACTGCGGGGTATTTCATTCTTTTTGTTATTATTACACTAAAATGATTCACATAATTAAGTCATTCCTTTACAGACGCTCCCGCAGTAAGAGTTAAAACTGTTAACAAATATTAAAATTTAAAGTTAAATCCTACATCAAAGTTACACATAAAATTAATTAATATTGATTTGTTACTCTACCACCATCTATTATATTTTCTAGTTCATCTGAAAATAAAAAGACGGGAACACCGGGCGGTGTTCCTTAGGAAAAGGTTCTATCTATTGACAATAATAAAAAAAGCCTTTCGTATTTTGACATAAGTTATTCACCATCATGATGTAATCGATATTTAGTCTTTTGTTCTTAATATTCTGGTTTATTTAGTGTTGAGGTGATTTAATATCAAATTTGACTATCTTATAACATCGGGGGGCTTAAGTATTTATGGAAACTATTTTTTTTTTATATAATTCGTTTTTCCTGCAAGCTTCGTCACCCTTACGAGTACAGTAGTAAAATGCTATTAATTAAAGTGAAAAAACGCTAGGTTTGCATATGACTACCGTAACTATTAGATATCCGTAGTGAATTGTGTTTGTGTGGACAAAAATATTTTTGCTCTAAACTTTGCCTGCCTGCTGATATTTTTGTAAAGGTTTACTTTTAGCTTAAGGGGGTTTTTAGTTTATTTACGGAATTTGTTTTTGTTTTTTAATGCAAAATAGCGAATTTTTAAAAATGGCCTGCGTTATACTATATCTATTATACTATATATATATATATATATATATATATATATATATATATGTATATATATATATATATATATATATGCATATATATATATATATATATATATATATGTATATATAAAATTATAGGGTGTATTTCGAACTTCCTTGTGAAGCGTACTTTGCGAACGCATTCCAAGTGAAGCAATGTTGTCGCAAAATTTGAGAAGGTGTATTGCCTACTGCAATTTGCAATTTGCGAGAGATGTTATATGTGTGTACGATTTTTGTTTTAATATTATTTCACTCGTTTATTGCGCTCGATAATTACCAGCATTCGCACAGACTCCAATTACTCATTAATATCCTATTCAATTAATCCCCGAGCGCAGTTTTATGGCTACCGACATTCATTCAACCGCGAGTAAAGTAGACGCCGCCTATATGCTCGACGCTTGATTTACGTGTACTTCTTTTTTATGCTCATTTAATCAGCAATATAAAGAGATATAAAAAATGGCAAAGAAGTATAAAAATAAGTTCACTTATACGTTTCTGTTATCAACGCAAAGTAGCAGGTTGAGTTTAGTAAGTACCAGGTTGACTATAGTAAAGAAGTAAAGTTTTTAGTATATTAATTGGAGGTAATTTCGGAAACTGCGCATTTTACAATAATGTAAAATGCGATTTTCATTGGTGGATTGGTGATATCGTTATGTTGTAAGGATTTGTATATTCCAAGGACGAAATGATAAAGACGGGAAAAACACCTATATTTAACTACAAGCACAAGAGAGTAAGGTAGGCTGAAATTTTGTACACTCATTTTTAAAGGTAACTTAAAGGAAAAGGTAAAAGGTGAAAACTTTGTTCTTAATTTGGGCGTAGTTTTCATAGAGAAGTTTATGTATCTCAAATAAGCTTTTTGTGGTGAAATTGTATGTGTACCCCACACATAAAATTTCTATTATTTCAATTTGACTTAAAAATCAACTTTCTGTGACCTAAACTAAAACAGCACCCCGGTTATATCATCTAAAATGTTGCCGAGCATTTACCTGCCAACCCCGTGCTCGCCGTCGTCCCGATACGCACACGGTCCACTCGGAGCGTGCGCGCGGCGGACTACCGCCATCGGCGGGCCGCTCGACGTATATCGTTCGCTTTCAGGCGGTCGCCGTTCTCGGTGAAAGTGTCGTTTGCTTTCACAATAATCAAATTCCATGGAGAATGTTCGGAACCGATGCGAGGCCAGAGTGCTTTTTTCACAAGTACTAAATGTCGGGAATCGTTGTTGATTTTATTTTAACCGACTTCAAAAAAGAAGCAGGTTATTAATTCAACATATAATATTATTAGAACTACAAACAGCCTTTCTAAACAAAGTGTTTAAGTGTATGTTTGAAAGTTCGTCGACGTATTTCTAGGGAACTAATAATCAGATTGCGAATTTTTATCGGCTTTAGTATAATTCAATTAAGTGATATTAAAACTTTCATCAAAACGGTTTTACTGAACCCATTTATAATATAAACTGTTGTGTTACCAGATATTACTTGATATGCGCATTGTCAATTTATGATGCAATTCTTACAATTCTCAATAATAATAATAATACATCATAACATATCTCATATTATGATATATGTTGTTGATTAATATTGTTACCGTACATTACACTGCGTTAGAGATGAAAAAAAAAATGAAGTACCCGCTTTGAAATGTCATGTTTTCCTATTTATTCCTATCGTTTAGTAAGAATACATACATATTTTCTTTCCATGACGTCTCATTTTTTTCCGTGAGGATATGACAAATTATGCTAAAAATTTAAAGATTCAAACATAATATAAAGAAATCTAATATTTTTTTTTCATTAATCGAGTTTATTTTTTATCATTTTGGTATAAAAAATACAAGAAAAATCAATGCATACAATTTAAACCCAGAATACCTTTAATTTTAACTTTGTCTTGTGTGTTTTGAAGGATCTTCTCGTTTTAGACGCCAACAGTAATCGCCTAGCATAGTTGTGTCCCGACGGCCTTGAAATCGTTCTTCAAGCTTCTTTATATCTCGGTGGAACCTCTCGCCCTGCTCATCACTGACAGCACCAAGATTAGATGGAAAAAAAGAAAAGTGCGTATGAAGAAAGTGAATTTTTAACGGCATTCTACAACCCAACTTTTCGTATGCTTTTAACATGTTGTTAACTAGCTGTTCCGCATTTTCGGCTCTATGGTTCCCTAAAAACTCTTTTACAACTGCTTTCAGTGATAACCAGGCATCGAGTTCCTTGTCAGTAAGCTTTTTGTCAAAATTCGGATCTTTCATCAATGTGCGTATTTGTGGTCCCACGAATATCCCTTCTTTGAGTTTTGCGTCACTTAACTTTGAAAATACCGTCTTCAAATATAAAAATCCATCTCCCTCCTTGTTCATAGCCTTGAGAAAATTTTTCATCAGACCAAGTTTAATGTGGAGTGGTGGTAAAATTATATTTTTAGGGTCTACTAATAGTGCATGTTTCACATTAGCTTTTCCGCAAACAAACTCTGACCTTTCAGGCCATACTTTTGTAGTATAGTGCTTTTCAGTGGCTCGGCTGTCCCACAAACAAAGAAAACAACAGTCCGCCCTGTAGTCCGAGTAAAATAGCTACAACTTTGAGATCAGCGCATACTTTCCACCTAAAATCTTTTAATTTTATCAAATCTAGTATTGATTTAATATTTTCATATGTTTCTTTTAAAACAGTTGAATATGGTATTGGTACTGACGCATACTTGTTACCATTGTGCAACAATACCGCCTTCAGACTTGTTTTTGAACCATCAATGAATAAACGCCAGTCTTGTGTTACATAAGGAATGTTCAACTCACTCATTAATGTTTCTATATCGTTACAGTAACATATGTTTTCAAAATTTGAATAAAATGAAGCCATTTCTTTATTACTTTTCCGTTGCACAGATACTTTTGTGTTAGGAGCCAATAACTTCCACTCTTTAATCTAGATCCTAGTAATTCCGCTTGCCGAATTGATAAATCTAAGTCTCGTATCAAATCATTCAATTCATTTTGATTTATCAGATGTTGACGGCCCAGAGAACTTGTAGAAGGTAAAAAGTCAGGATCTTTGCTGCTGTCGTCATTATATTCTACAACATTTGGCAAAGCTGGCGCTTCCGAAATCTCAATTTCTTTTTTGGTAGGAGGTACGGTACCAGTACCTCACAGTTGACGAAAAAAAATTAAAATTTGAATTAATTTTTTCGCCAATTGCTGGCGGATGGCTGTAATTGATTAAGGGCATTTCGAATACGCATGCACCAGTGACACAGTGCGATTCCGTGTGCACTGTTCGAGCATTAAAAGCGAGACAGATATTCGTTATGTTTGAAATGTTTAATATCAATAAAAACTACGTCGGTACGGTACTGCCAAAAGAAAACGTAATATATAGGATTGTATTAAAAGTCGGAACGTTATGACAATGTTTTACTACACATTATACTATTAACTTGGTTTCTCCATTCGGATATGTAGGTTTGATAAAACTAAATTATTAGTTTTTGTTTTGAGGATAAGTAATGCGGATACGTAAGGTCATCTGTCTGGCTTCCTGTTGCAGAAGCAAGAAACCTAATAATTGTCGTGAAGAGGCCGCGTACGTAGGACTAACAAATCTGAATTAATCAGAGCGCACAGCTAGTATAATTATTTTCAATCCTCATTGTCAATATGTCCACAAGGGTCACGCTGTTTACGTCAAAATGCATATAGATTCAGGAGATCAGTTTTGTTAACTGTATACCAACCACGTATACCAACTTAGCCAATTTAGCACGTATACCACGCATACTAACGTGGCCAACGCTCGATTGCTACACTTACCAACGTAATGGCGATTAAATCTGTCAGTCAGTGTATTGGAATTTTAAATACCCTCGACTTTTTTCATTTTCTAATATTGCTCTTTGAATATTTGGCGTTTCATAAACTATGTATTATTTGTACTTTGTTTTGTAGTGTAATTAAAATGGCGTTGTTCTAAGCACAGTATACGGCAATTTGAGAATACAGATACTAAGTTGCCGCCATACCTCTGTAAAATAAATACAATTGAAATTATCCGGGCACAAATGAGAGGATATGTGGCAAAAGATTTTTAAATTAAACGATGTCAAAAGACTTCTACTTGACACAGTCATTTATAAGCCACTATTTACAATACACCACTATTTACAATGCACTACTACTTACAATACACCACTATTTACAATACACTACTACTTACAATACACTACTACTTACAATGCACTACTTTTAAATTAAACGATGTCAAAAGACTTCTACTTGACGCAATGTCATTTATAAGTCACTACTTACAATACACCACTATTTACAATACACTACTACTTACAATACGCTACTTTTAAATTAAACGATGTCTAAAGACTTAAAAGTTGAAGCAATATCATCCCCGCGGCATGGCTGAACAAACACTAATAATGTTGATAAACGATGTAATAGATAGATTTATAATGGACATGTTCAGATTCGGATAATTCTCAGTGATGTACGTCATTGTACGTATGGTAATCGGTGTCGAGGAGCAGATTCATTGTGATGTATGCAGTGTATTTTAATATTATTGTATTTCGTGTATTTTTATACATTAGTTCGTTTTTAAAAAATATTTTAATTATTATTAAAACTTAAGTATTTGTGATTATTTTGTGATAATTTAATTTTCTGTATAACTAACATTTAATTTAGCTACTATTGCTATCGAAATTTGTTAGTATTATTTTATTACAAGTTTTTTTATGTAACAGTCATATTTAGAAATTGTTTGGAATACTTCATCTTACTTATTTAAATTTCTCTTAAATGTAAAATATTATCCATATAATCTAAGTTACCTTTGTATTTAGTGTAAATGTGCACACTAATTACTGACGTGAATGTAAGAAAAGTATATGTAGTATACGATAGCTGAACTGTCAAATCGGTTTGTTTACAAAGATTTTATTTTCAAACGGAACGAAGTATAATATTACTTACTACCTTAATTATAATTAAAAATGAGGAAATAACAAACTAATTTTGAAACAAATTAACCGACTTAAATATAGGTAGGAGCCTGCACCACTTAAAATAACGAAATAAATGAAAAGACGATTAACTAGAATGGAGGAAATAATAGCCTCAAAAAATATGTTAACAGAACTACTTAGGTTAGTACCTCCTTTTGATTTGGATTTCGGATTGATTTTGTGCATGATGGAATACTTATTATTCCTTCCTCCATAGTCAACTTTTATGTACAGTACGTATGACGAACTTATTGCTACATGAGCGATCTCTTCCAGTCAACCACAATTTTTTTTTGTTAAATGTGCAGAAGGGGAACTCATGAGACTAATCTATTTTACGCCCACACAAATACTTAAACTAAAACTAAAGCGTATAGAAAAGCTCCTTCCAATAAAAAACACATTAAAAATAGAACGAACAATAGGTAAGTGTAGACCTGAAAATAAAACAAAAAGAAATAGAAAACAGTATAAAAATTAATTCATCGAGACATTCTAGTTATCAATGTGAACGAAGTAGTGGACAGATTTGGTATGTTATAAGTGTTGTACTTTTTTGATTTATCCTAAGAACTCCTAATTTATCTTGGTGACGTCGGATATCAGTTCTAATATACAGTCTATCTTAATGTCTTAATTGTACTGCTAATGCGTTTTATAAAATTATTCACTTTTATTGCAAAAAAAACTGGTAACAAGGTCTTAAGAAATAACGCAGTTGTTTTTCGTACTAGAACAGCGTGTTTCAATGTTCAATGAACACCAAAAAAAGTGAGATTTAATTCGAATGTAGGTTCAAAAAAGCAACTTATCTCATATTAGTAATTTTTTTTGACAGAACTTAAAATACCGTAATAAAACTGTTATTTGTATCAATTGCTTCACGGAATCGTAGACATATTGCTTTACCAAACAACAATTGAATAGAGTCGGCGCAAATTCTTATTTTTAAGGTCTATAATCATATAAATAATATCAACAAAAAACCGCGATTAGTTCGAAGCCCGTGGGGGAAACCTGTCTTGACCAGTTCAGATCTGTGTAGTTTCTCTAATAAAACCTCTAAATGTTACAAATTCGTTACTAATACTCTCCGTTACTGCTAATGGTAACGCAGTTGTAAAAATACAGTAAACATGGGCTCATTATAATTGAATATGAATTTGTTTTTTTATACAGCATCAATTGGCGAAAATAACACAGCGTTAACACTTGCAGAGAAGCAACGCCGTCATATGGAGCGATTAAAACAAGATGCTGAAAGACACGCAGAAACCAAGCAAAAGCAATCGTCTGAGATACCATGCAAAAAGAAGTTAGTCGAAGATATGAGTGATCGAGAACATCGTCAAGCCAGGTGAAGGTGGACAATTGCGAATCAGCGACGTCGAGGCCATCAAAAATCGTCGGGTACTGTATTATAAATGGCTAAAAGAAAACTATAAAGCTCTAGAGACACAGCTCGACAAAAGGAATCTTCAAAGATTTTTTTGAATGCTCGAACATACAATTTAAGAGTTAAAACTAATCTTATATATGAAGGTTTGGGTGTGAAGCAACTAAGGATCAAAAAACCTGTACAAAATGTGAAGAAGACCACCAAAGTTTAGAAAAAAAATCAGAGTTTAAATTTAGGCAAAGACAATGTTTCAAAAACCACAACTGGCAAAAAATAAATTGTTACTTATAAAAATGTAAAATGCAGAAGCGCTACTTGCTTGACTCGATAAAATACCGACTCGCTGAAGTCTGTTCAGTTCTTTCAAAAAAGAAAACCCTCCTTTGAAATGCTCATACACCTACTACCAGACGCAGACCATTTTTTGTAAAACCTCCCCCGATTGAAGGTAGAGAAATCTTCTTATGCAAATTCACAAAAAAATGCTGTAGATGAGGACGGATAAGTGAAGATGATTTTTTTGAAAAATTATATATGAAAGTGGAGGATATTCAGAATAGTAGAAAATGATATTTCTTACGAACCCTATGACAATAAAGTCAAGATTTTGCCCACACCTGAGATTTTATTGAAATATAAACGAGTTGTTTGCGAGTTTGATGAAGCTTTGGAAGTATTTGAGGAATAATTCCAAATGTGATAAGTCGACTTGTGTGATTAAATAGGTTATTGTAGAAAACTGATATCTGCTTTGCTCCAAATATATGTTTCTTCACTTATAGATAAGTCTTTTTAGAAATATTTGTGATGCCCTTCTTCTCAACTGATTTAAATTGTAAAATGTATGAATGATTTATTTAGATTTCTTGTTATATTGTTTCATATTAATGATACATAATGACCACCGTGTTACCATATGCAACCACTGCGTTACCTTTTGTCTATCCTAGGTTGTCATTAGTTTTCCTGATTTATTTTTTTAATAATTGGAAATATTCCATAAATATTTTTTCTATGTTAATTACAGTTAGTTCTTTTTAATTAAGAAATGTTTCGAGGAACGTTTTTGCAGATTTTAATGCGAAAATAAAACTTAAGATTACGTAAAAGGTACCGCAATGGTAATAAACATATTAAAGTACAATATTAAATTGTGTATTTCTTACAGTTTTATAATAAATTCATTTCTTTTTGTCGATATTTCAAAAATGTCAATAATTTCCATTGATAATTGCAAAAGATTCTATTAAAAAAAATTAGTAAAAACGCAGTTATTTCAATTTGCATACAATTCCACACAATATTTTAAAATAAAACAATGGTTTTAATTAGTCTAGTTTAGCCAAAATGTAATAAATCAATGTAAATAAATTTAAAATGTTTATTTTTTTTTCTATTTGATACTAGCTAGTCATGGAAAAGTATAATGACCCATAAGGCTTTATTTATGTGCGTGGCATATAATATGGACTGGGCATATCTGTCTATTCATTTTGAGCATGAACTCACTATTTAATCAAATATTTTTGGTCACCCAAACATGCAGTTTTTAAGGTCACCGTTTCCCGTTTAGCCTACAGTCGTCAAGTACATATCTTATTTACGAAAAGGATGTCGCAGCAGCATTATGAGTTATCAACATTTGGCTAGGCACGCGTGTCGCTGTGATGTGTGCGTATTTCGGCCAACGGGGACAGCCGAATGCGCGCGAGCGCTCGGTCGGCCGGCGGCGGCGACGAACGGTCGTGCATAATGAAGACGGAGCCCGTACGACTCAAGGACGTGCACAACGGCGACGTAAACAAACAAAATGGCGGCCGCGCGCCATTACGTCCGCGACCCGCCTCGCGCGTTCCGCTAATAATCCCAGCTCGTCTATTATTCTGGCCCGCAGATTTGTTTTATAGTAACTTCATTTGCGAAATGAACCGCTGTCACGGTGTTCTCTTTCACGGCTATTAGCTTGTAACGTGTGCGTTGATAGTGTATAATTATATATTTAGTAAACGTTTATATCGATTTGTATGATTATCTTGTACTTTGTAGTTACGTCGATAAGTTCGACGTAAAACTCGACCAGCCCTCGTTGCAGCGATTAGCACCTAACCGAGAGGCCCGTGACGTGCAAATACTAATTAAACCAATTCGGTCGGCCAAGAGTGGCTCGGCAGGAGAGGGCGTGCCATTCTTTCTGCTGCCGGTGTTACTGACCCGAAAGACGCTTTGAATATATATATATATATATATATATATATATATATATATATATATATATATATATATATATATATATATATATATACACAGTGGTGGCCTCATAATTAGGAACATGAATATTTTGTTAAGTAATAATTAAGGATTAATTATTTTTTCAACATCTAAATGTGCAAATGTAAGTCAAGTTGCACTCAGGCTCTTTGTGATAATACCAGGAATCACTAATGACTTTGAACAGGGGTTTACTGTTACTGCATTTCTTGGAAAATTAACAATAGATCTGACCCTTTCTTCAAATGGGTAACATTTGCTTGGCCCACTAATTAAGAACACTACAGTTTACTAGCTCATTGTTGAAGATACAGTTGAATAGTGCAGCTGATTATAATTTTTTTAGTACTTTTTTGTTTTCTGACTATATTTTGGCCACAAGAAGGTTGGTGTGAGTGTTTTTTGTGAGGAAAAATGGGAAAAGACACTAGTTGTGATGCATCCACTCGAAAAATTATTGCATCTCTGGTCCTTGAGCAGAAATGGTCATATCAGAAGGTAGCTGACCACTTAAAATGTTCCAGAACTAAAGTATTTAATGCTATAAAACATTTTAAGAGACATGAGACTTATGAAGATGTCCCAAGAAAGAAACGTCCTCGTAAGTCCACCTCAAGGGCTGATGCCCAAAGTATTCGTATGGTGAAAATTAACTCCAAACTCACATCAACTGACATAAAACGGCATTTTGGTGAGGATCCATCAGGACTGGCTACCAGGACCATAAGAAAACGTCTCAATGAAGCAGAATTGTATGGTAGAGTGGCGCGCAAGAAGCCCTTAGTGAGCAAGCGAAACAGGGAGGCCTGAATTAAGTTTGCTTCTGAACACAAGAACTGGTCTCTACAGCAGTGGAAGTATCTTTTATGGTCTGATGAGACTAAAATAAATAGAGTTGGGTCTGATGGCCGTCAATATGTACGGAGACCACCAAATACAGCTTTCAACCCAAAGTACACCACTGTGACTTTGAAACACGGTGGGGGTAATATCAAATTGTGGGGTTGCTTCTCCCGGTTCGGTGTTGCACCCTTGGTAAAAATCGAAGGTAACATGGACCAAAATCTCTACAAACATATTCTAGAGAATACCATGTTACCATATGCAGAGGAAAATCTGCCAGTTGTTTGGAAGTTCCAACAAGATAATGATCCCAAACACACAACCAAATCAGTTAAGGAATGGTTCACAACTAATTCAGTAGACGTGCTCGAATGACCTTCCTGCAGCCTCGACCTTAACCCAATAGAAAATCTGTGGTATGATGTGAAGAAAAGCCTGGTAAATAAAAACATTAAAAACTTGGATGAACTTTTCAAAGAAACACAAGAGGCTTGGAATGCTATGTGTCAAGCTCTGGTGGAGTCAATGTCAAGGCGATGTGCAGCAGTTCTTGAAAATAAAGGATTTCCAACTAAGTATTAGTGTACTGCAGTGAATAACATCTTCATTTAACAGAAGTAAACAGAAAAAAAGATCTTATTTTCATATTTTCAACTTCATCAATAAACTGTCAAATAACTGTTCTTAATTAGTGGGCCAGACAATTTTTAATGTTATGACATCCTTTTTTTTAATAATTATTTTGTAATAAATCCTATTATAATTAAACATATTATTTAGTTTTATTTTGTTTTAAACACATCAAAATAGTTAAAAAACTACCAACTCTTCTGTATGTACATGGTGTACATACAGAAGAGTTGGTAGTTTTTTCATCAGAAAAATTTATCAGAAAAGTACTCTGACATCTTCTTAAAGAATACAATACTATGATGTTCTTAATTATAAGGCCACGACTGTATGTATATATATGTATATATGTATATGTATATATATATATATATATGTATATATATATATATATATATATATATATATATATATATATATATATATATATATATATATATATATATATATATATGTGTGTGTGTATACATATATATTATACCTGTCTCTGTAAACGGCAGTACATATTGTAGTCTACACACTCTGGCTGGATATAAATTTATCTTTTCCATGTCACATTGAATCTGCCAATGATTATAATCAGCAGATGTTTCTTTATCAAACTGTACTACGTTCCCTTTAATCAATCTGCAAAGCAACAGCTTGCGCGCCGCTCGTTTGTCGATTGAACCTGTAAACAACGATCACACGTAACAATTTTCGAAACAACATTGAACAATCTTTAATCCTCTTAAGATGTTATATGTTTCTACTTGTATATTCGTCGAGTTTAGGAGTTCGTAATTCGTAAAAAATGTCGTTGAAATTTAATAATTTCTGAATTCTTCTGACACTTTTATATAGCGTCCTGTTTTCAAAGTAAAATGTCCTGGTTTATTCTCGAGTGTAATATTTGAAAATGACAATTCTATTATGATATAATATTTAGGCCAGAGTTATTACAGATCAGATCTGTAGGTTGTCTTATTGAAGTGGAAATAAGTTCTGGAAAATTGTACGTGTTTTATTAAAGTCAAAGGATGAAGGGCATTTTCGTATTGAGTAGATAATCTATGAAATTTATTATACCTTTCCGTCGAAACATTAGCACCATTACCGACTGAGAGTGGCCCAATCATTTTCCTGTGGACATTCGAAGGGGAGGTTGTATTATAGCGCGCTCGCTCTGCGCTCACAGAAACGTTAGAAAAACTCGGTTTGTTTCGCGCTACAAATATTTTCTTTTATTGTCGTATTCGCACACTGCAAGTGAAAAAGATTTTGATTATTGCGTTTATTAAATTGACGATTTTTTTTATTCTGCTTATTTAATGTCACCGATTATGTCTACTATACAATATCTTCTGAAGCACTACAGCATGTTGCAGGCCAAGGCTGTTCCTCCGAGCCGCCTCACCCTATCTAGCGCAACAGCCCTCCATCGGTTCACTCCAAAAAGCTTTAAATCTCTCTCAACCCCATTCAGCCATCTGGTGGGCGGTCTTCCTATCCGTCCTTTTCCTTCTATTTTTGAAAAAGTAATTTTCTTTGCTGGATATGTATCATCGTCTCTAAAGATATAACCCAACTATCTAATACGAGATGCCTTGGCGATTTTCACTATGTCTGGTTCACCATTTTTCTTATAGTTTCATGATTATATACAATTCTCCCATACATTATTTTATTTTACTGCATCACAAATTTTTCTTAAAATTTTTTTTTTTTCAAAAATTCTTAAACTTTTTTTAGTGACCAGCATTCACTCCTATATACAGGGCAATAGGTCTTATCAATGTTATATATACATTATTTTTAGTGTTGATAATTTTGGATTCAAATTGGTTTCTGAGGCCCTAGAAGCCTTTATTGCCCATAGAAAATCGATTTTTTTATTTCTATTGTTTTGTCATTGCAGCTTGAGATCACCGTGGCCAACTATTTGAATTGTTTCACAGTTTTGAAAGTATAGCTATACTATACTATTGAGTTATATATATATTATAATGTACTATTGAATTTATCTTGTATTATTTATATCCGTGGCATAGTGCTCGGTTTATGACCAGGGTACTAACCTATTGCTGGCAAACCAAACTTTTTACATTATTATAGAAATATATTATACCATGATTATCACGATATTTTGCTAGAATAAGGAACCGCTCACGATGGCAAAAAATAAATTAGGTTTTATTTTGTTTTCGTTAGCACAACACAACTTTCTTTTTAGGTTTCCATACTTAAAATTGAAAAATAGAACTCTTTATAAAATTACTCCTATTTCTGCCTGTCTGTCCCGTCTCTAACGGTCGATTTTCTCAAAATCATACGAAAAATGCTCACATTTTCATCATATTTTCATATATCTAGTGGGGTATCATTGATATGGGGTAATTAGGGGAACTGTATAATACGTTGCAATACGTATGTCAACGTTGGAAACAATTAATATTGGTAAATATTTTAATAGAAGTACTATGTATGCTCAAGTGTTTATTAGTGGCGAAATATGTACGGGACCTTCGTAGTGCGAGCTTTACTCGTTTGTATTAATGCCGAAAATACACGCTACTACATTTGAATGTACGATTTATGCAACTAAGCTTTATTACCTGTGCTCGTATGTCAAGCAGTAAACAATTAGTAGGTGCGTACTAGATATATACTATAATTGAAGGTTCCTTGAAGATTATATATTGGATATTTTAATAAAATCGTATAATTATTTTAAACCTGTATATGATGTTTCCTAAAAACCATACGTTTGACTATGGCGTAGCGACTGCTACATGTCGAAAAAGATGATTTGATTATAAGCACATTATATTTCTAAAGTAGTTCTTTTATCAGTATCGTTATTATGTAAGAACTAAGTCTATGTTATCAGCATTTTGATATTGCTACCAACGTGGCGCCTGAAGCAACTTTTCCAAGTTTTGTACACTAGCAAGGGCTCCGAAAGTATTTCTATAGTTTGTTAATAAGAATAAAATCCTACATAGAAATTCCCGCTCATTCTAAGTAATCAGTGAACAATTTTCGAGAGCTGGAACAACAGTATTTCTGGGAATTTTCTGCTTATATCTGAATTCTTTAATCAATACATTATTCACATATTCCGCCCGGGTTCTTTCAGAATCCCTTCAGGGACCCGTAACATCATCCCTCACAAAAAACAACCTTCGAAGTTTCCCTAATAGTATCTTGTGTCTACCATCGGACACTTTGACCCGACAGGGTTAGAAATTTAGTCGGCTCGCTATAAAATTCACACGACACTAGTACAAAAAAAAACTAAGAAAAATGATCCTTTATAACACAATTTACGAGAAAAGAAACTTTTAATGCCAATCGTCTTTATGATGTATATTTTATGTATGGTGTAAATTGTTATTACACTCATTGTATAAATTGTTTTAGCCGTAAGGTAATTGTCCGTATGGAGGTATTTACCTTTATAAAGGTCTATAAAATATAATGGAAATCCTTCGTTTTGCTTGCTCTTAAACAAACGGGAATTTGAGATTTAACATCAGTAAGTTTTGCTGCAACGCATGGCTTTTTTTGGTAACGAAACATACGATTTTTGATATTATAAATTTGTATTTTATACGGTTTGTGGACAATATTAATTTCCATAATGGTGAAAATGTGCAGTCCGGCAGCTTCATATGTCAGTCTTAAATATTAAAACAATATTTGATTCACTGGATATTCTTTAATGCTTGTATGCGTTTCACGTAAAGTCAGGTCGTAGGACACGCCTCGAGCAAATCAAATATTTTGGCTTAGGGGCAGAAAGGTTATATTAATTTTAAATGTTTCCTCTTATATTTACAGTCTGCATAGCAGTTCAGTGTGAAAGAAGTTGGGCGTGGGCGGACGTACGACGAAAAGTTTCGAGTGCTTTTTTGGGAAAGTATGTATACAGCTACCTTGCATGAATTATGCACCTATTATTAGAAGTATACCGTAAGGATCTCGCTTGGAGAATGCACTATCCGTGACGTTGAACAGATAGCATTACAGAAATTGTATCAACGATCGGTCATTTCTTTCATGGGCATACAAATGACGCTAGAAATGATTGAAAATGAAGAAAATGATTTAAAGTACGATACAAAATGTGATGTTAGAGAGGGTCGCCTTACCTTCTACGGTCATATTTTATAGTTCCTAATGACAAATCATATACAAATAAATTTAATATATACAGAGAAAACGTGTTAGCATTTTTGTATGGAACCTGTAATAAAAATAATAACGATCATTAGGGATTAGATATGGCTAGTGCAAATATCTGCTTCCCGGACTATACGATATGTCAAATTGAAATTAAATATCGCAAAAGGCGGCCTGTGATTTTGCATAAAAGTCTCGTGTTTATTCTCCACGTGAAGCTGTCTGAAGAATAATAACGGAACTATGTCGAATATTTTTGACTTCATAAAAAGAAAAAATCGACAAATTTTTCTGATTTGTCGATCTCAGTTTACCTTAGTGTCTATCTTTGACCTAATAGCGGATATATTATTATAACGTTCTTGTATGGCATTTCTTTATTTATTATAATAAATTATCACAAAGTATCAAAATTATGTTATCAACTATGCTATTAGGACATCTGCCGTCTACATCGACATAATCAATGGCTGTCTACGATTTGTATTCTCGATTTTACACGTTTTCAAATGGGTGGAGTGCATTATTATTAATAAAATGGGTAGTTTTTAATACAGTAATTTCGATAGTATTTTTTCAGCAGCGGTGTTAATAGAGAACAGCAATATATATATATATATATATATATATATATATATATATATATATATATATATATATACACACACACACACACACACTTATATATATATATATATATATATATATATATATATATATATATATATTTGTCGACGAATGCTTGTAAGAAGGACTTTCGTGGGCTAAATATAAGTTGGGTGGTGTGCTGTCGATAAGGAAAATCTAGCGACGGTACACGTAAACGATACGTCATTAACGAACGAGCGCACGGGAAGAGTTAACGTTGGGTTTTTACTAGAAAAAGTAGTACGTCTTCGTCGATACGTCCGTGCGGAAAATATTCTTATGATTGTTTCATACGCCGGTTGCGGTTTGTAGGCGATACTGTTTCCATTCTTTTTATAGGGCGGTTTAATTGAACGCTTCAAATTTTAAATTAACTTTATCTTCCTTCCGAGCGTTCGTTACGTTTCCTTTTACCTTTTAAGTTATTTCCGCGCCCGTGTTCTTGAAATATCATATTTTAATTGCATTTGCGTACTTCTAATCGGCTTTCAATTATTTGCTGATGGTATCAATTGCAATTTATTCGCGTTCTAATTTTAACACAATTTACTTTTCATTAGTCGCGTCCATAGTGATGTAATGAACCTTTTATTATTTCGTCTCGTCTGCCTGTCGTAGCTTTGCAATGTCTACAGTTTGCACATGCAATTTTGCAGGTAGAAACCACAATTAATGTTAATGTATTAAATTTGTTTTTCAAGGTATTTCTCCATAAAGGTAAGTATAATTTTCGCACGCCTTTCATTGAGTGGCATATAAATGGACAGTCGTTTTGAAATAAAATTGAGGTGACATATTTATATATATTATTTTGATATTTTTTTATTTTATAAGCGCCGTTTGTGCTATATTACGTTTTAAAATGACGGAAGGCGAAAAATATTAAATAGTTACAGGCGATTTGTTCACATTCTTTATATCGCCTAATAAATAAGTGCAATTGAGAGTTAGTGCCGCGCAATAAATGTTATTGCAGCTACGCAGCGTATAACGCGCTATTTCACACTGAGCGCTATATTATCGCTCGCCAGTCCACTTTTGCGGAAGATCGTGTGAGGAACGCTTAAGTTAGGTGTGTTATGTATAAATTGGGTATATTATATAGTGAAAGTGCGTATCTAGAGCTTTAAGGTCGACGCACACGATCGTGCGCCGCTCTCGCGCATAGCTCGCCTCGTGGCGGCCCTAATGAGGTCGTACACTCGGCGGGCGGCAGTTCGTTAACTCGGAATGGCAATTCAAAACATTTGTATCGATGATTGTGAACGAGGGTAAATCGGGTAGGACCTCGAAGCCGATGCGGGCGTACTTTGCAAACAAATTATGAAATATCAAATGTAGAAGATACAATATCGAAACACTGACTGTGTAAATTATTATTTATGGAAGACCTCGTCGGGAGACTCTCCGAGGACTCCCGATCCGGCATCCGGTTTGGCACCGTCGCGTTGTCTCTCGCCGAGACGGGGCGGGCGGTGATAGCGACTGCAGAACGTTCACTCGCTGATGCTCGACTCGACTGTGCAGCACGCCGGCGAGGAGCGCGAGCGCACTATTCACCTCATCAGTAAATGGAAACGTCTGTTCGCCAATATTTTACAGGGAGGAGACGTAGTTGAATATTTGTAACGCAAAAGAATATTTTTATATTCTTTGAAGTACCTTCACTACCTAGAACTTGGGATGATGAGGTTTTCAGAAAATAGTGTTATCAACACGACGGCTCCTTCGTGATATACGAGTCTCCACTCGAAGTCGAGTCTGAAGGTCCTTTCTAAATATTCGTGAAAGAACTTTTGAAATCGGATGAGTAGTTTCGGAGATTACTCCTACATCCAAATTTACAAAATTTAACTTTTTTATAATATATGAAATTTTTTTTAAACGGAATAATACACAATCTATGCCCATCCTGAAGGTCCTTTTTAAATATTGGTGAAATAATTTTGAAATCGGATGAGTAGTTTCGGAGGTTGCCTCCTACATCCAAACTTACAAACTGTTACACTATTTTTAACACTCTGAACTTCTGATTTTACTCGTCATAAAACTTCATACCGGGCGCTATATAAGAAAATCGATTCTGAAGGAGTAAACTCCAAAAATAAATCTCAGATTAATACAGGAGATAATATAAATCATTTATTATTTTGTTAAAAATTTCTAAATGCATTTCTTTTAGTCCTTTCTTGTCATTTTCATGAATTTTTGAGTAACCTCATAGCCGAGAGACATATTTAATTAACTTTAAAACTCCGTTCAGTGTTTGGATAATTTAATCCAAATATTTGAATTTTAACATATCGTTACAAACTTCAATTTATTTCTTTAAAGCCAATTGTGTAGTTTCGAGAAAATGTTGTCTGACTTAAAACGAGACTCTGTAAAATGGGAATACATATAATCCAACGTAATATGGGAATAAATATAATCCAACATAAATAATAATGATTACTGTCCGAAGCTTATGTAATAAATTATATGTTACAATTCAAGAAGGGTCATATTAAGATATAATTAAAAAATGAATTCAAGATTACAAGTCGCAAAAACGACTTGTAAACGAATCAACAAAATATAATTGCATCTTGCATTAACTACGGCGGGACTGTGTGCTTTAACGTTGGCCCTTGTTTAGCGTACATTATATTCTTATATATATATATATATATACATATACATATACATATACATATACATATACATATACATATACATATACATATACATATACATATACATATACATATACATATACATATACATATACATATACATATACATATACATATACATATACATATACATATACATATACATATACATATACATATACATATACATATACATATACATATACATATACATATACATATACATATACATATACATATACATATACATATACATATACATATACATATACATATACATATACATATACATATACATATACATATACATATACATATACATATACATATACATATACATATACATATACATATACATATACATATACATATACATATACATATACATATACATATACATATACATATATATATATATATATATATATATATATATATATATATATTTACAATACGGAGTGGGCCAAAAGTCGTCTCCATAGCTGTTTTTTTTAACTATAGCAGTACCATTATCGAGTAAATATATCCTTTTTATGTTTAATCTGTTATAAAAATATACTTATTATCGAATTCTATGGACTTAGGGGACTTGCGAGTGCCTAATTGCGATAATAATTTAAGGAAAAATATAAACATTTAATTAAATATATAAGTAGCTTACAATTTTTTTAAATAAGAAATGCTTCTGTTATTTGTAAAACAAAATTTCGAAACAATATGTAAATTTCATACAGAATTATATCGGGAACGATATAATTATGATACAAACGTATTAACTTATTTAATTGTATGATAAAGAGCTAATTTTTGTTTCTTTATTTTAGTGGTTTCACGCAAAAATGGCTCTGCGAATAGCTTATATTTATTATAAATTGCCTATTGATACATTAAAATAATATGCGAAGATATTCTAGACGATATTAAAATATGCAAACAGGTTCTATGGTGTATATGGCTAAATTTAGAGAACGTTTTTTTTATGTTAGGAGATTCGTGGATCCGTACAGTTCTTTATTAGTCGATAGCACAAGATAATCAAGTAAATCTTTAAACACACCGTTAATAAATTAACCGTAAATAATAATTATGTGAAAAAGCTATTAAACAAAATGCGGCTAAGAGCCTTTCTGTCCGGACAAAGCCAACGTGGGCAGCTAACTGTATAATTGGTTCTCTGTCGAAAGAAAACATTGGAATAAAGGGATAGACGAAATGCAATAAAGAAATTATAGATTTTGTTGAATTCCAATAATAGCGCTAATCTGTGCCTCGTTCGCTGTCAGCGGTCGGTGCGGTGCCAAAAATTGTACCTGAGTTGTGTTAAGAAAAAGGATTTAAGTAGACCGAATACATTTATAGAATAATTTATTACCGAATAGCTATACCAAAAAGCAAAATTGACCTAAAATTTAATTAAATAATATTGAAACAAAATATTATATTAACCTAAAGTTTTGAATATAAGATGAAATCATCGACCTTTGCTTTAGATTATTATATTTTTTGTTAGGTTTTTATTTTAGCGTCGTTTTTCCGTTGAGGTTTTTTTTAATTAAAGTCTGTACTTTGTAAAATTTTAAAGAAAGTTTATATTTCTAGCGCGGTAACGATAAAAACATCATTTTGAATTTAAATATAATTTAACATTAAACTTTAACCTTCATAATTTTATGATATTCTTGACCTTGATAATTTTAAAGGTCAAATCCCTTTACAAATTTAAACATTTTCCCATAATGACGATCTTGAATTAACGTTGTATTAAACATGTAGTAATGGGGGTGAAGGTTTGAAGACTGCTGTCTACTGTGCAATTAATCTTGTGGTACTTCATCTGATATCAGAAGCTGGTCATCATTATGAGATGACAACTCCAAAATCTTGGATCAGTTCGTATTGGTCGGCGTGATAATCAATATAATTGGCTTAGCTACATCTACGCCATTTCGAATTATTGTCGTCCAGTGAACTAGTCTCTCTATTTGAAGTGGACACAAGTCGTTTCTAGCCATCTGTAACAAAAGCACATTTACATTAATTAGTATTACTTTGTATGGACCAATAATGCATGTTACAATCCCTGGCCAAATTATTAGACGTATACAACATTTTTTAGAATATTAAAATAATTACACATTTTGTGCGCAACTCGGTGTGATTTTAATTTATAAATAGTAGTTGTTGCTTAGGACAATTATTATGTTATTCCTTTTTAAACCTATTTTTTATTTATTATATTGTCATACCCACGTTTATAGTGTCGGACCGCAAATAATTACAGACACGCTTTAGTTGAGTTTTTGCATACCACGTATGCGGACATGTTTGTTTGATCCATTTGTGGTTTGTTTTCCGGGTTTTTGATTATTTAACTACATTTATGTTTAATTCAAATGAAATCAGCAATTTTTCCAACTGATAAAATATATGTTTTTAAGTTTGCCAGCATGGGCAAAAAGGGGACCTCTCACTGCGTAAAAAAGCTGATGTCGAAGCCTTCTTAATGCTAAAATGTATTCGAACCCTGAAATTTCACAAAGTTTGAATGTATCTGAAGCAAGTGTACGACGTATAAAGAAAAAAAGTCAATATAGGTAAAGAATAGAGCCCAAAAAAAAGGAAAAATGCGGAAGAAAGTCAAATTTCACGAAATATTTATCAAGAAAATTTGCGTGGAAAGCAGATTTGCTAGCACAAAAGTAATAAAATCTAAACTGAAAGAAGCTAATATTGTTACGTACTGTTCGAAGAAAATTAAAGGATTTATATTATAAAGCTTACCGACCTTCCAGGAAGCCTGAATTGACAACTATAGTGAAAAAATGTCTACGTAATGATTGTAAAGACAAAGAGGTGAAATTTTGATGATAGGTAATTTATATTTCACCTAGATACAATACAATAGTGTATACACTTTATTGGCAATTTTTTGTAATCCTGACACTGCAAACGTTTATTGGGTTTCTTTTAGATCTGCTTCAGCAATGAAAGCAAGTTTGAAATTTTAAAGAAAAAAGCTCAATTTGTTCGTCGTCGACAAAATTGATAACCATTTATTTTTATGCAAGATGGAGCTTCTTGTCACGTTGCCCATTCAATTGAAGCAACGTGACCAATTACGTGACCAAAATATCCCATTGTTGTATTGGCCAGGTAACAGTCCCGATATGAACCCAATTGAAAATGTGTGGGAGCTGATGAAGAGAGAAGTAGTTAAAGAAGTGGTTACCACCAAAATTCAACTCATTGAAGAAATTATACATGTATGGAATTGTCATCCACAAATGCAAGAGAGTATACAATCATGCATTAATAGCATGCCGCGAAGGACGGAAGCCGTAATAACTACAAAAGGTGGCTCAACGAAATATTAATACGGAAACACAATTGGATTATTAATATTCTTCAAACACTAAAAGTTAATAAATTTTTAATCATAACTTTGTTTTATTTATAACAACACATATTTATTTACATGCATGTTTTATTTATAACAACACGTATTTATTTACATGCATCAGAGATTTGATTTATTCCTGTAAAATATCCCAGACCCATTTTTTTACAGCTATGATTATGATTTTGCATAAAAACTATAGTGCATCTAATAATTTGGCCCAGGGTCTGCAGTTGCCAGTGGGCAACATGGAATTACTTATATTATTTACTTAATAACTGACGTCATTCAAATCTCGAAACTAATTAGATATAATAAAAACATATTATTTTTCATTCTAGATGCTTTTTTTGTTTTACAATTACTACTACAATTTTACAATTTAACACCATATTTATACAAATTAAATCGTTCCACTAGTTCGCCACGCGGTGGGTACACAAAACGTCAAAACTCTGCTGATTTCATTAATTTAATGGCCGCCAATTAATCTGGTGATATTTTATTTTGTCTATGGTATATATCTGGTTGGATAAGAGTAGTCGTTCTGTCATTTTATAAATTGCAGCAGTGTGGTGCTCAGTCCATATGTGGATTTTGGTCACAATACATAAGAGTTAATACATGACTTGGCTACTTTTTATAAAAGTGTAAAAATACTTGCTAATATTATGTATATGATTATAATGACATAAATATATATTAAAAATAGTAGGTACCTCATTTTCCAGCTACGGATAGATGTTTGAAATTTCGAATTTTTTTAAAGAAAAGATTTAAAAAAAAATCTCCGACTTGTATTATAGGTTGCTCACGGGTCACGAATAAAATTGCGTGTTCTTGTATAAATGTTGACATGTATATTATTCACAATTAAATGAAACTACGTGATGTGGTATTATTTCTACTTTCTTTATGTTCTTTACCACGAACTAGGTTTCGTTGTATTACAACATCTTCAGGTGGGCTATTAGCAAATATTAACTCTTAGGAACATCCAACAGCATTTATATGTTTCAAACACAATAGCGGAAGCCGGGGTTGTGTGGGTTTTCCCACTGCTTATGTTAGTGAGTTTATGTAGGGGAGCGGTGTAGGTTCCATTATATTTCCGAGAGTTATACGATATACCAGTATTTTAGTGAGGGTAATAAATTTTCAATGTATATTCGTGTTTGTTCACGCTTCAGCTTATGCAATTAATACGATTTAAAGCAATGTAAATATTTTCATTACTGTGTTGTTAACTTTGTTGATTAGTATTTTCTTTTTTTATTATCGTGTAATGGAAGCTTCATTTTGCAAAACTTTTGGAAACGATGCGTTGCGTCAAGTTACACTTTGCATGATCGTTCAAGCGACATTGAGCTGCAGCCCGTTAGCAAGTTAGATAGATGACGTTTACCATATAACACTTAGTTATGTTACGAGAATGTGGTACTGGCGACACGTGTTGGTTTTTGTATAAAGCAGCGAGTTAATACTGTGGTACCTATATATAATGAATGTACAGTGTTGGTATGATAAATGTGACGAATTATCTGTATTCTGCGAGATGATTAATCGGTGAACAAATTAATTATCTTTTTCCAGATTCGATAAGTGGTCGGCTGCAGTGGCTGGTGCGGGCGGCGCGACGGCGGCGGCGGGCTGGTCGGCGGGGCGGGAGCGCGAGCGCGAGCGCGAGCGGGAGCGCCGCGCGCAGATGGCCGTGCCGGAGCCCCACGACCCGCATTCGCTCTTCGGGGCACCCGTCAGGGTACGTTACTCCTGTACAATATCCAATATTATTTTCCGTCGTTCACTTTTATAATGCTATATAAACCCTTGTCAATGCTGTCTTTCACCTTTAAGCACTTTTTTTGGTTTTATTTGAAAATGTCAAAATATTCTCTCATTGGATATTCCTTTAGCGTTTAGAAACCATATTGTGCCGCTGTATACTTTTATCGCCTCCTAAATTGTCAATGTTCGAGCGCTTGCGACACTGATAAGGACGATGAACCATTTACGACTGCCGTCCGCTCTGTTGCACGAGTAGCCAGCTCGCTTTGATTAATTCAGTTATTATATGCAAATTGCCCTCCTCTACGTCGATGATTATATTGCAGGAGGACCAAATATTTTGTTTATCGTGAATAGTACGCAACTATTTAATATAAAACCATTATTATTCAATTTATGATTTGTTTTAGTCTCTTAATTTTTATACACAACTAAATGAAACTACGTGATGTATTATTTTTACTTTATATAAATTCTTTACCATTACATTTGAATCTTTACAAGTAGCCCACCTGAAGATGTTGTCATACAACGAAACCCAGGTCGTGGTTAAGAATTTAAGGATAGTACAAATAACACTACATCACTACATCACATTAAATGAAATTATTTAATTGTGAATAAAAATTAGTGATAATGAATTTTTACAAATTCAACGCCAAATATTTTCAGTATTATTACAATCTTTCAAGCTTCTTATTTTTAGACAGTTCTTAGTTATTCACGTACATTTGTCCAACCTCTCAGGGATAATAGTTTTCACAATTGCCCCTTCCTTCTTGCTCCAAATGTTACTATTGTTAAATCTTTTCGTTATATTACTGAAAAATTTGGTCTATCAATAACACACTGATACTTGAAATTGTACATCGCCTATTGAGACTACACAAAATTGCCCCTTCCTTCTTGCTCCAAATGTTACTATTGGTAAATCTTTTCGTTATATTACTGAAAAATCTGGTCTATCAATAACACACTGATACTTGAAATTGTACATCGCCTATTGAGACTACACAAAATTGCCCCTTCCATCTTGCTCCAAATGTTACTATTGGTAAATCTTTTCGTTATATTACTGAAACATCTGGTCTATCAATAACACACTGATACTTGAAATTGTACATCGCCTATTGAGACTACACAAAATTGCCTCTTCTGTCTTGCTCCAAATGTTACCATTGTTAAATCTTTTCGTTATATTACTGAAAAATCTGGTCTATAAATAACACATTGGTACTTGAAATTGTACATCGCCTATTGAGATTTGACAGTTTTCCTAGTGGTCAACACATTACGTTTAGAGAAATAGTTTAACATTTAAATTCGGTTTTGTAACATGTAACATATAATTTTTTAGAATTTGCTTCAAATCTTACACAAAATATATAAAGTTATGTGTAATACGTTAATAAGAAAAGTATAACCGTATGTTATTGATAGTTCGTTCTTAAAACGAAAATAACCATAAATTGTATTTCAGAATTAAGTATACTATACTTAAAAGAAATAAAGATGAAAAATGTATATTTGTAGATACAGAAAACACCTATTGTTCCCGCATATAAGTATTAAAGACTAGTAGCAGGTTATTCTAACTGATATGGAAATATGAAAATCTCTGCTAATCTATACGAATATAAAAGCAATTATTAAAGACCTTGAGTTGAATTTTCGCAGATGAAAATTAGTTAAAACATAAATTATAAACTGTGTATAATGCGCGCCATACTTACGTGTCGAGGTTTACCCATTCAATTCAAAATGGATTTCTTGGCTAATTATTATCAGGAATAATATTAAGAAATACATATTAGGTGTTATTTTCTCGAAAAATGATTATAATAATCATACTCTTACAATAGTCACATTGTGTTCTTTTGAATTTGTTGTGAAAAATTTAACATTCCTTCTATCTTTCAAAACTTTTAGTTTCCATATGTGTTTTTACGTCAAATAATTCACAAGGGTAGATGGCTACATGATGGTTACTTTAATGGATGGACAGTTGGGCTTAAAAAGTTTGAATTTTAATTAAATTTTCACTATTTGATATCGTAAAGATGAGAAGAATGTCGAGAGAGGGAAAGTGAATTGCATGATTTTGTACACTTCTAGAGCCCCCTGAAATTCTTCAAACTTGCACTAGATGAAAAGATTTTTCTTGAAAAGAAATTCGTAGATCTTGAATAGAATTATAGTATGAATTCCATGGAGTTTTGGACGTGAAGAAGTAGGGGATTTTCCAGTTGATTCCAAATGGGCTTCACAGGTATTAAGAGACCTTGAACACAGATTCTAATCTGCTTGACATTTTGGCATGGGGGCATCATAAAGTCTTTTAATGGTTTTTAATTCTCTACGTATTCAGTGTATTGTTCTGCAATTTTTTTATAACATGTTTCTCGACACATATTTTTTGGTGGGATAGATAATTGTTGTGCACCTTCAATAAGAGCTTTAGAAGATCCATTTTCTACAGTTGATATAGGTGACATGGTATCCACTAAAAAATTCACAAGTTGATAAGTTACTTTTGTTAACCGACATTGGTAAGATGGCCAAAATAGTTGTTTGTTTCAAATTGGCCCCTCACCCGTATCACCAACATACTTCCTCTTCTTTGTATATTGAGTTTTGAGTTTCTCATACTCTGCAATCGGCATGCTCTTTTCTCTGCAATAGTATAATTAGTAGCTTATCATTTGAAGCATAGACCGGCTGCAATTATTACTATTAGTAAGTAAGTAGGATCTTGTTTTATTGGGCACTTAGTTTTAGGATTTAAATTACTGGTACTACCAAAAAAATAAATAAATAGTTTAAAAAACAAAAAAACGCTTTCTAAATAACCATACATTCTAAAAACCCTTTCTAAATAATACGATAATTTAAAAGCAAAATAAATGACAAGTGTACTGGCAACCATTCCCTTTTTCCACTTTCCAGTTTCATCATCAGACCCTTGTTACCATGTTAAATGAATATGATTCATCGAAACAAAACAAACGAACCTAATCATCAGATTGTACCATACATCGATGGTACCGTAATACTGTATTTTCATTAGAATTACACCCAACTGCCAAGTTTCACGTTGATACAACAATTAGAAGTGGATGAAATTATAATTAGTGGATTTGATGAAGTGAATGAAGTTTCTTAAATTTGTGTACATACTTATATAACTAGATGCCATACATACAGGTCGACCTATTAAAAATGTGTTAAAAGCAAATTAATTCTTTTTAATTTAGCTTTAAATGGTTCGAAAAGTTTGTTGTAGCATTGATACTTTTTTCAATGTTTTCGAACAGTTTTCGCAAACTTCAGATACATAATTTTGAATGTTGAGAAAATGTTTTAATATGAATGTAACATTCATTGATGAGAATGTTGAAGAAATGTTTTAATATGAATGTAACATTTATTTTGTAGTCTCTGAAAAAATTATTTTTATTCCTTAATAAATACGTAATAACAGCAAATTACACAAATTACACAATATAAGGTAGATGCAATATTCTATTCAACTGATGTAAACAAATTAATATTTATGTAATAAATAAATTGATTTTAGGTTCATTTGTTTTGTTTCGATGAATCATAGTCATTTAACATGGTAACGAGGATGAAGCCATAAAGAGGAGACAGGAACTTTTTAAATACCGTCACTGTTATTTTAGTTTAGATTACTAGAAGTAACTATATTATAATGTTAATTAAGTTAATGCTGAGTGAAAATAACTCAATAATAAAGTTTTACTTACATTTTACATCCAGCAAATGAAGAAAGCTCAACAAAATCACAACAAAATAATTACGATGTTACTTGGTCAAACCACGTCTATGATTGACGAGTTTGACAGTTTGATTTGCAAATGTTTGTTTGTTGGTAGTTGGTAATGTTGATATTAATAGTAACACTAAGGATGGATGTGTTCATAACAACTAAAGTATTTTTTTTTAAATTAAATGATTTAAAAATAAGAAGTACCAATGTGATAAAAAAAATCACGAAACGTATTTTCCATTTTACATATGCAAAATATGTATGTTAAAGCTTTTCAAATAAAATATGAAATTTTTTTGAAAAAATTATTTCAAATAAATCCCATGCTGTGTGTAAGTCACAGATAGTAAGTTTTGTACTACTAAATTAGTGACGCATTGGTAATGATTTCGGGGATAATTTAGGAAAAGACAAGAGTTTGTGCACTCTTTAGTAAGTGCATTCACTTATATAGTTGCATTATAATATGTTTTACTCATAAGACCAATTAGTTTGAGAAAACATTATGCTTTTGGACTACAGCTAATGTCCAAAATATATTAAAGTTCTGAAGAAAAGGTTGGCATTCTATTACATTGCACGGTGAACAATTTGTAACCTTTTATCAAATCGCCCCTACAACTCCTAACGCTCCACTGCAATTCCAAATTTATTTTGGTGAACATCACCTATTAGTAATTTGCAATGCAGGGTGAAGGAACGTTATTAAGAGGATCAGGAAAATATTGCAAACTCTATATATATATATATATATATATATACACACACATATATATATATATATATATATATATATATATATATATATATATATATCTGCATGCATGATTCCAGATTGGATGTAACTTTAAATTAAGAATTAAGCTTGCACTTATCAAATAATAGAAAAGCATTGAGAAGCTTCTCAGCTTTTTCATTGATATTGAAGTGTGCTACCAAGTATGAGTGGTTAATAGATTTGATACAACTTAGAAGTAAATTACAGATTTAATACAAATATATGATAAAGTATTATCAATTCAAATAAAATAATAAGACAGTAGGGTAATATGTACAAAAAGTTGTTTATAGTTATAAATTAGCACCTATCACTTATAGAACATATGTATGTTTGTATTACTAGGATGAAGAATTTATTGAAGCAATGATTATTATACACGATAATATTAAAAAAAAAACATTAGTCGAAGAAGGTTTATCGAGATATTACAGAGAAACTGTTAATGTTTACAGGTGAGCCCGTCGGCCAGCGACCGCGTGAGCCAGCAAATTCAGATGAAGTTGGGCGATTACCGTGTAGCCTGCCGTCTACTTGATGATCCGCGCTCCTGCCCCATTGGTATCTACGGTGAACCTGCTAGCCCTGCTCCTGTCTGTGAGTACTGACAATTTTTAGAAATTAAATCTAGCAAAATTAGTGTAGAATTTCCTTTATATTATTATTGTTTTTTAACAACATAATTTGTTGGTGTTAATTTAGGTTTAATTCTTAGGGTAGACACAAAAATAAACCTGATAAGTCTTTAGGCATGTAACATTGTTTAACCACCTAAATAGTTACTAAATCTTTGCTTTTAAACAGGGTTACAATATTTGGTTGTTAAGTAGCAGGTGAGATAAATTGTTTTTTATATGGGAAATTGTTTTCACTCAGTTTCATTCGTTAGTTGATGTTAATTGTGATTCTTTTGGAATGGTGTTTTTAAATGAACCAGTGGGATAACGCTAAATGATGGGGTGTTTGTTTGTCAAAATTATTACATTAAGTTGAATTATTTTTTAACGCTTAGCGGAACAGTTACTTGAGCTAAATATATATATTAAAAAATATTTTTGACTCTCGTCACGAACTCAAATTATCATCTATATTGTAAATTAAAAATATTAGTTATTGCTGACGTTATTGACAAAAGCGGGGGTTACAATATGTATTTCATCATTATTTAAATCTACAAATTATTCAAAGGTTTTTAATTGGAATGCAGGACGCTCCATTTTTTTTCCTTTCGGTTAAATCAATTGTAGTCTTCAATTAAATTTCTATATTTTTTACTTTGTTAGAAGTGTAGGTATTATTTTTATATTTGTCAATTTACAAGGAATACCCTTATATTATTTATTTTCAGGTTCTGATAAGTCATGATTTTGGTATTTTCCTTATGTAGTTTTATGTGGTGACTCGACCGGTAGTGGTTTTCCCGTCAGTGCTATTTAGAGATAACAACCACTTTCATACACTGATTTTTCTTACTTCAAATATTTTTTTGGTGATAATTAAATAATATTGTATCTGAAGATTTTGTAAAATGGGGTTAAATAGGGATATTTAGATAATTATATATGACTTATTTCATTAGAATAAGTTCTATGGTATTTCATAGGTAACAAGAGAGTGCCAGTGACGTAACATAATTTAAATAATCATAAATTATATCAAATCGGCTGTATATATTCAATTTCAGTATAAATTCGGTTATAATTCAGCTGTGTGTACTTCATACTTTTTTAAAAAAATTTTAAAGGAATCTTTAGGTAAATTAACCACTTCAAGGATTTCTTAATTTTTGTCACTCGATTCTATTATGGGTGATGGAATCTGGAATATTTCAATAACATTTTGCCACCGTTCTGTTTGGAGAATTTTACAAATTCCACTCGTGTGGAGAATGTATTGAAAGGATCTTAAAATGCCTTAATCTTCTCGGTATTTACAGCAGTCTTGTGTATTTATTTGAACTGAATTTGTATTGTAATTAAGAATGAAAGCCTTGTAGGCACTCTAAGATGGTTTGCTAGAATTGGAAGATGTCACTGGTTTTAAGAAATTTTAGTATTACTTTTTGTGGTAGTTTTAAGTTTATGGACACATTTCCTCGGCTATATGGTAAAAGCAAAATATCTTTGCATATGCAGGACAGTATTTGGCAAAGAAAAAGATGTAGAATGTGGTTTTTACCACGATTTTTCTTATCTATAACATTTCAGTCAGGAAAAAAGTCTTAATGTGGCTATAAGAACTTGCAAATTTTGTATGGCTGTGTTATTTACGGGAAAGCGGGTTAATTGTGAAAATTGTATAAAATGTAATAAACAAGTAACAATTGTACAGTTGTGTAGAGGGGTGCAAACGTTACAATTTTATAAGGATGGCCTGATAAACTGGTCTCATACTGATGGCCAACTGGTTACGTCAAACCAGTTTGGCATCATGTTTGTATTTTTAGTTTCTGTTTTTTGATATTGATTTTATTTAAAGAAATCAGCTGATTACTATTGTATTGAATATAAGAGAAATATGTGGTGGAAAAATTTGTTTCAATCCATGCCCAAAAACAAAAATGGTAGTAAGCAGTTCATCTACTTGCTTGTCAAACTACCTTTTATATTTGTCTGATTTGAGATAGTGGAAATTATTTAACCATAAAGTGCCTACTTTATGGTTAAATACAATGGCATTGGAACGACGCTGATGCTGGCAGACAATACTGACATAATTTCGAAACAAGTAGAAAATGGTTGCGTCGACCGCACTGCCAGCGATCAATGTATATTTTAGAATTGCAGCTAGGGAAGTTCGAAAATTCATTTAGATGTTTAACAAATAACTTATTATACGGAAATTTATTATTTGTTCGTAACAGGATAACATATGATTATTAATATAATAACATAAACAGTTTGCTGGGTATTGTAGACAATAATTTTTTATAGCATTCAAATGACTCAATCAAAATTTGATTATTATTATTATATTACGACATTTGTGCGTGTAAAACTTGTATTTTAACCAAATTTTAAGGCATCTGCTAGGTATTGTTGAAGTAAATATATTTTTTTTTAGTATTTAAGTGGCTGTCGCTTTGAATTTGACTATTTCAATTATTTTAAGACATAGTAAGGTATCTGTCTGAAAAATTGCAAGCACTTAGCTTCATGCGTATAAGATTAGTCAGATTTTCAATCAAATCATACGGGCGTGTGCTAGGTTTTGCGAAAGAAAATATATTTTTCATTGTTGAATTGGCAGTCCGTCTATATTTGATACAAAATTGTTTCTTGCACAAAACCTAGCAGATGTCTTACAATGTGAATAAAAATCTCACATCTCTCACATGCATGAAGCTAGGTGCTTGTAACTTTTCAAGCATGTTTCTTATATATATCATAATTTTAACAGTGAAATTCAGAGCAAAGGCCATGTAAATATTGTAATAAAAATGTTTTTCTCACATGAAACCTTGCAGATGCCTTAAAATGTGATTAGAAATCTCACAACTCTTACACATATCAAGCTAGGTGCTTATAATTTTTCAGACAGATACCTTAGTATGTCGTAATATAATTGTGACAATCAAATTCAGGGTGATGGCCTTAGAAATACTGAAAAAATATGTTTTTCTTGCACAAAACTTAACAGATGCCTTACGATGTGGATAAAAATCTCACAATTGTTACACGCATGAAGCTAGATGCTTTAAAATAAATGTAATAATCATATTCAGAGCGACGCAATAAAGAAAAAGCGTTGGAAATAAAGTACGACATATTTTTGAAAGTGGCGAAGAATAAAAAATATATAAGTGAGTGTTTATTACGAATAAGTAAAATTATGAAAGGAAATGGAATGATTTGAAAATGAGATCATTATTGAATCGTCTGCAAGGGTTCGAGTGGTATGATTCAAAATGAAGAATTCAATACGAATTTAATACAGTGTATGATAAGAAGGGATGTTGACTTGCTATGGATAAATCTTGAAAGACTGGACGGGAAGATGTACAAAGTCACTATCTTTGACTAGAGATCTTTAGGTTTATAAAATGAATAGTGTAATGAGGCTAAAGAGATACGAGGCATAAAAAAAATGGGTTGGACAGGGAACCAAAGTTTTGTATAATATTAAACATAAGTAATAATATAGTTCAACTTAACGAAATTCAATGCCCGTTGAGTAATAATAGTGTACACGACACTACTAATGATAACTCATACTTTGCTTTAACTTATTACACATTGAAAAAAAATTATAAACATGGTGATTTGAGGAGGCTATGATGTTGAATGTGTAAGTTGACTTATGATAAGAAGCTGCTGTGTTTTGGTGTTTGAGGTTTTTCCTAATGAGTTCTTGTATAGTAACAATTTAGTTTTATGCGAAATTTAATTTTTCCTGTGATATTAGTTTAATATTGATTCTGGTAAGAATAAAATGGAACTAAATATTGTCTAAGTTGATACCGTTATTAATTAAATTACTCGCTATTGCTAATTTTTTTTGCAATGGCCAATAGTAACTGATGTTACATATAAAAATATGATATTATTACTGTTGCTAGTAATGGTACAATAATTAAAATTTATTATTGTACCATTACTAGCAACAGTAATAATATCATATTTTTATTTAATTGTATGATGTCATTGATTTTATGAGAGTAATTTATTTTCTTAGTGCAAAAAAAGTATTCAGTATTGTCTGTTTAAATGACAGCGGCAACGTCGCGAGGTAGCTGTGAGTTCAAGAAGCCACACCATACGCCAAATGGTCGCCCCCATCACCGTTTGCCTTCCTCCCTCTATTCCAATAAGGTGAGTCAAGTTAATGGAAAAGATGTAATTTTGTATAATTCACTGACCATATATGCATAAATTAAGTATTATTTAAAAAAAATTACTGGTTTAAAAAAACAAAGAGATAATGTTGATAGAGAACTGATATTGTACGGCCTGATGGATGTGATGAGGTTGAATTGAATTTTGATTTTCATCCGTGGCATTAGATGATTTGATTTTCGTCCATGGCACTGTAATAATATAAATTAAATAGATTTTAAATATAGAAAACAATTGCGAATGTATTGACTTGATATATGTGAGAATATTATTACAAAATAATTTAATGATCATTAAAAAAAATTAGAGATAACCTTATCTTGGACTATGATATGGAGTAACTTTCGATAAAGTGACATTTTGTCATTCGAATATGAAAAGATTGCCGTCAATGAAGTTGTTTATTAAAACATTAATATTTTAGCGAAATATGTGGATGATATTTATTTGCTTTATATTAATTATTTTTACTTTGTTATTACTTTGATTACAAGAAATGAACATATGCGTAGAACTTTCTGTGAATATTTAATATTTTGTATAAATATTATAAAGTAAATGGACAAGGCTCTTGAGTTAAATTTTACTTTAGATTATTTACATCAATTTAAATGAGGAAATACTTTCAAAAAAACTCATGCTAGTATTAAACATTTTTGAAAATGTGACTGTATGACTTTGGAAAGTCGTGTAATGTCATACTTCTATAGTCACATAGGTAATGGTTAGTAAGATGTCGAGTAGAGCTCATCATTAGTCGGTATAGTACTTGAATATAAATGTGTGTGACCCTGTTAAAAGAGACGAACTAATATTATGTCTGGTTTCTACGGGTTTATCAAACCATTGAGCTTTTAAATAAATTAGGAAAAAATTTTCCTTCGGCTGAAACGGCAGTTGTTACTAAACCACATATATTTTATAGAATGTTATTGTTTTCCAAGAAATTACTATTTCTCTTAATTTATATGCTATTTCCAATTGAGAGATAATAATTGATGGTAGAAATGGAAATTCAAAGGAAATATAAAATTTTTTGTGCTTTTAAAAATTATTTATTTCTTACGGAGTGATGGTAGAAGCGCTACGGAGCGGAGTAAAAGCGAATTATTGTCTAGCTTCTTTTAGTTGGTGAAGTAAGTTAATATTTGAATATTAACGTGTATCGGTTTGTAAGTCAACTCAGTGTTTGCTGACAGATGTCATTGAGTTTTATATTTTAATTTATAAATTTTAAACCTCTAATTACATGTATTTCAATTCATGATGTTACACACATGTACAGTATGTACATGTATTTAGAAATGTTTATAATCGCTTATAGTGTAATCGTTTTTTTTTGTGTTTTATTATATTCAATTATTTGTATGTTACAGACGAGCGATGGAACGTCATGGCCAGTGCATGGTCAACCGGTACCCCCACGCTTCCACAATGGCACTGTGCAGCCGGTTAGTATATTTACCAGAAAATGTCTTAGAGAATGCTTGATTTAGAGAACAGTCTCATAAAATTTTATAACTATTGTTAGTAAGAAATGTTACCTTGATGACGATTACATAGCAATCCAAATGGGGCGATGATGCACTCAGTAGCACTCGTACGTCAGTACCGCTAAAATGCGCATAACTAGCGACTTGACGTTAATTTTATATTTGGGATGTACTAGCTTTTATAGCTCTAAATTTTTAACAGAATATGCTGTCATTATAGATTTTATTTACTGCAGAAAGTTATGTTTTATATACCTTTTTGGTATATAAGTGTAAGCAATTCTAACGTAATTTCGAAAATAAAGTAATTTTGAATTTAAAGTAATTTCCATTGAAAAAAACTTTTTATTACTGGTTTTTTATATTTTCTAGTCTAACATTAGTTTTAACATTAACAGCTTTTTTATTTGAGAATACTGATAGTTGTGCTAGGGAAGATTTATAATTAATCACACAGCAACTCCTGTTCATTATTAAAATATTGTTTCACAAGCCACTTGTCTGCATTTACAGAATTATTATAATAGTTTTGACATCAAACCTAAGTCATAAACAACTCTAATGTTGATGTTAAATTATAAACAACAGTGTTTCTCCAGATGAGTATAACTATCCTGTGGTTTCTTATCCAGAAATAATAAGGACATCTTTGGAAATAAAACTATTACCAGCTAATATTCAATTAGCTAGTAAAGACCTCTTGAAACCTACTAGAAAGTTTGAATATTCTGCGTAGCTCATTTTCCGTTTATATCAATATTGACGCCAGTTAGTCCTGTCCTCCATAGACATTAACTAGTTTGTGGCTCCATCATATAGTATTATATTAATTTGCAAAATTAACAATAAATTTTGTCCTCTTTATATCCCATAGAAACATAGCGATTACAATGTTATGAATTTATTTTTTCACAGTCAGGACTAGTCACATTTTGAGACATTTAAAGATTTTAAAATATTTCTTCAAGAAATTTATTTAAAACAGAAATATTTTAAATGTAAATTTTAGCACACATCACTATATCAAGGTATGTAACTCTCAAATGAAAGTCGGATAACTTGTATTCTTAATTTCCTTGCAAATAATTTGTCCAGAGTTTAAACCCATTATTGATCAATGTTTTATTTTTGTTTCAGAAAAGCATCGAACCAAATACTCCCCAGATAGAAAATATATTAAAGGTAAGTTCAAAATGTACTGAAGCATTCTTGGTAATTTCAATTAATTTATATAATATTCCACTTTAATATTTTGATTGTGTACGCATTACAGGAGATGCAGGCGCTCCCGTCGCAGCCGCTCTCTGCGATGGTGGCCACGCCACGCAAGGAACCCGACTCCATTTTCCATTTCAACCCCATTATGGCCACTAAGGTATAAAATTTCTCTCCTTTTGTTTGGCACAGGTTTTGTTTGGTCTATTGTTAATTTCCGTATGTACCAACTACGAAAATTATCTGAATAGTACATCTCATTTTTCTATAAGCTTATTTAGCAAATTAAAAATATATGAGCAAAAGAAACATAGCGATTACAATGGACATATGCATGTCATCCTTTTCATTGTAAAAGTCCCCTCTTAGGAAAGAATGAAATAGAAAATGTTCCACGTAATAGGTTCATACTCATAACGTGCTATACTCTCGGGCAAGCTAGCTGAGTTCATATATTCATTACTATGTATTCTTCATTCCATCTAAACTCTATTGCATATAGACATTTAGTGCGCATCTGTTCATCGACAGTCTCTAAAGACCCATCACAAATGGTTTTGTTATAGTGGCATAGATCATTCACAAAGATGAGGATTTGTCTTATTATAATTAATAGTATGGATTATTACGAAAGTTTTTGTACTTTCTTTGGATGATGATTTCTTAATTTACTTTGATTGTGTAATGCATTTGGTGTCAGTCTGAGCCGGTCTGTGTGGAATTTTTAAAATTTTTCTTGTGTACATATTTATTTTCATTTGTTGGATTATTCTAAGCTTCATAGATAAATTTCATACATCATTTTAATTTTACATACTTTTAACCATCATTAATGTCTAGCACAATAATAGTGTTATATGGAACCATTTTATGGGGTCTTATGCGTCTTGCAATATTTGTCAAATAAATGTAATTCATCGGATCTAATTTTAAAAAACATTTGAAAATTCAATAGTATCGTTGTTAGGAGTTACCATTTAGTGTGAATAACAGTATCATAGTATTGTTTACTCATGTTTTTATTTTCATTTTAATTAACTAAAACAGGAGACAATAATATTTTTATATTAGGTTTTCCTAAGTATGTATAAATTATGAAGGAAAGTTTTCAATATCTTAAATGGTATGGTTTTGTATAGAGAATTTGGTAAGTAGCAAGTAAAAAATATTGAATACTTATTACATGTGTTTACATTGCGTACTCATAACCGAATAAACGATGCGCATGTATACGTTCTATGTACAGCTTAGTATTTTGTAACAGATATATTTGTACCAAGTAATTATACAAACTCATATGAAAAAATACTGTATAAGTACTTGTCAAGAAATGGAATACTGGAAAATTTCCAAAACAGTGAGAAGATAAAGAAGAATAGTGCGAAGATAAAGAATTTCTGTGGAAAAAATGAAAATATGAAAGTTCACAGAAAACATTGAAGACAGACGAGTTTCCTCAGGTTGAAGATAGCCTGTATTTGTGGTTTTTACAAGAACGCAAATGGCATACGCCTATTTCAGGAGAACTTTTGAAAGGAAAGGCTAGATTTTTTTACAAAATCATGAATAACGATGACTTTCATGCCAAGGTTGTTTGGACAAATTTAAAAGACGATTTGGTATACGGATGTTAAGTATGACAGGTGAAAAACTGTCGTGTGACACTGACGCAGTTGAACCTTTCAAAGAGGAGTTCAAAAAAGTGATTGATGAAATAGGTTTAAGTCCAGACCAAGTGTATAATGTGGATGAGAGTTGGTTATTTTGGCGGCTTTTACCTAATAAAACCTACGTTCATCAAGCTGAAGCTGGTGCGCCTGGACGCAAACTCGCAAAAGATAGAGTCACATTTATGCCCTGTTCAAACGCCAGTGGTACGCACAAGATGAATATGTTAGTGATTGGTAAAGCAAAAAAGCCTAGGTCTTTTAAGAATGTTCAACTTGTCGTTGATTATAAAGCTTAAAATAATGACCAAGTAAGTGTTCGTGGAATGGTTTGAACAACTGGTTGTACTATCAGTGAAGAAATTCTTAAATAAACAGAAGCTTCTCCAAAAAGCATTGCTTATTTTGGATAACTGACCTGGTCACCCTCATGAAGAGGATCTGAACATAAAAGACAGTTTTATCCGTGTTATATTTCTGCCTCCCAATGTAACACCCATTCTGCAACCTATGGACCAAAATGTGATACAGGCCATTAAAATGCAGTACAAAAAAAGCCTTCTGTACACGGTTTTGTCTAAAAATGAAAACGTGATTAAATCGCTAAACTAAGTTAACTTGACAGATGTGGTTTTCTCATTTGCCAATGCTTGGAATAATCTTAATAAAAAAGTGATTGTGATTGGGCAAACTTGTGGCCTAACATGGACCTTCTGGAGAAATATCAGAAAAAAATAAATGAAACAGCCATTGATAACAGTGACTTAAATCAGCTGAGAGACGTTTTCAATGAACATAGATACAACAATTGAACAATGTTTTGACAAATGATGATGTCCGCGACTGGCTGACTGACGATGAAAGGGAAGAAAACCAGTTTTGGTCAGACGACGAAATCGTAGACTCTGTGAGCACAATAGAAGAGGATTGTGAAGACGGGAGCGGGGGAGGGGAAGTGACACCAGCTGTTCAGACAATACCACACGACGTAGCCGTTCATTCCTTCGCTACATCTATTACTTGGGCAGAAGAAAATAGCATCTCTGCTCGTGACATTTTAGTGTTGAAACGTCTTCAAGAAAACGTATTGAAAATGTCATTTAAATTAATAAACTATTTTATGCCTTCAACTTCAAAGGAATAATGCAAACAACACTATGTACATTAAAATAAATAATTTGTCCAGGTATATATATATATAGGATATGCGTATTTTTAGTACATTCCAGTAATCCGGTGTTTTCTGTAATCCGGCAGTACCCTGGTCCGATATCTGCTGGATTACCGAGAGAATACTGTATTTTTCAGACAGGGAAAATAAAGTAGTGATAAACATTTTCTAAATATAGTGTATAAAGTGGGGCGTCATTTGAAAGAGCGATTAAAAGTAATAAAAAAATTCTAAAATATTTCAGAGATATTGCTGGAAAGATACATAAAAATCGTATTTCCACCATCTATGAAACTGATAAAACTATGGAAAGCAAAACAGCGTTACTAGAACTTTTTCCTAATATAAGACGATCAGCACTCAATACATTCGGCCATTATTAAAATTTATTACTATTTAGTAACAGATGATTTAAATTATGGCCGAATGTTCTAAAGGAAGAAAAAATAATTCAAAATAAAAATTAGTTTTTTTGTGTACATGAATATCCGTGTTTTGTGCTCCTCGACCACCATCTAAGTTTGTTTGTTTGACGACATTTTCAGATGGGTAATTTGTAGTTAAACAATACTTAAAATACAAAGATATGATTTTAAAACTAATTAAAGAAGTTTCATCGTTTCGTCTATACTTAAATGAAAAGAATAATTTGTTAAATAGAACTAATTGGCTACGATTACGGCTACGGCTGCAAAGCAAATTTCATTAAAATGGCAAAATGATGTATGCATATGGAATAACGGAAACAAAGTTTGATTGTATTCATATGGAATAACGGAAACAAAGTTTGATTGTATTCATATGGAATAACGGAAACAAAGTTTGATTGTATTCAAAGAATAAAACAGTTGAAACCAGTTCCAGAGAAACTATGGGTGTATGAATAAGCACCCTAAAAATTCAAACCTTAAAAATCAAATAAAAAAAGAATTATTTTGGAAATAGATTAGTTACTTAGATTAATTGTTTGCGAATTTAATGAAATTCAAATTAATTGATTAATTTTGATTGTGTTATAGGTTGCAGAGGAATCTCCTGCTGTTGCGCCCATTGTCAATACCAAGATGCCCCCACCCAAGTCGAGTATGTATATATTACATTAATTTGTTTGTTAAGGGATGAGAGTAAATTTAGTGAGAGTAATTTGGGATTAATTATTTCTCATGCTTATGAGGGACTAATGTGTCACACGGAGGTCCTATGGCCTATGCATGGATTTAGCATAATTTTGGTAATGAAAGTTTCTTCCAATAATTCTAAATCATCTATACGGTTATCTCATTGTAATTGAAATATGTATGTTTGAAAGGGGCGAGCGCAAGCGGTACTTATATGCTGACACTTCCCTATAAATATTGCTATTGGTATGATATCGGTAGATCCTTACTTATTGCGTAAGAGTCTTACTTTCTATTACATTCGCTACTTAAAGCAAGCATAAAAATTTGTAAAAAGTAATAATATAGTTTATTTGTGGCAGACTTACTTAATTCCTTGGATGTACATGAAGAAAATGCGTCAACTATTTGTTATGCTAATTTCAATAAAATAATGCACATCTCTGAAATTTAGCATTTTATTGTAATGAAGTTGTTTACATAGGGAAAAATGAAGTTATAATCTAGTCGAAGCATTTAAGCCATATTTATGTAGCTATGAATGCAAAAAATAATAGTAAAAATGAAAGAGAAATTCGCAACTTTCTGTAAAAAAAAGTTTATAAAGGAAGTTTTTATAAAATGCAATTTTTGTTATTAAATTAAAAAATTATGAACAATAAATAAACGTAAATGCAAATAAAAGAAAATCACTTATACTAATAATGATTTATGTTATCTTTAACATTTTGTGAGCTATCTCAAATCTTTATGTAAAATACGATAATTGGAAGCAACAATCGGAGACGTACCCAAGTTCAGTACTAACAAGTAATATAATTACTTTTGTAACAATTCTGGATCTTTTATGCATTCAGGATGATAAAATTCTATATAATAATAAAATATTCTAAAAACTTTCATATCCATTAGTTTAGAAAAAGTTGCAGAAAAGGTCACAAAAAAGAAACTGCAATTACAGATTTTGTTTATTTAAGAATGTTGTACACGAAGCATCATTGTAAACTAAATAAATTGAAGTTTTTAACAGTATAAATTGAACAAACAATTGAATACAAATAATAAACAAAATAACAAATCTAAAACAGATAAACTTTATTGGCAATAGTGGCAAAGTTTTGTATAGGTCAAAATGAAAAGTCAAAATAAAGTATCACTGACTTAAATTACAAATAAATTACTCTCTTATGTTCATAATGCAAATGTTTATTCAAATTGGCAAAATTCAATAATATTACTAATATATTTCATATTTTAAAGAGAAGATGAAGGAATTGGTGGCCATTAAAAAATTATTTTGCAATTGCCATTTTATTTATTTATGAATGTTATATAGGGAAAAATATTATATACCCCTGTAAATTAGATAAATAGACATTTTCTACGGAATAGGCTGTTGGATTATAACATTATATACACTGCATTAAAATTCAGAAATCCTATTCACAACAAATTGCTATCTTGTATTCGCAGTGGAACTGTTTATTCATTATGCAAAATTCAACGTGTATTACTATTGTATTTTGTAAATAAACTTGGCGATGTCCCTTGTAAGGGACTAGCATGTCCGACGGGTTAGTAAAAGAAAATAATTTCCACTAGAAGGTGGAAATATTTTTGATATGGATAGATTTTCCATAAATGTTAACAGTGCGAAGTTATGGCAATATTAACAATATAATCGTTTGTCAAGCTGCTTGACATAAGTAAACATTGAACCCAAAAATAGATAAAATTGTTAATAATAAAGATTGATAAAGATATCTGAAGGCTATCAATATGTATAGTTGAATAAGCTACCCATGAAATTAGCCAGAAGTGAGATACCATAGTCTGTTCACATAAAAATAGTGTTATGTTAAATGAAACTCTGCAGAAATCTAAAATCTGGTCTAATTTTAGTGAAAGAGCCGAAAGAAAAGTTCTTAAAATTTATTGAACCTATTGATAAAATAAACTTTGTGGTAGTATAATGTTTCTGGAGATATTATCTTTAAAACAAGTTAATAAAATTTAAAGTGTAAGGGTTAGAAATCAGATAGACTAATAATATTGACAATTTGATTATAAGTCGACTGAGCCCGAATTGGCCCAAACTTTAAACTAATCTAAATAGATTACAATCAATTGCGTGTCCATACTGAAATTATTAAAATCTTTGTAACTTTTGAAATTTATGGTGAACTGAAACATTTTAATTGTCAATATTACTCTCTTACTATCCCGTGCCTAAATGGTATCTTCATATTATTAAAAGCACCAACAAAGATAGAGACATCACCTAATCACTGTGTGGCTATTAGTCAGAGATGCTGCCGAGATTCTCTTGATTCACAATAGGGTAGTTGACTACTCCTAAATTTGCTGTTTTAGTAAATGTTATGAAAATGTAGGGTAATTAAAAACCAGTAGTAAAAAATAAAAATTAATTAAAAAGTTAGCAAGTTATGAGACTCTAAATTTAACAGAACAGCCAGAGTGGAGATATCTCCCTGTATCATTCAATCTCATAGACTGCTACAGTCAGTCGGTCAGGTTATTACCGAAAATGACGTTACAATTCAGTATTGCCATCCTTGTACAAATGTTAAGTTTATACCTTTATATTGACTGTCATTTTTTAAGATTTGTCAAAAATTTTTTCATTAATAAAACAATTTCATTAGTAAAACAAAATAAGTCAAGTATTCTTATGGGCGTGAGTCTCGGTAGATAAAAAGCTGTGTTTTTATTGTTTTCTTGGGATTATTTTTTTCCTTTCTAGGTATGGGCTTATTAGTTGCTCAGTGTTATGTGTAACACTTTGTCATTTTGATGGTTTAATTCTTTTTTGCATATTTCTGATCAGAGTGTCGTGTTTCATTTTGGTTTTTATTACTTTGTTATGGTTTTTTCTTTATTTTTAAATGTTAGTTTAACACTATTGCATTTCTAGTTTGTGTCTTTTTAATTAATTTTTGGTTATTTACTTGTGATTAGGTGATGTGTTTCGTTTTAATTATTTGAATGTATTCCACATTACGCCGGTATGGTGATGTTGTATGATGAATGTCCACTATGTACCGACAGCGGAAGAAGAAGAAAGATGCTTCACAAATAGGATGATCAATTTTCTTCTGTATTGTTTTCTAATCTATTCTGCAATTTAATGAAATTGACATTTTTATTCATTCTATATATCAGTCTTCTAAAATTCTACAAATTTTACTGCTGATTTTACCTTACAAGATATTGCATAATATGCTGACTTGTTTGTATATATTTTGTAATTAAATTGAGGTCAATAAAACATTTTTTTTAAATCCAGGTGATTAAAAAAAAAAATGTATTGTTAGAGCTGTATTGAGACAATGGTTAATTTGTAAAGATATTAAAGGGGAATTAAAAGTTCCAAATTTAAAGTAACTTAATTTATGAAAGTTTTCGACTCTGAAGTTCCACAGAGTGTTCAGATACTAACCACACTATTTTAGAGAATGAGGCTAATTGGCTCTTGATAAGCAAATGTTTTAAAACATTTGCCAATTTTACATGACCCCACTTCAAGGATTCAAAGTTTAAAGTTACCGTACAAAAAACTTACCAAGTATGTGTAGAACTTGCACTACAATGGTTCCTTCTGTACATTTGGACACATAAAAATTTAAGGGATGTACTATTTTTATTAAACTTTTTACAATTATTACTTTTTCTCAATGTAAATCTATTGCCTACTGAATGTTTTACAGTCATAAAAACGTGGTACATAGTTAAACAATTGTAAGATCGAGGATAATTGCTATAGTTTCTTGTAATCTATCAGTCTGATTTGATCAACTCCATTTGTTTCATGATTTTTGTTCAATATTTTCAGTAAGTGGTTGAAAAGGTCATTTTCGCATTTTTTAAGGAGTGACTTCTTAAATGAGCAATTTAAAATTATTAAAAAAAATTTTTTTTATTCCTTATATAAAGCTCTGTATATAAAGTCCCAAACATTTTTTTTGAGTACTTTATTAGTTGAGCTAGTGTATTTTAGATTTTTAGTTATTAAAGTATGTTAATGTACACAATTGATACATATGGTGGACTTATTTTACTTTATTTACTATTCATAAGATGGACTATTGTATTATTGTACACAATGATACATATGGTTGTGAGATTGTTCTCGTAGGGTAATCTCTCACAACCAATCAGAAACCAGTCCAGATCCGTGCGTCGAGTGGCCGGGAATCGAACCTGGATACCACGCCGTCAAAGGCATACGGCCCTGATTAACCTATAAAATATGTGGGTTAAGAAGATGTATTATTGTGCCTATTTTTAAACTTCTACATCTCATAGTATTGAGAAAATAGGCTGTCACAGACGGACAGACAGACATATGAGTGATCTAAGGGTTAGTTTTCCCTTTTGGAACTCTAAAAACAACAAAAGTCTTTCCGTCATCTCCCAGCCGCAGATAGTCTTTCCTACATTTAATAGCCCTGTTGAACCATACATTTGGTGTTTCTATAAAAAATTAAAAGTAATGAAAGGTTTTTCACTCATAATGGATTCCAGTACCTTATAGTAGATGAAGAAATTAAAAATTTACACAAATCATTTGATTTGTGCTATCATTTGGAAACATTGTCTTGAGTTTACAGCTGAATGTCGTGCATTTTAATGGAAGGCGAAGGTAATATTGGCAGTTTTTAAAAAAATGGGCTTTCACTCAGAAGTATATATTAAAGGCTGCTACAATATGCGAGTCGGAAAACAGAATTGAGCAAAGCCATAACCTATTTAACTTATTTACCAGAATTTTAACTCTGTATAATCCTTTGGTACTTTTAATGAATTTTAATTTTGCTTTTAACAATTCACTAGGCTCAAGTAATTAATAAAAAATAATATCTCGGAGAAAATGTGTTATCTAAATTCCTTTCTGAAAGATATACATAGGAAATGAATAATACAAAGTGAATATTGAAGTTAACATTGATATTAATTTTGTATCAAGGTTTCAATAAAGATTTTCTCAAAATAGCACGACGTAGCTCCATAGAACAGGATGTAAAAATGTGTAAAACATTTTTTCAGTCTCGTTTGCAAATACAATTTCAAACATAATGAAATTAAATTCAATTTTAACCTCTTTCTCAGAAATGGGTGATGTCAACATGTGTCTTAATAGCTGCTTGATTAGCAGTTGTGCAGCGATTACACGGAATGGGCCTTACAAGTTCATATTTTAGAACATATGTGGCATTCAATTTCATTTTGATATCTCCTCATCAATATAGTGTGTGATTTTATAGGAGCTAGATTTGTTTTTTCTCACTCAAAATGAATTCAAATAATTAAGTGTTTTGTTTTAGAAGAATTAGGAAATGGTAATACTGATATTAGTGTTGCCTGGATCAAAATGTCTACATACAACCAGATTACGATACTGCGACTGACGTTTCAGAGACTGAGATTGATTGTGATTCTGGTGACGAGCCCTAATGTAACTTGTCAAGTAATAGGCCATATATTTAGGAAAAAAATCAGATACAGGGAGCAATTAAAGTGGTATAAAGTTCCTTATCGGACTAGTTTTGGAGCTCCGAGTCATAATATTATTAGATATCAATATTCACCCCAATATTATTAGATATCAAAAGTGCAGCAATTACTCCTGTATTAGAAGAACAAAATGGCCACATTTGTTCTTTTTTACAGATTGATTGTCATTTACAGCATCAACTCTTATGTGTTTTTCAAATTCCAAAACCCAGAAATAGTTATCAAGGTTGACTGATACACATTTTTGAGTACAGTATCCGACGAGCTTTGTTAACCTCATATGTTGGTTAACAAAGCATCACCATTATAATCAGAGAATTTCTAGAGATGTTTGCACTTCTATCAAACGAATTTTGAAGGTAGAAAATGTAGAGCCTGTACCTTCCACATCTCCGAAGCTTGAAAAATGAGGGATATGCACGATATGTCCAGCAAAGAAAAAAAAGTTGTGTAAGAAGTGTATGTAATCTGCGTGCCTAGATATTGCCTAAACAAAATTTGTTTATCGTATTTCCGTCAATAAATCTTTATTTTTTTTAATGAAAGCATCAAACTTAATATTTTTTTAGTTAATTATTTAATTTATAACAAGAAAAGAAGATTAGTTTTATTTATTTTTGGTTCCAAAAATTTCGAAAAATTCATAAGTCATAAAAATATAAGCAAAAAACTGGAAATTACTTGAAGCGTGTGATTAAAGTTCTTTTTTTTTTAAAATTATATATTAGCTGTTTTACTTACAAGACAAAATAATAAAGTTATAAATAACATGGTCTATTTAATGTCTTCTAGAAAATATCTATCAAAATTATTAATTTTTGAAACGATGTCAATTTACCTCTCCAATAGCGAGACAAAATCCACTTCACCAATTGAAACTTAAATAATATATCCATAAGTATCAATACATAAATGAGATCAAAGAGCATATTAACGGATGAACTATGCATGTATCTACGTAGGAAAATCAAAAATTGTAAATCATTTAATGCTCACAGTAATAGTACGAAGTTTATATATATATATATATACACACATATACATAAACACACACACATATATATATATATATATATATATATATATATATATATATATAAATATATATGCTTAATTAGCCTTTGAATTAACAGCCTAGCCTTTTTACTAAACGGTGCCGTTCGACCAGCGGCCTGAATGATATTCAAGCATTCAATCAAACAGCTAGGCAAATAACTTGGTTCAATAATGTATAATGACTTGCCTAGCCGAGACATTTAAATTTAATTCCATTTTCTTCCACCTCCCGCTGAAACCCAAACTGCAAATATGGTGTCAACAATAGGCAATATTTCTGGTGTCTCTCAAAATTTATATACGTTTACGTAAGAAAATAGAACTATGGAAGTGTGTAGTGACAAAAATAATGTAGACTTAGCTGTTACTGTCTCAAGCAAGCAAGCAATCAAGTTTGAGTTGCTGGTTGAATATGACCAACAGCATCAAGGTAACAGTGATTTGTTTTTTTTTTCATAATATATTGTTCTGTGATTTGTGTTTTTTTTTTTTTTTTTTTTTTCTTTTCAATCATCATGCGATCGGCTTCATAAGCCCTTAACAGATCTGTTGTAGGAGTTTATTGGCAGGAGAGATCTATTCCTCCTGTAAGGAAATTGTCTGTTATTCTATTATGATGCTGATTATCTAATCAAGTCCAAAGTGTGTTGCCTTTTGAGCCTTCTGTCATTTAATGGTTCACATAATGCTGTAGCTAGGGTGTTTGTATGAGCTTTTAAGCGGTTCTGGTAAGCTTTTGCTTTATGTTCCACTTCTTCCATAATGGTGTTCATCTCTGTGTACTCATGCAATTCACTCGTTTTGATAAACAGAGGTGCATTAGTTATTGTTCTGAGTGCTTTGTTCTGCATTCGTTGCAAAATTTCCACGTTAGATTTTTGTGCTGAACCCCACAGCTCACTTCCGTATGTCCACACCGGCTTGATTACAGTTTTATAAATGAGTATTTTATTTTTCAAGGTGACATGTGATCTTCTGCCTATTAGCCAGTTAAGGTTTCTGAGTCGTATGTTCAATTCATCGCGTTTCTTCTGGATATGAGTTTTCCATGTTTGCTTCCTGTCAAGATGCATGCCCAAATACTTTGCTGATTCTTGATGTGGTAGAATGTCGTTTCCAAGTTTAATTGGGGGACAATTGTCCTTTTTCAAAGTATAAGTGACATGCACTGATTTGGTGGAGCTGGCCCTAATGCGCCACTTTTCCATCCAATCGTTAACTTTGTATAGGTGGCTTTGCAGAACTAAAGAAGCTACACTAGGGTTTTCATGGTTACAAAGTGCAGCGGTGTCATCAGCGAATGTGGCAGATAGGACATTATCTGTTGTGGGTATATCTGCTGTGTACATCAGATATAAGATGGGGCCCAAAATGTAACCCTGCGGTACTCCAGCTTTCACATCGTGGAAGGCAGAGTATGTGTCGTTGATTTTAACTCTGAATATTCTATCCTCCAAATACGATTTCAAGAGTAGGTAGAAGTTGTGAGGAAGGTGTTTCTTCATTTTGAAAAGCAGACCCAAGTGCCAAACCTTATCGAATGCTTGTTGTACGTCGAGAAAGGCGGCTGAGCAGTACTGCTTCTTCTCGAGAGCTTCTCTAATCGTAAAACTCGGTGAACCTGTTCTATGGTTGAATGGCCAATACGAAAACCAAACTGATGTTGCGGGATGAGATCGTTTTCGTTAAGTATTCGTATCAGTCTTCGCAAGATGATCCTCTCAAAAAGTTTCGACAAAACCGGCAGTAAACTAATTGGCCTGTAAGATGATACAAGATGTGGAAGCTTGCCAGGCTTTGGGATCATGATTATTTCTGATATTTTCCATATCATTGGGACATATCCAGTTCTAATAACACTGTTAAAAAGGTGTGTTAAGGCGATGGAAGCCTTTTTAGGTAGTTGTCGTAGAATTTCAGCTGTTATCAGGCAAAATCCAGGAGCCTTGTTTAACTCAAGACCTTTTATTTCCCTTTGGACTTCGCGAGGCGAGCAGCTTTGCATTGGGAGACATAGCTGCTATAGGTCAGTTTCTAGGTATTCTTGTATTTCCTGTTCGGTTTCTAAGTCACCGCTATTTGGAGTGAAGACTTCATACAAGAAATCTCCAAATACTTCAGCCCGTTCTTTGTCCGTTCGTGTCCAAGTATTGTCGTTCCTCCTGATAGGATGTTGTGCAATCTGAGGCGCCACTCTACTACTTTTTACCGTGTTCCACAATGAGTATTCATTTTTAGCTTGGGGATTTAGGTTTGCCAATTTATCCTGTAGGGTTTCCTCTTCGATGTCTTTAAGGTATTGTTTTAAATCCGCAGCTGCTTTATTAAACGCCCTTTTGTCTTCGGAGTGTCGACTGCAGTGCCACACTCTTCTGAGTCGTCTCTTCTCCAGGATCTTGATTTTTATATCTCTAGGGCATATATATACCTAGGTATATTCTTACTACCATGATTTAACGTGGTAACCGGTGTACAGTACCAGGCAGCTGTTTGTATTAGGTTTGTTAAGGTTGTTGCCTGTTTTTCGATGTCATCCTTTGTTTTAAGTGCCACTTTCAGGTTCAGGTTTTCGTTTATGTAGTCTCTGAAAGCATCCCAATCGGTTTTTTTGGTGTAAGGTCGCTCTTTCACTGGTCTTACAATTATGGTGGTACTTATTGTGGCTATTACTGGTGTGTGGTCTGAACTGCTGTCTATACTAGTCTCTACGCTCAAGTAGTTATTTGACAGTCCTTTATATACAAAGAAATCCAGAAGATCTGGTTTTCTATTTCTGTCTGTAGGCCAGTAGGACGGTTCACCTGTACTTAGAACACGCAGTTTGTTTTTGTCAATACTTTTCTTCATTTCTCGACCTCTAGGTAAAGTCAGTCTTGATCCCCAGAAAACGTTTTTAGCGTTCCAGTCGCCGCCACATATGAATCTATGCCCAAGGGTTTTAAAGTAATTTGTAAATGCTTCTTCCTTTATAGTGTGCTTTGGTGGGCAGTATACAGCCGATAATGTTAGAGATCCTTGTTTATCATGTACCATTACTGTAGTTGCTTGTATTGGCTCTGTTTTGTATTCATGCAATATCTCATGCTTGATGTGTTTTTTGATAATTACAGCTGCACCCGCATGAGCAGTTCTGTCTGGGTGTGATGTCGAATATATGCTGTAATTTCTTAACAATATGTTCTGGTTTGGTGTTAAGTGTGCCTCAGATACCAGAAGTACGTCAATATTTCCATGCTCCAATAATGTTTGTATGTCATATTTGTGGTTGATCAAACCATTTGTGTTCCAGGTTGCTACTTTCAGATTGGCCATTTTAGTGCACGAGTTTGTTGATTACTGTTGTGAGAAGATTCATCATTGTTGACATTTGTTCTAATAGTTTCTCTAGTTTTACAGCTTGTTGTGTGAGTAGAATTTCTAAGTTATTGTTATATTCTGTGGTTGGTGATTTTAAGGCATCTGCATAGGTTTTAGTTTCTATGGGCATTTTGTGTATGTGTCTTGATTTTTCAAGCATGAGGTTATGTTGTGGGCGAGGTTCTGTGGTGTTTGCTTGACCTACACTAGTTGGTTTATTTTGTGTGGTGTTGTGATGTGTAGAAACCCTTACTAGCTTTTGCTTATTTGTTTTTCTAGTAAGTATTTCTTTGTACACCTCGCACCCTTTATAGTTAGCAGGGTGCGCGCCTTCACATAATGCACATGTGGCGGGGGTGTTTCTGTCCTTTTTAGGACAATCAGACGTTTTGTGATCTTGTGCACATTTAACGCAACGATATGGCCGCATGCAGTAATTTTTAGAATGCCCATATTGTTGGCACCTTTGACATTGTGGAATTGTGTTTCTTTTGTGGGGCTCTTCAATTATAATAATTTGGTTGCTATTAGATTTTATTGATTTAGCAGCACTGTTGTGTGGGCCAGCCACCAGATTAACGAAAAATGTTGACGTCGGTATTTTTTCTCGGCCATACTTTACGTTAATAATGTCTCCCTGTACTTTATTACCAGTTTTTTTGATTTCTTCTATGATGGCGCTGTGCGGGGTCGAGTGGTGAAGTTTCTTTATTACTAGACGGCAGCAGCGTTGGTCCTTTCTATTGAATGTGTGGCCTATAAGTCCATTCTCTCGCACAATGGTTATAATTTTTTGATATGCTTGTATGTCTAGGGAATTGATTCTGAGTTGGTTTTTATTTATGGTTTTTAAGAGAAAGTTATCTTTATCAGCAACAGTACAAATTAATTCAGTTAATTTATTGACATTTTCAATACCATACAAGATAATAGGTGGAGGTTTGTATAGCCGTTTTTATTTAGATTTGGGTTCATCTTCTGTCAGGTCAATCTGTAGACCACTAAATCTGTTGGTAGTTTTGACTGTTTCGGGAGATGGCGTCTGTGATAACTTCTTTCGCTTGTTGCCTCTACCTGTTGGAACTCTGCCATTCGGGTGGACAAGGTGTGTTATCGGTGATGTATATTGGAGTCTGACTTTTCTGTTCCATTGTTGGGGGATTTGTGTTGGAGGCTTCAACCTGTGATTCGTTTCCAAGGTGATTTGGAGTCATTTCCAATGTCATATTTTCAGGTTGTTGAGAAGTGATATTATCTTCAAGTTGTTGGGGTCTGGAGATTGGCATTTCACTAATTGAGTTTGATCTAGGTTTGCTTTCAAACATTCCTTTGTGAAGTATCTGCTGAGTTAACACCTTTGTAGGAATGACTTTATTATTTGTGTGATATATAAAAAATAGATACTGTATTCCAAAGAAAGCTATAATAATTTTTCTGTCTCTTCATAAAAGAAATGTCCCAGGAAAATTCATTGTGAAGAAACCATCTGTCTCATGTGATTTTAATACTAGAAGACAAGTCGACCTTATTGATTTTCAGTCCTGTCCCGATGAAGAGTTTAAGTGGCTTTTGAACTGTCAAGACAATGTAATTAAATTTCTAAATTTGTACCTGCTTAAAGCAAAAAAAGCTCATGATTTTGCTTCTGAGCTGATGAAGATTTTTTTTTATTTGGGGTATCCTACATTATACAATCAGACAATGACTGTGAGGCCCCTGAGTGCTAAATTGTTCACGGAATTCCCCTTCGTCCTCAAATCCAAGGCTGACTCGAGAGAATAACCAAGATGCCGAAAATATGCGTCGAGCCTGAATGAATAAATACAAATCACCAAATTGGTCTGTCGGCTGCTTCTTTGTGCAATATTTTAAAAATTCTTCATTCCATCGAATAATTTTAGGATCTCCACGTAAAGCTCTATTCGGAAGTGAACTATACTGGCTATACTTTCAACCTTAGAAACAGAGGAAAAATTGAAAACTTTTACAGACTAAGAACCAGCTATAGCAATTATAACCCTAACAACAATGATAATAATTCGAAAACTGGAATGGAGAATATTGAAAATTTAGAATCAAACTTCACTTGTGCAGTATGCTACAATGACTGTAAAAAGGCTAGGCTGTTAATTGAAAGGGTAAAAATTAGCTAGTTGGCTACGATGTATACATTTACAATAAATATCTTTGATTTAAATTTATGCATTTATTTCATTTTAAAGTCGTTACTAGGCTCACATAACACAAATACATTACAATTTTTTTTATTACAATGGAAGTAGACCTTCAAAAATTTGTTATTTTAATTTTACTTGAATTACATCTTTGCAAATTTTATGCGGATGAAACTTGTAGTTTTGTTTGCACTAAAAAAAAGTATTCACACTGCCTTGTCCTATAATTTGCACAGTTTATAGATTGACAATTTAAGAGAATAAAAAAACCTGTCAAATAAGAATAGAACAAGGGTTCCGTACACATTTGGCCACTTTTAAACATTTAAGAATACATAGAAAATATTTACAAATATATTTGTTTCACTACGTGATATAATTTATGGTGTATATATCCAATATTATAACATTGAGGATAATCATTGCAGTTTTCTTACAATCTTTGCATTGGCTTCTAGAAACCCAATTTTTTTCATAATTTCTTGTTGAGTATTTTTGGAAATAAAAATCAGGGCTGTAGCATTTTTTTGCCTATTTTTCAGTATATCTCAGAAGATGTAAAGTTTTGAAAAACATTTTTGAGGCCCTTATTATTAACCCTTTGAAACGATACCCCTATATAAATAGATATATGTATAGAAATAAAAAGAATGTTTTTCCGAGTACTTAATTTGTCTCGTTCCTAAAATTTCCATATAAATATTTTTAAATGTTAACTATTGAGTTAATATTTTTTATTGCTATACCAAATTCGAAGTTTCTACCTTAAGCGGTTTTTGATAAAATGGCTGTGACAGACAGACTGACCGGTGAGTGATCTTATGTGGGTTCCATTTTATATTTTGGAGTATGAGACTCTAAAAATAGCCACTGTAAACTTTTATTAAACTATATAAAGAGGGAAGATTATTAAAATGAGAGAATATATAAAAAGAAATGAATTAGTATGTTAAAATTTAAACAATATTTTGAATTGTATTAAAACGGGGCACCTGTATTAGGGAATTTTGCAAATGATTAGTAATAATTAGTGTATATTTACCATCATTTAAAGATCACTCTAATAAGCTATTTGACTTATATTGTAAAACTGTTTTTAATTGTTCTGTATTATATTATAAGCATACTACGCTTATATTTTCAGGATATATACCATATTTTTCCTATTTTCATTTTTAAAGTTGAATTACCTAACTCGCGATAAAAACACAGATAAAAACAAAGCGTTCAGTGATAATTTATTTGAATTGTTGGTTTTGGCATCTTAATAAAATCAAAATAATAGCAATATTGTGTTAGAGTGGTTTGCAACTCTGAAGAATTGTGCCTTTTTTCCCCCCTTCTAAAATATCCATATCAATATTTTTTTTTAATTAAAACGATTTTTGAGAAAGAGAATTCTGACAGAGTAATAAGGTTTTCGTTATTTTCTTGTGAAATAAATATGTTGTAACAATCAATATGCCATTTTTAATGGCATATTGATTGGTTGTTTCTTTACGTTTTTATTAATTATTTTATCAGAAAAAGTGGTTCAAAAATAGCACTTTTTGTAATAAAATAATTATTAACGATTTTTGACCTTCATATTAACGATTTGGGACATTCATTTAATAATCTATGTAAGCTTCCAATTCTCTTCTTTGTATCCAATGTTGGACCCATATTATTAACGATTTGGGACCTTCATATTAACGATTTGGGACATTCATTTAATAATCTATGTAAGCTTCCAATTCTCTTCTTTGTATCCAATGTTGGACCCATATTATTAACGATTTGGGACCTTCATATTAACGATTTGGGACATTCATTTAATAATCTATGTAAGCTTCCAATTCTCTTCTTTGTATCCAATGTTGGACCCATATTTTTCTATTTCACTTACGTTGTTTCTTAATTGAATGGCCCAAAATTACGACTACCACCACATGTTGTTCCTTTATGGTGTCGATGTGAGAGTTTTGTGTGAGCAGCCTAAACACTTGTGTAGCGACATCAGTATCGCCTTGTGTGTGAACGGTTCAGACATTAGTGTTAGACGTTTGTCTCGCAAATAGTGTCTAAGTCTATTTGGGTTTTTAGGTTAGGTTAGGTCTGGGCTGGGGTGGTCTTGTCTGGCCTGGTCTGGTCTTGTCTGGCCTGGTCTGGTCTTTTTGCTTATTCATCCAAATATTTATAACAAGTTTTTTTTTTGAAAATACACTTTGTGTGGAAATTATTTTTTAAATAATTTTTTTTAATATATTAGTTACGACCCGATGTTAATTTAGTTAAATATATCATTTGTAATTTATTTCTTTTGCAATATTATAAAAATTGATTACAATAATTATGTTACTGCAAATTTTATACTAAATTAATTTACGTTTATGTTTTTGCATGTGTTAACTGTGTAATGTCGAAAGATAAGTTCATTGTGAATTTAGTGAAAAATAGGCTAGTAATATACAAATTTAAAGGTATTTATTGAGTATTTTTCCAAAAATGAGATTTTATAAACATTTTCCAAATACCTTCTGTAAATTGTAGTGATTTCTGTAAACAAATAATGTATAAAAGATACTTACCTTGCTGTTTTTACATTTTTGAGTTGGGCAGCAAAGAAATCGGCGTTGTTTTTAAAAAAAAAGTGCAACAATAAACGCTACTATTTTAGTAGGTTCCTATTATCAACTTGCACAAAATTTCGCTGCATTTTGAAAATCTGTAAACTGGTGCAAACAACATATATATAATTGTGGTATAATTTCCATGTTGTCAAATATCCTATTGAAACTTTTTTAGGTCATTTTGTTTAAATAGTGAGCTTTTACATAACGATTTTCGTTGTAATTGTCTTTAATATTACTACCGCATTGTCTAGGGTACAACAGAGCCCTGTAGAAACCGGGGATACCAGCGGGATATACGCATTCATTATAGGGCGCATTGTGTGCCTTTACATGTAACTTGTTAAAAGAGGAGCTGTAACGTACTCGATGCATTACGTGGGGTGCGCGCCTCTTCCGCCGGCTGCGCGCGCGCACCTGTCGCGGCCCCCCGCGCCAGTCCGCTTCCACCGTTCACTGTGTGTATTTGTGTTTTGTGTTAAGCACTGAGCACAACTCGTTACGGTCTTCTGTCGAGCGCTTCATGCACACGTAATGCCATTCTAAAGTTTCGACTACACTGATTGATGCATTTTGCAGTAAAGCTCAATCTATTACATATTTTTACGGAAACTGACGTCAAAAGGACTTCCGTCTAAACGAGAGCGACGCTGCAATTACGTTATTATTTTCGATAGAATTCCGCTGCAATTGTGAATTAAACAATAATATTACTAACACACAGAGAGCGTCGTGTTCTCGTTCGATCGATCGTCGTAAGGACTATTGCACCGATCAACAACGGTGGAAATGTGTTTACGTTCGGTCCATATGCACTCGTATGTGAAATTATTGCGATAATACGTTGAACAAGAGCGAAATGCAAGAGACTTAATAGTGTTTCCGCCAATCGTCGAGAGTTTCACAACCGTATTTACTTAGGTGTTGACCGTATTGGGCACGTAAGTACTTAGGAAGACAGCTGTACGCATGTAAGAATTTCGAAGGATAAACAATGAACTTCCGGCGTGTAGTGCGCCTGGCCAAGTGCGTTCATTAACAATAATTCTCTTCTAATTGTATTCCTCGATGCCGTACAAAGTACCTGCCAATTTAGAGATGCTCGAATTACGAAATTGATTTCCTCAATGATGCGTTCGATCGGTTTTACGATGACTACGATTGGCTTTGCTAGAATAGCAAGATGAAAACGTCACTGAGTCGTTAAAATTGACACGCCGGTCAAGAGGGAGATGTGTCCGCGTAAGTGTTTTTTTTCATAATTTGTCATAAATATCAATAAATTATGTTTTATGATTGATGTTACAGCTTGCTGCGATCCTTAGTGTTTGTAATTTGTATGATAACAAGCGTGTCACCAGCGCGCTCGCGTGGGTGTTTACGTAAGAGACCCTCTCATACTGTGATTTGCATTCGCTCGTCATCTTTATCGTCAACTAAGCGCATATTAGATTAACGCTTACGAAGAGACCGGATCATATATGCTTGGCACACGTGTTTCGACGACTCTTATAAAGATTTACGCATATCGTTTACTAGGCGCTAACAGATAAAACTTTGTTTCATCTCTAGTAATGCATTTAGGATTTTCCGCTTGCGTAATTTATAAGAGCAGGATCTTATGTCGATATATTTCAAAGATACTATTTACGTAATAGATAGATAATAGTTATATTACAAGTAACATATAACAGTATTGAAAACATCTATTATTTACGTTACTTTAATGAAGTGTAATAAATAAACGCCTTGTTTTAGCAGTTGCCTTTGGAATTTTGTATTTCCGATATTTTTTCTGATAGCCTTCTTATTAATAAATTGATAATATAATGTAGTTAGTTTTGAAAAAAATGTGCCGAAAATCGTTTTGTTTACATTTATATTACTAAATTATTAACAACAGTTGTGAAGGAAATGGAGAAATGAAATTATAATTGATATTTTTAACTTTTCTAACCCTCATCTGTTCTGTAGATCCTAATAAGGAATCTATTTATGAGTATTTTTTGCTTATTAGGGCAAGGATTTTACTGTTATTTCCTTTCCCATTAACTATTGACTGTTGAATATTTCTTTGTCTGTTAGGATAATTCAGAGTAATATGGCCAGTGGCGGCGCTAGGCGTCGGCGACGTCGGCCACGGCCGACGGCCTCGCGCCTGAGGGGGCCTCGCAGAAAAACTAGTTACCTATTTATTTTCGTTTCGCCAATCATCCTGGCTTAGGTTGCCGACCCCGAAAAATTCGGGAAAAAAGCTAAGCAGATAATAATGAATTTTATTATTTAACACTTGCCCGATGGAAGTGAGTACCTAGTAGGTATTTTACGGGTATTCAGAATCGTCTGTCTGGCAACACTATGAAATGAAAGTTTCGCCCTAATGAGCGTTCTCACACACACTGCCCGACACGATATCTGTATTGGGTGAAAATGTTTGTAAGTAATGTGTATGGCATTTATCATTTATTTATTTATTGAATTCATGGGTGTAAGTAAACCCATGAATGCAATAAATACATCAGTCATGCGTGCAAAAGATCTTAATTTAGCACATATACAAACACAATGTGTGTGTGCTCTTCACTATGAGCGTCCGATACCGATATCGTATTATCGGGTAGTATGAAAACGCTCAATTTCGCGCACGGCGCACGAGACTCTGGGATAGATAAATAAACTAAACAAGACGGGGAATCCCCGTGTTGTTTAGTTTATTTATCTATATTTCATTTTTCTGTGAGAGTAATTTTCTTCATACGGCAACTCGCAGACTCGCAAGCGCAAAGTTTCTTTTTATTGTATTGTAAAGTCAACACCCCGACGTTCTAGTGGATAAAAGTTTTACGTTATTTGTTATTAATTTCATACCTAATGTTAAGGTAAGTCAACATCAACTTTTTAACGACTTTAACGAAATTATTTCGTCAAAATCAATAGTTACCTATATCTTTTATAAGTCGTAAATACTCGTAATATTAACCAAGAAATAGGTTTGATTTTATATTTACCTAGGTAAGTAAAGTACCTACCTACCTACTTATTAAAATATAGGTCATCTATTTCTCCATAGAAACCGAAATAGAAAACTGAATAGGTACCTACCTACTTATTTTTAAACCTGCGCTAGTGTTTTTTCTCGAGATAATATAAATATTTCGCCTCTCGATCAATGCCTCCGAGTATGTTTTGTATGCGTCAAAATTCGTAACAATTATTTTCCGGGTATGTATCGTAATCCATGGGTTTGGTATTTGCACTTTATCCAGGACCTCCCTGTGTAATAATCATCAACCAACTCTTATAATCTGTATCGTGTAACATTGCGTTCTTACCAAACTTAACTAAAAAATATTTTAGGTCATCATGTCTGGAGGACCCTCTAAAGACAGAGATGTGGGGAGAAAATGGGAATCCGGTGCGTCAAAAAGAAAAAGAAAGGCTGAAACGGCTATATCCAACCAAGCTCTGAGTTCCAGTATGATGAAATTTCTTAAAAAGCCTTCTTCAGGTGTCACTGCTTCAGAGTCATGTGATGAATCTTTATTTTCTGAAACAGAACCAGCTTCAGAGTTGAATGAAACTTTTATTCAAATTTCGGATACAGCTTTACCTTCAACATCGAGTGAATCTGCTGTGACCCAAATTTCTGAATCCAATAAAGAGTTAGAAAGTGAGTATATGTATGAGTCAGAAAATCAAGAGCAAGAATAAGAAGACCTAGATCCGATAAGAGAAAAGAAGACCTAGATCCGGGGAAGTGGGTATTGCCACTAAACGATGCGCAGCGCCATGACTTAATTCAAAACGGTCCCGATCAAGACCTAGAGAAATCTGATGAAAAATACCCAAAAGACCAAAGTAAAAGACATTTTTCTAAATTTCATTTTACTAGAAAATTGAGTAACGGCGAAACGCAACATCGCAGATGGTTAACTTACTCCATATCTCAAGATAAAGTTTATTGCTTTCCATGTAGACTTTTTTCACATTTGCAGACACAGATAATAAAAGAAGGATGTTGCGATTGGAAGGATCTAAATCGGATATTGAAAAGACATGAACAAAGTCAAGGACACATGGAGTGCATGATTAAGTGGATGGAACTCTTTAAAGGAATCAAACACGGTAAAACAATAGATAAGGATAACGATAACGAGATCGATTAGGGAATCCCAAAAGTATTGGTATAATTTGTTTGAAAGATTGATAGATATAATAAACTACTTGGCCTCACACAATTTCGCATTTAGAGCTCATCGAGAATCCTTGAAATTGAACGATAGTAAAAACTCTGGCAATTTTCAAGACTTAGTTAAGTTGTTATCTAAATATGATCCGACACTACGGGAGCATATGCAACGTATTAATGAAATGCAACTTAAACAACATTATCTGAGCCACGACATCCAAAACGAATTAATTACATTAATGTCTAAATTAGTTATTAACGAAATTATACACAGGGTTAAACAAGCAAAATACTACGCCATCTTGTTCTATTGTACCAGGGACGTAAGTCGTGTTGAACAAATGTCAGTAATATTAAGATTTTGCAATTTGTCAACTGGAGCTATAGAGGAACATTTTATTGGGTTTATTGACATCGCAGAAACAACAGAAGAGTATCTAACAAAATCAATATTACAAGAACTGGAAAGAAATGATCTAGATATCCAAAACTGTCGAGGACAAGGATATGATAACGGCGCCAATATGGTCGGAATTAACAAAGGTGTCAGAACAAGAATACTCAATATAAATCCAAGAGCATTCTTCACACCATGCGGATACCACAGTTAGAATTTACTTTTGATAGATGCAGCTAACTCTTCAACGACAGCCAAAACATTTTTCGGCTTTATCAATAAAATCTATGTGCTGTTTTCAAAGTCAAGCAAGCGTTGGGAGATAGTAAAAAGTAAATTAAAATTGACATTACAACCTCTGTCTGAAACGAGATGGGAGAGTAGAATCGGAGCAGTAAAAGCAATATTTTTATAATTTGATGATGTCATTGAATGCGTGAATGAACTGAAAAATAAAACTGATGATTCTGAAACTCTAAGCGACAGTGAAGCAGTCCTGAACGAAATGTTAACTTTTGAGTTTATTGTTGCAATACACGTGTGGTATGAGGTTTTGCTACGTGTAAACAATATACGTAAACTATGGCAATCGGTTCAAGTCAACTTGAAAGTAGCTATTGATACTTTACGTTCATTTTGTAGCTGGATTCAAGAATTCCGTAACACAGGATTTGAAAAAAGTGTAACAGAAGCTAGATTGTTTGTGGAGAAAAGTATTTATGAAATTCAGTCTCAATTTAAGGAAAAAAGAATAGCCAGGAAAAAACGAATGTTTAGTTACGAACATACTGATGAACCAGTTGAATCTCCTGAAAAGCAGTTTTACAATTAGCAATAACTAACTAATTATTTTAACACAATGGTAGATGCTATAATAGTCTACACGGAATGTCGATTTACAGCGCTCAATGAATATTTTGAGCAATTTGGTTTTATTTATGATATCAATTATTTGAAATCTATGCCAAGAGAGGATCTTCTCAAACATTGTAATGATTTAGGTACAATACTTCGGGAAGGCGAAAACAGTGACATACAGCCTTTCGAACTATATGAAGAACTTCAGCTTTTAAAAACTAATTCACTAGACTCTATCAACAACGCGAAACAACTCATCCAATACATTTTAGAAAATAATTTAGAAGAAATATATCCATATGTTTGTATTACAATTAGAATCATGCTCACAGTTCCGGTCAGCACAGCTTCCGCTGAGAGAAGCTTCTCAAAGTTGAAATTGATAAAAATCTATTTGAGAAGCACGATGAGCCAAGACAGACTATCCGCGTTATCAGTTCTGTCAATCGAAGCTGAAATAGCAGCTAGACTTAACTACGACACAATCCTGCAAAAATTCAGTGAGACTAAAAGCCGAAAAGTTCGACTATTTTAATTTCTATGTGTGTAATTATTTTTTGTCATCATTTTAATAACAATAAAACTCGTTATACTCATAAATTATTTTATAATTTGGCTCACTTAATTTAACTGTTTTTTTCACTGCGAAGTAAAGAGACCTCGCGAACTTGATGTTGCCGACGTACACATTTGGTCTAGCGCCGCCACTGAATATGGCCATGTTTATTTAGGAAACCATTTTGGGGTTTAAAATAATTTATTATTAAATATATATTTTAACATCTTTGGAACTGAGGTCCTCCGTAACTGTAAAAGTTAATTATGAAATATAAATCAACTAGGAAAACCTTGTCATTGTTATCTTATTGAATATGTGCAGAACTTAAGATAATTTGTTAGTAGCGTAACCACTTTTTTGTTTTTTTTTTCCAAATGTGCTCAGCTACTTTGGCACTAGAAATAAATATAACTCAAGGCGCCAGCAACTGGTATTCTTTTGGATTCTATTTTTTGCTTATAGTTTTTCTCGATGTATAACAGTGAGAGACATGATGAACGGCCTTGTTTTATACTGTGCAGTGGAATCACATTAATTTATAATTTTTATGTAAAATTCAATTATGACACTTGAACATATATAGCTATATTAGCTTATTAAAAATGATTCAGTTGTGCTCATAATATGACCACATATTCAAATCTGGCTTCGCTTACTAATTTGCCATTTATTTTGAGGTTTCATTACTGGTAGGCAATTAAATTTAACATAAATCGGGAAAATTTCATAAATCTCGGACTATGATTACTTGAAAATGTGGGTTTCTTCAACTTTTGAGTTAAAAAATACTTTGTCATTTCCTTGTAGAAAAAAACATTTGTTGCAGTTGGTGTTTACTCATATTGAGACATGTAGTGAAAGAACACTGATATATCGTCTGGCCATATTACTCTGAATTACTACTTAGCTACGAACGTGACTAGCCCTATTGAATGAAGATAGCTTATTATCCCACTCCCCTACCGATAGGGACAGTGTATGGAGGGGACAGTTTTTCTTGTTTTTTTGCGTAATTTAAACATATGTCAACGCTATCTTTATAATAGACGTTAAGGACCATAGGTGTCACTTGAAAATGACGGATGTAAGAACTTTTGGTTGTGTTTGTCAATATTTTATCAACAGAAAATAGTAAACGTCATTGAAAGTAGAGAGGTTATGTTACGAGTCAACATGAGATTAGATTTTTCAGAGTCGTTGATTTTTTTAAATATTGATTTTTGAACAATTTATTGTTTTTTTGAATTGTTAAAATGTTTTTATACAACACACTATACCATATTTAGGCATTATAAATAATTTTGATTGGTTACAATATTTATGCTACGGAAACTTTACGCAAAAAGTGACATCAATGTTACCAAGAGTTTATTAATTTATCACTAGATAGTTCTGATAGCGTTTTACATGGGCTCAATATTCCCTTCATTTTTTCCATTGATGTTTACCTACATTTAAAAATTGCATTGTTTTTGTATGCGATGTGGAAATCTTTTTCTGGTTTATAGTAATTCCGAAGAAAAAGCAGGTAGTTATAGTTTGAAACAAACCAAACTATATAACAAGATAAATTGAACGTTAACAATGTTTCTAATTGACAAAATGACAGTGGGCTGTTATTATGTGAAATTTTAACTCTATTGTAAGGTTCTTCATATAGATACGTAAAAAATATTTTTATCCAATTGTATGTTCAGAACAAGCGTTCTGTAGAACTTAGAATTAGAAACATATAATTTAAATTCAGCAATAACATTGTTTCTTTTTGCATGGGTGTCATTTTTTTTTAATGACGTTCATTCTCTTTTAGTTACAGGGCCTTTACCAATATCAAATTGAAAAATAAAATCTAAAAAATAAAAATGCTGTATAGTTGCCCTTTTTTTAAGCATGGTAATATATATTTTTTTATTCGCATATTTCCTATGCTATTAATTTCAACTATTGAAATTAATATTTATATTGTAAGCAAACAATCTTCGAAAGAGGAATTTGAATACAATGTTTTTTCCTGGCATTAAATACATACAAAAAAACTACATAATTTGGTGTAATCTACAATAAATAAATAAATACATTGTTTTTGACGTTTTATTTTGAATTTAGAAATAACCTATAGCATTGGCATACTCCATCCTCGATTTATGAAATTGAATCCAATCAAAACTAAAATTAAACATATTTAGAATCTTCTAATGTCTAATAAGTCAGCCTCGAGTTGCCTGGGTTTTAATCAAATTAATGTCAAGTGTACCAAATAAATGTTTACACTGCAGTAAAATATATGTTGGTTATTTAAAAAAGATTCAAATGATATTAAAAAGGTATAAGAAGCACAAAAATAAATAATACATTATATATAAATAGATAATACAAAATAAAATTATAAATCGTAGTAGCCATAACAGGCACTGAAGTTGAATGCGGTGTTGCCGACAAGTTGTAGTTTTGCTAACCTATACTTATATTTTTTATGTGGTTTCAGTGTCCTGGGGACGTGTTCCCTTAGGAGCATGTTCTAGTTTTGTATAAGTGGCTGTAGTACCTACTGTTGGTTTAATTGAAAAATAATGCTGTTATTTATTTTATTTTACTTGCAATTAAATTTTTCAAAGAATTTTCATTCAAATATTTGTCAGCTTGCTTAGAAGAGAAACGTCATATCCTCCCAAATCAGTCCTTTTGTAACAATATTTAACTTTTAAGCCATTACTCTTATTAGTACGTACTAGCTGCAGTTAGTAATAAATATTATTTTATTGTGACTTAATAAATTGGGTTTGAAAATAAATTGTCCTTTTTAGCTTGTTCCATTATTATTCTGTTAAACAATTTTTTTATGAGATTATTTTGAGTTGTCAGTTTTTGAGGAGGATATTTTCTTTAAGATGGGAGTGTCACGGCAAGTGACACCTGAATTAATAAGGCAATTTGCAATTGCACTGTTATTAATTAATAATTTTGAATTTTAATTCATTTCATTATCAATATTTATTGTATATTCAGTTGCATACACCCAATAGCACGCAAACATAAGTACAAGTAGGTGCGTTAGTGATCTATCGGTTTGTAATCTATGATTAAGCATAGCTATTTGTTTTCCTTTACAGATCTTAGTGGCGGACTGTCCAGTGCCAGGCTATCGCCGTAAGTAAATCTATTTACTTATTATTTATATTTATTGACAAGACACCAAACTTAATTTAACAATGGTGATAACAAATTTAATGTTTCACTTTCAAATGCTCGATCAACTAAATTTTTTTAAAGTATTATTCTTAAGACTCAATTGTAGGGTGCAGGATTTTTTAAGGATTTAATAGTTAATGATTTTCAATAACTATGCTGTGACGTCTTGATAGTCAGTAGTTAATTTTGTGACTAAACATTTACAGGGATGTGGATAAAGACTTGGTGGTGACCGACAGCGAAGATGAGGTGAAAGCTACGTGAGTATATTTTGAATAGTTTTGTTTCCATTTATTGCAGAAAGATGGTACATTTTATTCTAACATGATAGTTGTTTATGGAATGTGCCATATTTCTAGAAAGTATAGTTTTAAATGGGTTGATTTTCTTACTGAATATTACTTTTTAATTAGAAAATGAAAAATAATGTGTTTATATGTGACTTGTGTACCTCTCTACCTTTCAATAACTACAGATATGTGTCTAACATAACGTAATGCAATATTTTTGATCAGCCTATTTTCAATATTATTGAACTACTTTAGAACATTGAAATGGTGTCCATTTCAATATCATTAAAAAATTATAAATTTTTCAAAATTAGTGTACCATACCAAACATATTCCACTTATTGCACCTATTAGTACTAGCTGCAGTTAGTAATAAATATTACTTTATTGTGACTTAATAAATTAGGTTTGAAAATAAATTGTCCTTTTTAGCTTGTTCCATTATTATTGTTTGATGTATTCTTACCATTGGAAATAAATGAAAATCCTGTAAAATTAGCTATTTTATACTCGAGTAGTTATAATGAAATGTGACTTTGCCTTATAGATAATTTAATTTAATAAAAATAATATTTAGTATGTCCACTACTTCATAATTCTGCAAATACTGTCATGTAATTGTGATTAAATACACAAATGTAAAACCTTTAAATTGAATACATTACTTACGTGATGGACCCAAAAGAATTAAAACTTTCTGTAAAAACCAGTACATTTTTTTTCAACAATAACTATAATTTATTGTTGAGTGAGTTTGTGACTTGTAGGGAGCTGATCAAAGGACAGAAGGGCAAAATAACTGATTTTATTATGTTTTATAATACAATAAGTAGGAAATACACAAAATGTAGGAAAATGTAATGATATTAGAATACTGACATTTTTAAAAAACGTTATTATTCTTCATACAGGCCTTCTCATTTAAAACTTATTCTTAACTAATTTTATTTTCTTTATTTGCATCTAGTAAAATAATATAGTATTCTAACCATTGGTATTATTGTTGTACATCCGAATTCGAAGTTAATATTGCAAAGCACTAATATTATTTTATTTAAACACGCAAATATTACATGCATTGAAGTAGGCTGGTTGGAGAAAAGCATGGTTTACACTTTTCTTCGCTGATAAATTGTTGATGAATATTTTGTAATATAAAGGAGGGTATTTTTAGTGAATTTTGTTTAAGTTTCTAGTGATCGTTTCTTTCCCCCCCCCCCGCTGTGATCCTGCAAACATAATCCCAAAAGTAAAAGATTCTAATTGTTCATCTCAATTGAAAATTTTTTTATTTAACCATTATTTTATGACCATGGTTTAATTAAAGACCGTGAAAACTTCATTAGTTTGGGTTAATTTACTTCATTTGGGTTAAGTCTATATTCTTCATTTTATTTCGGGCCAGTTACGTCTTTTCATTTGTAATTCTATTTGTAATGGTCTCAGGGACCTATAATTATCTTAACCTGACCAGATGAGCGGCTAGGATATTTTGTTCTATTTTCTCGACAATGACCAGTTTTTGAATATATTTGGCGTCAATTTTGTAGAAATTCATTATTCACAATTAAATGAAACTACGTGATGTAGTATTATTTCTACTTTCTTTAAAAGAAAGTAGAAATAATACTACATCACGTAGTTTCATTTAATTGTGAATAATTACCAGTTTATTTGGGTTATCTGACTATTTTCTCGACAATGACCAGTTATTTGGGTTATCTGACTGTCTACCAGTTATATGGTTAAAGAAACCCAGAAGCTCTTTGTAACAGACTGTCGATAATTTTTTTTTTAATTCGGAGCATCAATGGTTATATTGTCCATAGAAATAATAATCCTTGAATGGAGTAACTTGAATGGAGTTTTCGGTTACGTTGTTTGATTATTTTTAGCATTATTCCAGTAAAAATAAGAAGTAATGCAGGAATTTCGTAAAATCGTGATAATTTTAACTGTAGGTTGGTAAAGGAAATAAAGTAGTATTCAATTAATCAAAACACAATGTAGTTCACTGTGTTACAGTTTTTAACGTGACTGAAGTGGAATTATAGACATAGCAAACAAATAACATGAAAAAATTGGTAAATAAGAATGGATAAGCATTTATTCACATATTATCGGTTGTTTATAAAAAAATATTAAAAGTTTCTAAAATACTTCTATTACTTAGCAGATATGTAATTAATAGAGGCTATCCCTGTTCATGCCGGATCTCACCTTGGTAACTAGATGTGAAATAACTGTTTAGTTCAATGAGGCCGGTCGTTTGGTTAGTAGGATATGTGCCTCCGCCTATTTGTAAAAGTTTCTGAGCAAAATGTGCTGTTGTTTCGTCTTCGTCGTTCAACTCTCATATTTTTTGACAGTATTTGTATGTGTGACCAGACATGTGATTGTTTTAAGCATGCATTGATTTCGTCTGCTGGTGTTGTCTTGAGGATAACTGGAAGTGTTTGTCGAAAGTCCCCTGAGAGTATGAGTAGAGTGCCTTCCGTCACTTCAGAGTTTCTTCGCAAGTCTTGTAATGTTCTGTCCATGGCTTCAAGTAATTTTTTTATGTGCCATTATGTATTCGTCCTGGACAATAATTTTAGTTTGTTTTGGAAGTTCACCTCGTCCAGATGGTCTTGAGATTTTACATACTGGAAATTATTCTTCGTCTATATTCAACGGTAGTTATAGGGCGGAATGGGCAGTACATCCTCTTTCCATAAGTGTGGCGGCAATGCCGGATGATGCCAGTGCAAGAGCAATGTGTTATTTAGCACATATTTCTGCAATAGCTGGTAAATAATTCGTCCAAGTAAATAATTCCGCCAATGTTGTTGTTAATCTGGTCCTTGATAACGTAAATTTTTTTTTATTGTCATTGAAGAGTGGTTTGTTGTGAGAAATATATTGAAGTAGCTCGTTGATTTTGTAGCTTTTTTCTTTGTAATTTCAAAGTTTAGCACAGTGAAAGCATTTTGTCGTGGTGCTGACATGCCAAGTTGTACCAAGGTCTAGTTTTTTATTGCTAAACATTTATCTTCTAGGTGAATGAGTGTTTCATTGAAGATGTCTTTATAGAATTCGATGGCCAGTTCTGAATGAACTTGTCGAATTTGGTACAGTATGTTACCACTCATACTCGCTTGTAAGGAGCCCCATAGCTGTTTTGGATTCGATGGGTTATATGTTGATAGTATTATGGTGAATAAGTCTCTGATTTTTTCAGCTGAGGCTGTGAGTGAGGCTTCCTGTAGTGTTAATTCCCAGCGGTTGTCGTTTTCCTGCAGTCGCGTTGGCATGTTTCTCTGTACATCTGGTAAAGGTAACCGTCAACAGTCTTGAGATCTGTGAAACTACTGGAATTCCTTGTTTTCGTCATTGAAAGATTTTCCTTGTGTTCCACGTATAATAGGTAGGGAAGTCGACATATAGTAATGTTTTCACGAATGGGATCCGTTTGACAGTTTGAAAAAAAGCTGTTAATGTTGTGTTCTTATGTGGAATGCTTATAATTTTATTGGCGTTTTATTTTCTGAAGTAAACTCTCTGTCGATTCTTCATATGTACTGCTGGATGTTGCACAATTGGTTCTTGTTCGTGTATGGGAAAACCGAAAATCCGCCACGCTGCTTCATTGCTGTTGGTATAATTTCCAATTTTGAAATACTGCCGTGTATTCAAATAGCCAAAGACAGTATTCTAGGTTTATGTGTACTTGGAACATTTTGGAAAGTAATGGGATATACCCATTGATAATATCTATTTCCAGTTCGTTTCTGCCTCGTATTTGTATTTTTGCTGTGAAGTCACCTTTTTTCTTTAGCTTCAGTATTTGGGATAGCCATCATCTCTGCTTTGTGTGTCATCCAAGTATAGTTTGGGTATTTTTTTTGTACATCTTTCATACATGGCGAATTAGGGTTTAATGGCCCGCATGGTCCGTGAATCATGTTTTTCACAACTATGTCATACAGATCCGGATCTTGTAGATTGGGAAATTCAGCTCGGATGAATTTGTCGATATCCGTGGGATGCTATCGTGTAGCCTTATGAGATTGTGTGAGTGAGGCAGTCCTCGTTTTGCCATTCGATTGTGTACATCCAGCGTCTTAACTGTTCCAAAGATGTGATATTTTGTGATGACTTCTATAAATCTCATTTGTTTTTGTTGGAAAACTTGGGCTATTATGTCGTGTTGATCCATGGAGGCTTGTCTGTATCTTAGTTGTTCTTTGATTTCTGGCCACGATGAGTTGTATGTGAATGTTATGAAGAGGGCAGGTCGTCCATATTTTCTTACTTAGGTCATGGCATCTTGAGTGTATTCGTGCATGTGTTTTGGACTTCCTATGTAAGATGAGGGTAAGATGACCATTGTTTCAATGTCGTCATTTATGATCGCGACTCAAAGGTGGATGTATTCTTCCTTGCGTAGATTCTTCTTATTCAGTCTTATGTAAGCCCCGTTCCGCTTCTATTTTTGGGTTTTACCAGGAATTGTTGGAATAAATGGCGAGTGTTGAGAATGTGATTGTATGTTTCATTGTCTCTTGATCATTAAGCGGTAAGCATGACCTCCTTGGAACTTTTTTCTATGCCTGTTTCAGGTTGGATTTGTTTCACATTAAAATGATATCCATCTTCTCCATGCAGAAATATTAATGGATATTGGAGGGCATCATAGGAATGGTGTGACTGCATTGCGTTGTAGTCCTTCTCTTCTTCGTTGTACAATTATGTCACGGGCTTGTGTTTTCATTGTTCACAATTACGATGGCGACTTCGTCTATCAGAGGTACATTAAATCGACGTTCGTGTTCTCCAGGTGGTCTCTTGTTGGCTCTAATTATAACTTTATAGTCATTAAAATCATTTATAGTTTTGAATATGTGAATAAGTTGATTGTATTTGTGTAAGATTCTCTGTACATCTTGGATTATTTCTCATGTTAATCAACTAATGTTTGTGCATCATTGATCAATTTCGATTTCTTCATTTCTGATGTAATATACTTGCAGAAAATTTACCCTTCAGTGGTAGAAATAATTCCCTTCGTTGGGTAGTGGTAGTGGTAGTAATGATATTTTGTGGTACATTTGTCCTTGGATGAAAAAAATATAATCGATTTTTCCGATTACGACTGTGTTTGTTTTATTCTTTCATCGGGTCATAGTGGAATGCTTCATTGGTTAGGTTGTATTGTTTACATGTCCTCGTCCGCGCTTTTTGTAGGATAATATTTTCATGGGTGGTTCGCTTTCACAGTCTTATTATAAGATTGTGTCATAATTCTTGATTCTTTAATTCGTTCATTTCATTGTTCTTTGGTTTCTCTGCTTCTAACGGTGCTCATTCTCGTTTGTTGGCAATGTAAACGTGCGTTTACATTGCCAACGAACTTTTCAACAACGATCTTCGACCATTTCGTTTTTCCCTTTTCATTTTGTTTTCGCCCTTTTGTTTCAGAATTGGCAAGATCTCCCTCTCTTTTAAGTTTGGGCATTGTATAAAATATAAATGAAATCAACTTTTTATTAATAAATACACATTTTAAACACTTTTCACACTTTATTTTTGATTTATATTCAGTCACTTTATCACTTTGATTACTCACACTTAACTGTTTATTTTTATTCACTCACTGCATTTCACTGATAATAAAACTGACATTCGAACCCACGACAGATCTTGTTTTATATTTCTCTACCAATGGGTAGCCCCACGCATACAAAAAAGGCTTTGAATGATCCACAATGTTCCAGAACATTCCACAACATTTGAGTGTTCTGGAATGTTCTACAATGATTTGGGATGTTTTCGAACGTTCCAGGTTATTCCCAAACATTCCAGAATGTTCCGGGATGATCTGGAATATTGTGGAATGCTCTCGAATACTCTTAAATACTCTTAAATGTTCTGGACTGTTTTAGAAATATCTGGATGGTGAAACTTCTAACTGTTAAGCACGCTCTTCAGGTAAAAGTGGGAACCTTCTTCATGGTTGGGGGATAGAGGGCTACCACACTATGTAACTCCCTTGATCGTACTGGGAAACGTTTCTGAGTTTTAGCTACACGCACATTGTACCCTTCCTTTAAAATATATATTAATTATTACTAGCCGTGTTACAGTTTGATGAAGTGTATTTTTCACTTTCATACATTTAAAACATACATGTACTGTAAATAACAATTTCTGGCATATTGACAGAAATTTGTGTAAGAGTAAAAAAACTATTAAATTGAAATTGATTTGCTGATTAGATTGTCTAGGGACATAGTAGGATTCAGTGTAGCAACTTAACAGTTTAATGATCCTTATATTTGTGATGCGAAATAATTTTTCAATAAATTTTTTTTATATGGCTCTTAGAATTTGGTTATTTTAAATAATATAAATGTAATGGCGGCAGATTGTATTTTAAGCCAGTTAAGATTGTAATGGTGGCAGAATTGACATTTTGGTAATTACATCTAGGACCAGTCATGGAGTAATTAACCTATAAAAGGATTTATGTTGAAATACAAATTAAACTATTATGATTTTTCTTTTAAAATATAAGAGAAGATGTAGCAGTAATCACTTAAGTGAAGAGAATAGCTGTAATATGTTTAAATATTTCGCTTTGTTTTTTCTAGAATTACACACACACACATATATATACACACATACACACACACACACACACACATATATATATATATATATATATATATATATATATATATATATATATATATATATAATTTTTTAAAATTATTATCTATAAAATTAAATAATGCCAGTCAAATATTTTACAAAGTAAAGTTGAAGTACTGTTAAAGTTTAAGAAAAATAAATATATTTTTACAAATTTTATGTAATCGAATTTTAAACTTGTTTTTGATTTTAAAAATAATTACACAGACCTTCATATTTACAGCGACATGCTCTCGCCAGTCGGCGGTGGCAGTTCCTCAGGTAGCGAGTCCTCACCTTCTGACACCGACACTGATTCTTCAAGCGATGATTCAAAGCCACCCGACTCGGTGGTCGGCGGTGCTACACCCACGCGGCCCTCCTCATCGCCGCCACTATCAGTACCGCCACCTGCATCTGCGCCTGCAGCAGGCCCACCGCCACCCGTCGCACCTGCTCCTTCATGGAGTCTTAGCAATTTTGCACCGCCTGCACCTGCTGCACGAGCACCTGATTCTGATTGTTACGACTCAACACGTGAGGTTGAGAATGCACTCGCTTCCGTCAAGGTCAATGGCCAGGTCAGTGTACTGTCCTTAGTTTGTTCACTGTATGTGCGTTTACATCCTTATGCTCATATGCATATTTTCTGTGTTGCAGGGTCCTATATCAAGTCTTTCCGACTCGGATGCGTCAGTAAAGCGTTCCCCGGTACCGACTGCGCGACGTCGCCGCCATCATTTGCCGAAACCGCAGCCGGTGCCGGCTTCGAGCGATGAAGAGCCCTCGCCCCCAGCACGTTCTAGCGATGATGAGCCAGCACCGGCTACACGCAAGCGCACTAAACGTGGCCGACCACCGAAGACACGGCCACCACCATCGTCCATTCAACCCGCATCTGCCGTAATTACACTCGATGAGCGGTGTAAAAAGCGGGGTCGACCACGCAAGCAGCGGGTGGCAAGGGCCTCTAGTGAGGAACCACGCAGTGAAAGCGATGCGGAAACTCCGCCGCCCGCTGTTGCGCCTGTTACTGATAAGAAGAAAAACGACACGTTACGTAAGTTATTCACAATTCGAAAGACAGAGGAGGGTCTCGGTAAGGGCGGGGCGAAGGGAGGTAAGGGTAAGGGTCAAGTAGTAATCGTGGAGGCGCGTGAGGAGGAGGAAGATGAGGCGGCCGCTCGTAGGCGTCGGCGTGAGGAAGAGGAAGCCGCCGAGGAGGAGAGACGCCGTGCCGAAGAGCTGCGTGCTCGTCTGCGTCGACGCGAAGAGGATGAGGCGGCGGCAGCAACGGCGGCTGCAGAAGCGCTTGCGGCGTCAAAACGGCGCGTGGTACATGCACCACCCGCTCCTCCCGAAGAGATGTCACGCAAACGAAGTCATAGTACAAGCGGAGGAGCGGCACCTGTCGAAGATGCTCTGCAACGGCGCCTTCAGGAGGAAGCGGCGGCTACGCGCGGTGCGCTTATGTGTCGCGTCGACCTCTCTCGATTGAGTGCTGAACTAGGCCGGCAGCTGGTGGCGGGTAAGGCGCGACGTCGTCCACCCAGCGTCTCTAGCACCAATGCAACACCCACTCAGGTCCGTCTTACTTTTTTTTTGTTTCCTACATTTAAAAGAATTGCAATCTTGATGAATTTGAAAACCAATTGTTAAAAGTATTAAGATTATAATATTTGATAATAACACATTTAAAAAATTATAATTACATCATTGGGAAAGTCTTTACGATGGGAAATTGTAGACAGTGAAATTTTTTAAACTGGTCTGGTTAGTTAAGTTAGATGATCTTATTTAAAGTAATGACAAAACAAAGCTTGTAGCTACTTGTCTGATTAAGGTTCGGATGTATGCGATTAAATATTTCGTTTCTCACTATTACACAGCGCATACGCTGGCCACAGCGGTGCAGTGTGCGTTACACGAACGTGCTCGGCACAAGGGCTTCGATTGAGACACTGTTTAAATTATATTGATGATTAAAGTAAATCTGAGCATGATTTGTCTGTAAAAACCTCTTGGTACGGTATATGATTCAATCTTCGTTATAGTTTAGGTTGGATTTTTGAGGCAAAACACATAATGTAACTGAATTTGGGGAAATACAAAATGAAAAAATGTTGCACATATTTTGTGTAACACTTTTTTTTATATATGGTTTTTTTGTAAATTAGTATGGCAAGCATAGAAGACTAAAAAAGATTTGTACAATTTTGGAGACAAAATAGCCTAATTTCTATATTATTAAATATAATTATGATTTGGCAATTATTATTAAAAATAATTATGATTTGGCAATATATATATTTTGATATAACAGTTGTTGTTTTAATGTGGTTTTATTCTGTTAAGCAATTTGTGATATGGAGTAAGTGAAATTACAAATATGTCGTTTTTTTGTGATGATGGAATATAGTATTAGTATACCAAATGTCATTATAATATCCCTAATAATGTACGTCCAACGTTATCGCAATCACCAACATAGTCTTGTAACAGACAACCAAGTCTTCTTATGATCAATTCAATACAGGAGGATAACCTGTCATTTCAGTAATATCAGGTGATACTTCTCCAATAATATTGATAAACGTGAAACAAAATATGCTAAGTCATTTTAGAAGGGAGCAAAGTACGAATACGAGACGCACAACGTAGATAATTTAAGTCAAAATTATTGTCGTCGGTTGCGAAAGTGCGATATGGGGATGTACAGGGAAGGCACTTAACTTGGAAACGGAATGTAAAATTTAGTTATGTGTAAGTATTAAATACAATCTAAAACAAAATTATTTGTAATATAATTACGAAGTACACGTGTTTAAAAAACTTGGTTTTTTGAAAAGGATAAGCGACATTTCATTTTGACACTTCACAGTTTGCAAAGTATGCAGTAGACCAACTGATATTAAGTGTAAAGATTATAGGGTGTAAAATTTAAATTTTAATTATCTTATAAACTAGGTGATTAGTTGAAAAAAATAACGTATTGTCAGATTACATATGATTGGACAAGTGTTTGAAGTGAGAAAGTTTCCTTTCTATACATACTGTATATAATCATAGATAAAAAAATAACGCAGAATACAATCAAAGATAACAAGAACTTAAACTATCATCAGTTGGCGTCATCTAACATGTTCGTTTACTCTTTTCTTCCATAGCATGTAAGATATATTGAAGATTCCGTATATCCATAGGCCTTGGGATGCGCCGATTCACTAAATCGATCAGCGTCATTCGATCAGATCAGATCAGTAGAAATTCATTGTTCACAATTAAAGTGATAGTATATTATTTCTACTTTCAAGTGATGTAGTATTATTTCTACTTTCTTTAAGTTCTTTACCACAACCTAGGTTTCGTTGTATTACATCTTCAGGTGGGATATTAGCAAAGAATGATCCTCTCACCATTCACCGATATATAATACTACATCACATAGTATTATTTAATTGTGAGCTTTTGTTCTATTTTATCTTTCCAAAATTTGTCATTTCTTTCAATCTGATAGACTTTAAGTGGTGTCCTCTCACCAATCCAGATGGCAAACAGGCAGATGTGACTTTTGGTAATGTGCAACTGGCCTTGAATTTGAAAATACCAGTCATGGTTTTTATTAATTATGAAATTAATTTCTTTATCTAATTTCCAAATAGAGTATTTTTTCATGGTACTACCTCAAGTTTGGGAAAAATGAAAGGACATTTAACCTCTACAATTTTGTAATTACCATCCGTCATGTCCGTATTTACCATCTGGTGATGCCCCTAGAAAATAATATTTGTCATCTATCAACAAACCGCATTTTTTTTTTCTTTTTCTTTTAACAATCTGCAATCAGTAGTCATACTATAAGCGGATGTTTTGAGTGAATCCATTGACAGGTCGAGCGTGACTGCAGTGAGACATCTACTCCGTAGTCTTTACTGATCCCCACAGGGCTATAAGATGTCTTTCCTTTTTAACCTCTTTGTATAATTTCTAGTTTTTAGCTCTGTAGTCAGCTTTGTTAGGATGGTTTTCCAGTCTCTCATGGTATTTTTTGGTTAATTTTTGGATTTCCTCCATGATGGTATCCATTTTCAGTTCTTTATGTATTTCAGCGTTCGTGACAAACCAAGGAACACCACTAATTGAGCGTAAGATAGCATTCTGCATCCTCTGTATTATGCTTATGTTTGATTTACAAGTGCTACCCCAGAGTTGAATTCCATAAAGCCACACTGGCTTTAGGATAGCTTTATATATTAAAAGTTTGTTGTCAATACTCAGTTTGCTGTTTCTTCCCATGATCCAGTGTAGGTTCTTATAACGGATATTAAGTTCATTTCTCTTTGTCTTAATATGTTGTTTCCACGTCAGACGGCGATCAAGATGTAGCCCCAGGTATCTTACATTATCTTGGTGAGGTAGTGTGGTATTCTGAAGATGAACTTCAGGACAGTTACCTTTACGTAGTGTGAACGTAACATGGATAGATTCGCTTGCACTCGCCTGTATCCACCATCTCCATAGCCACGTGGTTATTTCATCAAGGCCCTCTTGTAGCATGTGTGATGCCATGGCAGGGTCAGCATGGCCTGCTAGTATCGCTGTGTCATCAGCAAATGTTGCTGTAGTAATACTTTCAAGCTGAGGTAAGTCTGCAGTAAATATTGTATACAAAATAGGCCCCAGGACTGATCCCTGCATGACTCCGGCAGTTGCTTCGAAAAACCCAGACGTCACATCCGCGTCTTTATTTGGAAGATTCTTCCCGACAGATAGGATTGAATTAGAGAGAAGTACTGATGAGGTAAGTTGATTTTTATCTTATATAGTAACCCCTTGTGCCAGACCCTATCGAACGCCTGTTGAATGTCCAGGAATGCAGAGGAGCAGTACAGTTTTTCTTCCAAGCATTTTCTTATTTTACCACAGACTCTGTGGACTTGTTCAGTGGTAGAGTGGTCTTGTCTAAAGCCGAATTGATGGTCCGGGATGACTCTTGCACTATCCAGGATTGGTAGCATTCTGCACATAAGGAGTTTTTCAAAGACCTTTGAAAGGATTGGCAAAAGACTTATAGGTCTATATGAGGATACTTCCATTGGGTGGTTTACCATAATCACACGGGATACTTTCCATAATGTCGGAAAGTACTGGGTTCTCAGTATGGCGTTAAATAGTGAAGTCAGAAACACTATAGTTTTTCTAGGTAGCTGCTTTAGTATTTCTTTGGTAATGAGGTCATATCCGGGAGCTTTTTTGTCATGTAGATTAGAAATGACTCTCCAGACTTCCTGTACTGTAATAGGGTGTGGAGGTGGTGACATTTGGAAATCTTGTTGTAGCACATTATTAATCAATGTCTCATTTTGTACGTCCATGCCTGGATTTGGTGAAAAGACTTTTTCTAAGTGCTGAACAAAAGCATCCACCTTCTCCTGTGGTGTTCGCGCCCATCCATCAGCTATCTTGAGTGGGGGCTTGGCATTATGGGGTCTATTGTAATTTTTAGTAAATTTCCACAGTGAATAATTAGTCGAAGCTGACGCTGTCAAGGATTCTAGTTGATCTTCCAAGGTTTTATTGTTCCATTTGTGTAAAATGTCTTTCAGGTCTCTAGATGCTGTGTTAAATGCAGTTTTGTCCGCGGAGAGCCTACTCTGATGCCAAATTCGACGGAGTCTTCGTTTGTTGAGTAGGGCGTTTTTGATATTCAGCGGGTAATTGATATGCTTTTCTTTTGCTATTTGCACCGGAGTATGGATCCAATAAGCTTCCTGAACAAGTGTTGTAATATACTTAGTAGCCTCTTCTATGTTGTCCTGAGTTTTTAACGGGACATTAAGTCGTATACAGCTATCAATGTACTCTCTGAGTAATTCCCAGTCAAGTGTCTTTGTTGGTGAGAGTTTCAGTACAGTTAGACTCTATTATTCTAGAACTTATTGATAATATGACAGGAGTATGGTCAGAAGAGCTGTCATAGCAAGATTCTGGTTTTATGTAGTGTCTTGGTAATCCCTTGAGTACAAAAAAATCGAGGAGGTCTGGGATTTTTTTCTCGTCTGTTGGCCAATATGTAGGTTCACAGGTCGATGAAACCAGTAAGTTGTTTTTGTCTACAGTCATTTTCAGCTGCCTGCCTCGTGTTGTCGTAAGTCTGGAGCCCCAGCACATATGCTTAGTGTTCCAATCGCCGCCGGCAACAAAACAATTTCCAAGCTGATTGAAGTATCGGGTGAACATATGTTCTTTTATTTTATGTTTTGGGGGGCAGTATATCGCCGAGATATTAATATAGCCTGTGCTATCGTTCACAGCAATTGTTGTTGCTTGTAAGTACTCAGTTTTATATGATGTTTGTGGAATTATGTGATGTTTGATTTTCTTGTTAATTGACTGCCGTTCCACCATGTCCAGTGCCATCTGGGTGATTAGTCATGTAACATAAATGTTCCTTGAATTTGATGCTTGAGTTGCAGGTACAGTGTGTCTCAGAGACCAGGAGAATATCAATTTTCTGTTCTGTTATAAAGAGCTCAACCTCTTGTTTGTTGGGGGAACAAACCGAATTTCTCGATAATTTTGCCTTCCTGGACATTTAGTTGTCTAATTGCGATTTGTTCATTACCTTTACCATACCTTGTGGATGGAATCTTATAAAGTCTTACACATTATCCATATTTCTGTGTGTAGAAATGTTTTGTCGTAATATAATACTCTAATAATAACATCTAATAATATCTATAATACTCAGTAAAGGCAAAATATTGATTTACTACTTCTAAAATACGAGTATATTTAATAATTTTACATTACGCCTATTATAAAATTTCTAAAACCCCTTTTTTTAGGGCACATGATAATTTTTTTCATTTTTGCTCCGAATACTGGTCTCTAAGAAATCATACGTTTTCCCATTATTATCTGAAAATATACACAATATTAACATATTTATCCACTAATTTACAAAACGGTTCACAATATTATGCATTTCAATTGTATCAGAAAAATATTATGTAACAATCATTTATACGTAATTTGCATTTTATCGTAACCCACAACATAAAACTTACACAGTGTACAAGCTGTGTATGCGTTACAAATCTATGGCACAAGCTGACGAAGAGTGACTAAATCATACATTCTCATTGTTTGCAAGTGCGAACGGTACTGAATTCAAAATATGCGTGAGCGCCGGAGATAATAATCGTTTTTATTTTCATAGACGCTAGTATACAAAATTTACGCGTGGAATGCCGTAAAAATTCGGCAACTTTGACCTAATACCAAAGGGTTCTTATTCCTGTCATATTAAATTCAAGCATGAGAATGTAGCTACATTAAATAATAATAGACGTGATGCATTGAAAATCTATAATCTTTATAATTTTGTTTGAATGTGTGAAACAGCAGAGTGCCTTTTTGGTGAACGAGGTGTTACTTTGAGATTTTTTTGTTATGTTCGAAACATAATTTAGAAAAAATATTACACAATAACGTAGTACAAAGACCGTTCTATGCCCTGGTATTCTAACTTTGGTAGTTATGGAGTATTGTGCGAAACCAAACACCCATTTTTGCCTATTTGCGAAATCCGTCCCTTAACTATTTATCAAATTTTGCATATTTGCAACAATTAAGCCAATGTTACATTGTAGCTGCTTGCTCAGTTAACCAAAAGGTTAGAATGTTGTGTTGCTGTTTAAACAACACAAAGGCTTTGGAGATGACTCTTTTATAGTGCTTTATCATTGAAAATGAAGAAGCACACAATATCGAATTACCAAAAGATTTCATGATAGCTTTATGAACATTTTTGACATGCCATACTTACCTCTATGGACCTACAACTTAATGTCAGGCAGGAATTGCAGATTTTCTTTAAAAAAGAAACAATTTATTTAAAAACATCATTATACACTACTATGTGGGAAAAATTAAGTAATGTTTATAAAATTTATAATCTTTATAAGATTAAATTTTCTGTCTGCTGATCTGCATATTTCTTACAGATTTTGTTTACACATTTCTCACAAAAGATCTTACTCATTTTTTTACGATATTGTTTATTTAGAAATTATATGTTTAAAATATATTCAATTTTGTTTACACCTTTCCCATAAACAGGAAAGGTAAGAAAAAAGAGAAAAAACAGTTATTACACTTTCCATAAGTGTTATTACTTCTATCTTTTGCAATATCTATGATGAGAGATCAGTGTTTTCTTTGTTTTATATAGACTATTTAGTTACAGTATTCTATATTAAATAGTCTAAAAGAAAGAATGAAAGGGCTATTTAGCAAAACAAGGCGAAACTGAATTTCGCAATAATATTATTGCCGACAATTTTCTTTTTGAATGCAAAGAATAACTAACTTCTAAAATGTCTTCATACCATAACTGCACTGCAGATACTGCGTTTCGTTATGTCTTTGGTGCCTATTGCTTTTTTCAGTGTTTGCAATTTTTTAACATAAATAACATAGAATGAGAAAATAGACAAAATTACTCTTGCCACTTTAGATTGACATAGAATTTGAAGTACCCTTAAGCTGCATCGCTTATGTTGACTTCTTTGTGTACTACTTTCTGATAAATTTTGGATTATATTTGTAATACACTATTGAATTAATCATTTTATGATTCCATTAAATTGATGTGTGTGCCCTTAGAGATAGGTATACCACATAGACAGTTTTAAGATTAGAAGATTTGGAAGAAAAATTTGAGTATATGAAATGTTTTTAAATGTGCATTCTATAAACACAATGTAAATTTATGTACTTTGACTTAGGATTTTGAAATTTTTTTGAGGTATGCTGCAATAGAATGATTTATTTTTTAGGGACCAGAGCCTGCACCGACGAATCACGAGCGGTCGGAGAGCACGGTCGTGTATGCGGGCGGCGGTGGGCGTACACCCATCTACTTCTCTTACTTCGAAAGATTGCCGCAAGACTGCTCCGTCGAGGAAGACAGGTGACAAAAAGACAGCACCACAAATAATTGCAATATTATGTAACCAATGGACTAAGTTAGCAGGGTATTTATTATGGTTGTAGGGACCATAAGTACTACCTGAGCGAGGCGATGAGGCTGCGGCGTGCAGCGGAGAGCGAGACGGAACCGCTGTCTCGTGTTATGCTCTATCTGGAGTCCGTGCTCTGCTTTGTGCTCACCGGTCGTGTGCTGGAACTACAACTTGACACCAAGAAGGCCTTTACTATGTATCGTGAGACCATGGAGTACATCAAGTCCATAAACTCCATGCCTTCCCGTTATCGTACCTCACCGCACTCCACCTTTGGAAAGCTTGAAATACTCAGGTCAGTAAGATTTCATAGTTTTGTCCGAACCAATCTTTTTTAACTCTAAATTTAAATGAAGAATGTATATGCATTTAAGAGATTCATTAATGTTCACAGCCTGCGGGTCCAGGCTCTACTGTACCTGCGCATGTTCAAGATGTACAAACGGGAAGTGAAGGAGTGTTACAAGATTGTACAAGACTACCAGCAGAAGGTAGTTTCCTGTTCTGTTTAGTTTTACTTCATTTGTGCACATGAAATATGCTAGATTATTTTCCAGCCCATTTGAGCAGAGATGTCTCAACAAAATGAGTTTTTCTGGTAATATTTTGTGAAGAAAATCTGCATTAAGTAATAACATAATTACTTAATTACTTAACAAAGATAAAGAGGATAGATGCCATTTCATAATTTTAAGTAATTTACATTAGTTTTAAATTCGAGCTTGAATTCTCGTGGTAAATACTGTTATTGCATTTCTTTTATATTGTTATTGTAGTCACAAGACTACGTACAAACAAAAGTCACGTATAATTTTTACAAATTGAGATAATAGAAAATATAGCACCAGAAAATATAGCGTTTCAAATGCTCATTGAACACAAACTAATTAATATTGTACAACAGATCCATAACGGTTCTTGTTTCATTTCTATAGTTACGGTCCTAGAACTTTCTAATTGCACTTTGTAAAAGAGCTATAGCAATTATTAATAAATGAGATAAAGTGGAAATATTAGTAAAGAAAAAGTGTTACAGACATCACATAATTGTCAGAAATTATGTAAGAATCTATATATCAGTTACTACTTTGCGCACTTAATGTTACCGGAGTCTCAAGAGTTATGTTTGTAGATGCCTTTATTGTGGAACATATCAATGTATGTCAAAACGTCATACAAAAGTATTTTAATGTTTATGTTAGTTTTTATGATTTACGTTTATAATTCAAAAATATCGTTGAATATTTTTTTAATTTTGGTAATAATGTAACATCCATAAATAATTGATAATTTTAATGTCACTTTAATATATACATGGTCAAGCCATGAATTGTGTACCTAATACAAAGGTGTAATATATAGAAACATAAACTATTAGGTATACTTTTAATGATTTTTCCTTAATAAATTTCAAAATATAAAAACTATTTCACCCTTTACTTCCATACATTGCGGCAACACTTGCAGGCTTCAAAGCTGTTATTTTCAAAAATTAACTTTTAGAGCCTCAATATTTCCATGTGGTTTAGAGCAGATTTCCTCCAAGAAATTAGTCAGCCGGATAGACTTAACAGATTGCTGCAAATCTAAAGGAATTTTCTGCCATAGTTGTCATCAATCACTGTCTGGTAGTTCCTCAGTAAGCTGTAAACCCAAGGACTTGTTTTATTATGCAAGCACCGTTTCTTGGCCGTATAGGTAGACCATTTCTTGGTTTGTCATAAGCATAAGAGATGTTGAGGATATATTTGATTCCGTGATAGGTTTTTATAGGTTTCAGCAGGATAAAACACTCAGTTGCACATTTGTGGCATCTATGTAGTTATGTAAGTGCTGTAAGGTTCGCTTAGTTATCTCGCTCCACATTTACTGTTCATGTATTCGAAGGAAACAATATGGTTTTTAGTTACTACATTAGTTTCTAAACCTAATTAACAGTATAATGAAAAAAACAATTTTGTAATTTGCATTCTCATACGGACAGAATTTATATTGGTAATATTTATCTTGTGTGTTTCACAAATATATAGCATTATGTTTATTTGAAAGACTTCTGTCAGTGTTATCATTTTTTCCTGCTGATATTTTAATACTCTCATTTTTAGCTAATTTTAGAAGAAAATTGTAATTTTGTTTAGCAGTTGATTTCAAGTCAGTTTTACCTAGAGAGCAAAACCAACATTTTCTACATATTTTTTTTCCATTTCTGTAAACTGCTGATTCTTACGAAGATATATGTAATGTTTATGGAGTTGATTGCTTAACAGAGCGCATGTGTCAGAATTGGTTTCAAAAAATTCTATACTGGAAATTTTTTATTCCAATTTTTTACTCAAACTTGACCAATCTACTAGACCTATTGAAGTTGATACTGAACTAATTAAAGTCATAATTAAATTGGATCATTATGTAGTTCTGTGAGAGCTTGCAGAGAGGTTAAATATAACCAAGCATCTGTGTCAAATTTACAGTACACAATAATAATTGAAAATCACTAAAAATATGTTGGAAAGCTCGTTAAGAAGCTTGATATTTCATATTTTTGTATGAATTGAAAAAGACTTAAAACAACTAATTAATCAATATTTTGCAATATGCATCTCAAACACAATGAAATAGATCCTTAAATAAATCATCACTGGTGACGAAAAATGGATTACGAACCAGCACAAACCACATTGAAAACTGATTTGGTGGGATTTCAAAGCTGTTGTGTATTTTGAACAGCTTCCAAGGAAACAAACAATTCATTCAGACTTTTACCGTCAACAACTAATGAAAGTAGAGGAAGCAATGGAAAAAAACAGAATTATTCATTTTTTTTAGTTATGAGATTGTTTAATTTTCATATCTGTAATCTTTTTTTAATAACGTAATAGGCATAAAGGAATGAGAAAGTTTAGTACAATCAGTCACCTACAGTGTTTTTTCTTGGGAATGTTGAATTATGAAATGTCTTTCATTTATACATAAAAACTGCATAGACGTTATCAGGTAAGCTAATGTTTCTAATGAAAGAATTGTTCCTTTGTACATTTTCAATGTATATAATTTTAGTTGTCTTTTTTTTATTATGTATTTATTGTCAGTAAATATTTGCAGCATAGTAAAATATTGCATGTACGGTGAATTTCAGGCGGCGTGTGCAGCAACGGAGCCGGGTGCAGGCGCCGTGGGCACAGTCTCGCCGCTGTCACCCACACCATCGCCCGCTGGCTCGGTGGGCTCAGTCGGCTCGGCAGGATCGGCTAGTTCAGGCTATGCGTCTGCTCCTCCACCACCCCATCATGCCCTCACACAGCTCACCAACTACTACACATTCTTGTACATTGCACACGAACTCTGGGAGCAAGCTGATGTTCTTGTCAGGAATACCAATAATACAGGTCAATAATAAATGTTAACTATTTTTTTTAATTATCTGTAAGCAGCTATTTTTCAAATTCTATAGCGGTTAAAAATAGATGCCTTTTCTGTATGTGTACAGGTGTCTGCGGTTAAGTGGAAACATGACTGCATGTTAGGTCCACGCGAGAAACATAAATAATCTCGTTGCAAATGTCTACACTATAAATAATATAAATTAGACATTTTGGTTACTTCTGGTAATTTCAGTATAATATTCTTGTTTTTACGACTCCGATTTTTTAAGATATTACGATTTTCAGCCATTTACCAGTGAGTTATAAAAATGTACGTTTTATAAAATTTTTATCTAACGTTACAATAAATGGCTGCATTACACTAGCTATCACTGGTATATTTCTAAAAATATTTTACTTGCATATGTAGTGTTTATGGAAAAATCATCAGCAAGCAATGTTCAGTAGTACCACAGCTTACAATTTTAAATGGAGATGTAGAGATTGAACAGTGATTAGGTTTTATGGGTGATGTTAACTGGTTTATTCATTTAGTTTCAGTCTGGACAGTTTTATTTCTAAATTTGTGTGTCCTTGATGTTTATCGGTTACGTGCAAAACTAAAAAATAAAAATAAATACTTAACAATAAACTATAAATAAGTACTATTTATTATGTATGTAGTTCTGTGTAAGTTATACTAATTTTTGCAACAGACTATTGATTTGTTTGGAATCTATTATTATAAAACAAATTGTTTTTAATCATAGCCGAATATAATTTTATAAATGAGCATGCAGTTTAATCATGTTAAGTAAGTACCTGAACTTTCTGATGAAGTGCCTGCAGATTCTACATTTTTAGGTGTACTTTTCTCTGCCAAATCTGTTTCACTGCCTTCAATTAATTGTTTACTTCGTTTTCTGATAACGTATGGTTGTTCTGTAATGTTAGAAGTTCGTTTTCTTCTGTTTGGTTGGCGTATCAAATCTTGAGGGAATACACTCTGCCTTCATGTGCACATGTGAAACTAAACCAATCACATGATATTGAATTAGTTTTCCGAACCATTTGGCAATCGGAACAAGAATAAAACTTTTAGGTAAGGATATAGAGTGGTGTAATAACATTATAGAAATGACATAACCTCAAATGTGATCGACATTATTATTGACAATTTTATTTAATGATCTCGATATTAAGTTTACAACTTAATTATTATATAGTAAATAAACTAAATACTGACTTCAAAATGGTCTTCACAGAAATTAATTACCGAATATGAAGATACAGCTGAAGGGTCTCGCTTTGCAAGATTTAGCTATATATTTCTAACTTTTTTGTTCATTGGAACGTTAATAAATAACTTGTTCGGAGTTTTTATTGATGTATTATTACATTGAGGAACCGCAATAAAAAAATAATAATAATTATGTTCAATGCTGAATCTAGAAAAAAATATTTCCTGCTGTGAATTTGTAATAATATTATTATAATTACTTCAGAAACTAATACTACCTATAATTTGTAATAATATTATTATAATTACTTCAGAAACTAATACTAACTATACTACACACTTGAATATATGTCAATTCAATGTATGCAAATCGAATGAATTGTTGATATTTCAAAATCAAAGTAAACAATCTTAATCTGCAATAAATGCAGATTATTTTTCTGTATAATATTATATATATTGCAAAAAATTTACCATGTTAATTGTTCTATTTCCGATAGAGATCTCATAAAATAGTCTGACTAATATGGTACAATATTTATTGCATAAACTCATTCGAAACTTCGACGCGTACAACTTTTAATTTCATGTTCGATATTGGGCACTCGGACCATCTGCCCAAATTTTAGCTGATATCGGGTGCTCGGATTACCTATTGGTTAAGAGATTCGCTTTACAAATTATTTTAAAGATATGAAAGGTAATCTTGATTAACTTTCACTAAGTGAATGTTGATGAGCGGGTAAGTCTATAATTCAAGTTAGGTATTTCTAATATTTTACACCGTTTATTTCTAATTTTTGTGTTAATAATAAACAGACATCATATGCGAGCTTGTCTTTATTAACTTCCTTTAAGTAAGAAAAATAAGTGAAATATATTTATTAATATAAAAAATAAAATTGATTAAATTTCTATCATCATAATTTTTAGATAGTGCTTAAGTCTTAGTTATAATTCGATTTGGTTCCAGACGTCCAAAGCTGAAAATAAAATCGAAATATAACGAACTCAAAACACTATCCCTATTTTGTGTCGATAGGAAAAATCCAAAGGAGTTTGTAAATTGAACGTACACTTTAAAAGATATCTCAATAGTAATATTAACAGTCGGGCATTACAAAATTGGAAGCCTTTCTATGGTCCACATAAGAGAGGGAGGGAACTAATACATAATAAGTTGCTAAAAATAATTGTGTTATTAGCTGATAAAATTCAATATCGATATTAACTAAAGTAATCTAGATTGATATTACATAACTATTGATTAAATGCTACTTAACATCCCTCCTATGTCCAGTTTCACACCCTCTAGGATGGATCGCACAATTCTTTAAATTTGGCTTATTATGCGTTCTCTATTGGAAGAAAGGGCGGTCGTATCTCTGTGGTTAATTATTTAAAATTTAACAAAGAAGAAGAACTCTAAAAGGGAATAGCAATATTTAGTTTGAAACACAGACTTCGTATATCTGAATAAGGCTATTTGTCTTGATTTTATAAATTATTTTAAATTGTTCTATTTCGCGTTATAAGCACATTTCATTTATATTTCCAAGATATATGCCATATTTTTTTATATAAATCACTTTTGAAGTTTGAATTTTCAAACTCACACTAAAAATGCAATTTCTGTAATGGCGGCTAGCGTATCATCACACACAAAGTAAACAAACAGTCCTCCCCGTTGAAGGGGATTATTATTTATTTTCATATTAAAATGATGTATAAATGGTGTGTAGTGATACAATGTACAAATATGTCTAAAAAAATCCACACAAAAGTGTTCGTTTCAGTGCCAATGAATCCTAAAAGACGAAAAAAGTGGCTGCAATTAGCCCAAAGAGATCCAAACAGCATTGTAGTTCACTTAAATGTTATGAATTATGTGTGAAGATCATTTCGAAATAATATTTGTGTTTTAAACATTGTTATCGATATCAATGCTATAAACCAAAAGAACAAGAATATTAAATTTTGGTATGAATGCGTTTTAGTAGCAATGTTATTTTGACAATTGTTAGTATTTATCTAAGTTTAAATTTTTGATATGATATGAAAGAATATACATTAAAAACAATGTTTAAAAAAACTGCAGCAATTTATTTATTATAAAAAAATCAATTTAAAAAATTTCATACCTGATGACTTTTGTTTACGGGGGAATATGTTTTAACCTTTTTTTCCAGATAGTTCACTTTATTTTTATCGCTAAGCACTTATTACACAATTAAAAATATAATTTCTCAGAAATTAAGTATTATTTATAATAAAAATATATCATTTGTAATGTATTTCTTTCTATATAATATAATACACATACGTAATCAATGTGTATTATAAAAGAATTTATACTAAATGCCAAGGGTGATTGTTATAAATTTAAAAAAAAAAAAAATGGACCATAAATTAAAGATTTAAAGACTTCCCTGTGACGTCATCTGACTTTTAACCTATAACAGGGTGTTTGCGACGCTGATTGAATTTCAAAAAAATATTATGATTTCTTTACTTTTTTTTTATAAATATATACTTATTCTTCCGAAAATTAAAAGCAAGCGCTTATTTACATTATAATCTAATAGGATGACCCCGAATTGTTGCATATTTTCGATGTTGTCAAATAGCCTATTGCATGTACCTAATGAAACATAGTAATGAAAAAAGAGAATATGTCAAGAGTGAAAATGTCCCATCTGGTGATAATTAATTGTTTTGTATTAAGTCTCAGGGCATGTAGATGGTATTCGTTTAAAAATATTGACAATATGTAAATATGGTGTGTTTTAAACAATTTGTAAAGAATACTGCATTTAGTTTTTCAAAAATCTATTTCCATATTCACTCATAACATAACCTCTTTATATTCATTGACATTTACTAAATTATTTTCTGTCCATGTATATACGAATTGTGTATCTATTCGATGTCTGTATTTCAATTTCTTTCGGTGAAAAAACGTTTACATCAAATTTTAAGTAATCAACATTTGTTTTGCAATTTTCATAACCTGTAAATAACGTCGAAGTTAATAGTACGGGCCCAGGTTAAAGTAGTTTCTTTATTTCATTTAAACTTTGTCTTACTTAGCTGATATATTTTTCATGTATCAGCTTAAAAATAAAAACGGCATACTTTAAAAGTAAAAATATTGCACTGGTATTGGAGTTACTTGTTTCTCTAATACCAGTGTCTATCACTAATGGCATTGTGAATGTTTTTAGTGATCTTGTTTCTTATGCAGACTGTGCTCACCACCACTATATAATTATAGAAAAACTATGTGATGTATTGTTTTATAGTAATGTATACTTTTATACACCACACTACACCATATTTACCTAATAGACATACAGATAAATAAACATGACATGTGTCTGTAATTTTCAGTTTCTAAATACGTTTTCAATTTGTATGTTTGATTACCAAAATGAATCATTATTATTGAATTAACGTTGTATATTATTATTATTAATATTAAATTAACATTTTATATTAATCTGAACTCGAAAACTGTTGAAGGTGTTCACATGAATTTTACACAGGTTACAACATGGTTACCCTCGAACCAACTTAGTATTTGTCTCATTTTGATTACTCTTATTAGATTCTGTGAAGCATATCTATGCATACTTACTTTCTGAGGCTGTGTAGTACCTACGTGCAATCGTTGCGTAGTCCGTATTGTATACCGAAGGCAGGTTAAATATATATATCTAAATACCGTGGAATCTAGAAATCTTCCTATATTAAACCATAGAATTTCTTTAGTCTTTATCAGTACCTAGGGTGTCACCTGTGGCGCAATAGCAAAACAAATTGCATAGGTGCAGTAGTAGAAACATTGATATAAAAAGATTTTTCGATGTAATTCAACAGCAACTTATGGTACAGTCGCCTCTCTTTTGTTATATATGTTTAAACTTTATTTTGATTTTGTTAAAATAATCAGCATAAAAAATTCAGGAGACCACACGAATTAAGTCATGAATCTCAACTAGTTAATAATTCCGATTGATGGATATATATAAGAAAAAGTAAAAACAGAAAATTTTTTTGGAAGTGTGATTGTTCAATAAAGTATTTTTTCTTCCAAATATTTCTAAGTTTGTAAGTTATTTTTTTTCACTGTCAAAATGAAGTATGTTTAGAATTTCAATTTGCCGAGTGACATGTACATATATTAATTTACAGAGTTGTTTATATCAGTGGATCGTACGTGTGGGCCGCTCACACTGCACTCAACATTTCCACACTTGGTGCAGTACGTGCGCATGGCAATCGCCCGTCTAAAGGAGCGGCACTGACACCAGCGTACGGTTCATCCTTTCCTACCGACGTTCTTGTAGACCAGAGTACTTATCGATCAGAGGCCCTCAATGATGGACATTTTTCATTATGTTATGATATTCATCGTACTATTTTTTTGATCAATTGGATGCATCGCTTATAACGAACTGTACCATTCAACGGCTAACATTTTATCAATTTTTTTATTCCGGCAGGGTTCAAGTGGAGAAAGTTAGATTAATGTATTTATAAAGTGAAATAAGTTAAGTTTATATTTTTGACGGATATAAAAAAAATCCACACCCTACTGTCACGTGATGCGAAATGACAGCACAGTTGAGTTATAGATAACCTTGTTTTAAGCATGTATGGTATCTTCGCATTTATACAAAACTTCACTGCTTCTCAGTATACAATTTAATGTACGAATTATAATGCAGTCACGTTACCATTATGACACTCGTGTGTGTGTCGATAGTAACAAAAAATTATTTTTGAAATATCGTTATTCAAGAGTATTTGTTTTTAGAAATCTTGTATTTTTATGTATGTCATATTAAATTAGGGATTGTTTTAGTTAATTTGCTTGGCAATATTATGATAGCAGTGAATTGGATAAGTTGTCACAGAGAGGCGGCACTAATTTGTGTTGGGCATTTTATGTTGCGGCGCTGTTATGTCTCGAACGTAATATATTTTTTGAAATCCTTTGTAAAAAGAAAAAATATTTACTTTGCAATCTCTCTTTAGACAGCAACCAAATATTAATAAAAGTTAATTATTATTAAAATGGTGTATGTAATAAATAAATAAGTTAAATAGAAGTATATATACTTTTCTTTTTTAAAGTAATTGATTTGTGTTTTTTGTATAAAGTTGTTTTTATTATAATCATTAATATTAAATTAACGTTTTATATTATTATTGCCTTAACGCTCTTCCCTTCTCGTCTTTGGCTGTCTCCTTGCTGTTTAACTTAGTTTTAGTTATAGTTTAAGTTGTAAAATTGGTTGTTGATTTTGTCCCTCGTTCTTCTCCTTTCTCACGCTTAAGGAAGTCACATTTACTAGTTTTTTCAAGGGTAACGGAATTTTAATTTTACGTAAAGGATTGTTAAAAATTGTTTAATTTTTCTAGACCGCACTTCACGTAGACAGACATTTCGAAATTATCATTTCTGTCACTTATGGCACTGCGAATGTGGAAATTTATGTCTTCAAAAAATTTTATTCAAATATTTTTGGTATACTTTTCAAATGTTTACTTCTTGAAAGTTGAATTACTCATTTTTAACTGTCAAACAAATAGAGTGGGTACGCATTAGTACAAGGGCACGGTCCAGTCTTATTGTCTGGCTAGTGTGTTGTCCGTCGTGAGCAAGACGGCATAGGGCAAAACATTTTGTCTGCGTCGAACACGTATGTTCAGTGACAGTCTGAGAGCAGAACTGTCGGGCTGGTGTCGTGCCGTATAATGTGCGCCGTTTCATACATTTCTGTGCCATTTTTTTATTAACACCTTTTCTGCGGTTAAAAAGATTTTTACGTGCGCCCACTCTTATTATTTTAATTTCAATTTCCTGTTAACAAGAAAATAGCAGTGAGATTGTTTTGAACTTGCCTAAATTTGCATACACTGAAGTAAGATGATTCAAAAAGAGAAAGGTTTGTACCGTCGCTCCGTTTGGCCCTTTACTCCTGTCCCCCTTATTAATGTTACTTGTAAAAAGTGTTTTATTTTCGCTTTCGTTCTATTATAGTTATCTGTAAACACTTGTTTTATTATTTTTACTATGAAATACACATTTTATGTATGATATTATTTTATTTTATTTCAATTATTTTCCTTTTTCCGTTGCTATATAGTGTAGTTATAAACCAGGATGAGTTACATTTCTTTACTGTTTGTGTAAAGTGAGTTTTTATGAGGAAAATAATCACTTCATTCTTTTTATATCAAAATGTTTTTTTAAATTTTATCATCAATGCATTTAATTCATAAAGTTATTCAACACACACGTAAGTTGTGTAACCTCATAGAAATTCCATTATTTTATCCATACAAATAATATGCTCTCCACGAATGCTTGTTTCACTTACTTTTCTTGCAAATTCAAATTATGGTTATAGGCAAACACCATCTTCCATTACAATTGTAAAGCTGTAAAACTTCATTTTAAAGGATCTGATCTGGTCAATCTCGGTTCATATAGCACTTAATTAATGCTTCTCTTTTATAATTCATGTTTTTAATTGTCTCAAATTATAGCATCATTTGTAGCTCTTTAATTGAGTAGAAAATTATTTAACGCCTTCTGAATACATAATTTCGTGTATGTTGCTGATCATATTTATCCACTATTTTTATACAAATCTAAACAAAACTTGGCAAATTAACTCCCAACACATGTGACAACATAAGAAATATTTAATCAAAGGTTATAGCGAGCGGGAAAGACTTTGCAAGGGTTGAAATTGTGTCTATGTTTTAAAGGGAGGTTGGGAAATTCTTTGCACGTTGCAGTGACAATTTTTACAAACAGTGCCTTTGTCTCGCTTCAAGCTTTATACAACTTTTAACTCTTACGTGTTTTTTGGTAAATTTTAACATTTTTGTATGACAGTACATTGCTCGGTTCCCAGTTTTATAGTTGTAATATGTGACAAGATATTTTATGCCTCACATTCCTTCTGCAGTGACTGTGTTGCAAGTACCTACAAACTCAATACTTTCTACATTAGATATTCATTACAATCATTTTGTACAGTATTTACATTTGCCAATGGCATATTCTTTTATTCGTGTAGTTTTAACTTATCATGAGAAAAATACTGTTTAGTTAAAGTGAATGTAAAAAATTAGTACCAATATCGACTAGAGTGATGACATGAATGAATGGGGGGATACATACGAGAAAGGTTCGTTTCTTCTCATTGTGGATGACAGTTCATACTACAGAGAAATATTTGCTTCGATTGTTTGAAATGTTCTAGATATCAGCACAGATTATTTTCATTAAGGGCTTTGATTGATATTTTAATTCTTTTGATTTGAACTGTTTTAAAAACATACTATTCTAAACTTTCACTTTTAATGTGAATAGTATTCTTAGTATGGCAGTTTTTTAATATATTTTTACGGATGTCATTATCTCTTTCTACATTTTAGACACAACAACAACGCGAGTTGCTAGAAGGTTGTTACAGACATTAAAAAATACAATATGTAAAAAATACAGTATTTTGTGTTGTATTGTTCATCACTGTATAGACACATATACCGTTTATTTTTATTATTAAATAATCTAATGGAAACATTTGAAAAAGCTTAGGGAGCCGTATCGTCAATCCGGTGCTTGGGTGATGTGCCAATGTGAGTGTCAGAAACGTGAGCTTGATGTGACATTTGTTGTAAATTAATTACACTTTTTACAAAGAAAAATAGTAAATTGTATAATTTGCTTTTTTGAATGTAATGTCTAGATTGTAATTATTAAATACGAAACTGCCTTCCCCTAATTGTCTCACACGTTTGTCGGTGCAAACGGGTACACTTGCAGTAGGGCTGTCGAAGAGTATTAATGTAAATAATGACAAAATAAATAAAGATTACCCATGTTAAGTTTTCCTTCAAATTATATCAAAGCTATTGCGTTTTTATTAGATAAATGGTAAGAAATATTGTAAATAACATTGAGAAGAATATGTATATTGTATAACATGAATATTTAATAAATTAATATAGAAAAGTTTTTATTGAAATAAACTGTAGCAATAATAAAAGGGAATTATATTGTGTACAAGCATTAATTTTCATTATAAGACGAACGGGCGACTGATCGCACCGGCGGTAGTCGTACGGCGAATACTATACGTTTGATGTGTGACTAATTATTTTTATATCAAATAGTTTTTTAAGTCAAGTTACTAAATATTGACATTGTAAGCACAGTGTTGCCAGTTTTAATACAATGACTGGCTTGCAGATAGATTAACATCGTTTAATTGTTCTGTGAAGGTATTGCAATAAATTAATTTGAATTTTCGGAAAACTGGTAACACACTGTTGATGCATCGTCAACTCCTATGTCTGGAAAAGGATTTTTGAAATTTTATTACTTTATTTTAATATTGACTATGTATTATTTTTTAAATTTGATGAATCACAGTGATGTGATATTATTTTTAAAAATTGAATCATATTGCTATTCTACTTATCATATGAGGTTTGTTTCTGAAGTTATAAACTTTACGGAGTGGACAAATAAATTTGTGTGTAAATAATTTGTCACAAAGTTAGGAAAAGGCCTATACAATACTATTTTACTTTAATTAGATGAAATAAATAGTATATTGGCACAATAGGAAAATGAACCACACGCAGACATAGGGAGTTGTGTCAGTAGATGCTAATTTAACTCAATATTGTATTGTGACTCGTAATTTATATATATGTATACATATATATATTGTGTATTTTATTTTGTAAATTGAATTTGAAACACCAAATATTGTCTTCGATGAACAAAACATTGTATCACTTAAGTGGCTTTGCCAAAAAATAATTTCATTTATAAAGCATTGTGAAATTAATTTTTTTATTATTATATGTTAGAACCCGTGGGAGTTTGCAAAATGTCAATTTGCCAGTAATATTAAGTATTGGCGGCACCTTGCAACAGCAGTCGCCTACTTTGTAATGTAATTTTAATTTTTTGTTTTTCTCCTTAGTGAAAAGAAACTGTATGGGTCGCTGTGTATGTTATAACTGTTGTGAATGTCGCCATTCTTTGGTGGTGGTTATAGATGATCACGAGTCAAATTGGTAAAAGATCAAATTGTTGTCTATCTATTTTAGGTTTTCTTCATAAGTCTATGATCTAAAGCGATATTTCAAAGAGTGCTCATAAGTTGATAACTATTATTTTAGTCGCCTCACACTGGATACTATGATCGACAATCGCATCTGATATGTAGTTCGATATTTGTAAACAAACTCTTTATTGAATTCTTTTGCCTCACATTTAGACATCTTTAAACATGCAAATATGTTACATCTGATGAAAAAACATTATTTAACTGAAACACAGTATTATTCATTATTCCAACCTGAAAACTGACTTGGAAAAATCTAAAAAAAATTTAAAATACATCATTTTAAAAGACTACCTTACAACATTAATAGAAATAAACTACACAGTTTCACAATAAATAATAAAGTTCATCTCTTATTTTAAAATGTAAATATGAGAATTAGCTAAAAGCTCAACTCATTACTGCTGCACGGAATGCAGCTGTGGCACTGCAGTCGAGTAGTGTACATTGGCACCTTCATTAAAACATACATTTTCAGAGATTCATCGAGTATACTTTTTGAACTTTGCAAGTAATATTTTGGTCTTTCACCATAGATTTTAATGACTGACATCATTAACTTGGCATACCCGAACATGTGTACTTATAGGTTGGTTTCGGTCCCTTGTTCAAATTGTTCATATAATGTGGTAAGCAGATGATGCAAGTAGTTATATATTGTAAATGCCTTCTTGTATATACTACTGTTAATAACAAATAATATAATAGTAGCGTGTATATTCTATTTATATACGTTTATAAAAGAAAAACAAGAAAACCAATTCTAAAGTATGTTTTGTAGTTAAATTAATAAATAAAATATATAATTATGAAATATATTTCATTTATTTAAAGTATAGAGGCAATTTGTTAGATTGTTTTCTGTAAATATTGACAGGTTTATTGTTACCTATATTTATTGAGGCAGGTGTGAGGGCGATAATATGTAACCCGATCATATTCTGTCAATGGCATTCCAGTCAGGATGTAACTGTTAATTATTTACTTTTCCAGATTTTGTTATTTATGTTTGTGAGTAATGTCAGCCAGAAGAAAATAAAATTAGTTAAAGTAGAGTTCACCTCAGACCTCCTCGCTTGATTTACTCGAAGAAATGTCGATGCCAACAGAAACAATTAAGCCCACGCATCTGTTAATAATAAAAAACAGCTTCAGGAATCTATAATTTGCCTTGGCTTGCTTGATAAATGTCACATACCAACTTTGGTCATCTTGAAGACTGCGAAATGTACATATACGTGTCGTATGAACATAATATAACCTTGATATGTTTTATTTGTTACACTGCCGATGTGAAATGTTTAAATAATGTTGTCAGTGTACTAAGCTTTGTTTATTACCGTCATGAGACTAGGCGACACTGGATATGCAAGTCTTCGTTTAAATATTGCATTATAGAGAACAGATTCATAATCTTTGACGGTTATAAAAGAATACAATTAAATTAGCACGAGTTGTGATGTAACACAATTTGTAATGTATTTTACATGAAATAGCTTAAATGTTCGTAGAATATTGTGTCTGTACAATGTCTTTCATGCTATGTATAAATGCTTCAAAATATAAATTGAAATACCATATTTAAAAATGACAGAAAAGTTCATATCTTAATAAACGTGTTGCACTACAATCATATTTTGTTAGAGCAAATGTAATAGAACAGGAAATGCTTACTGTCTGTAATGTTGTGCTGCCATCAGGTTTCTCTGTGACATGGTAACTAACATCTCATCGTGTCATAGTTGACATCATTTTAAAGCAAAGGTTGTAAGCATTGAGATGGTATTTACATTAAGATAAAAGTTTATTATAATTATCAACAAGCAGGTTTGACTTTATTCAATTGTTGTGTGAATTAATATTTTTTGCACTCGAATAAACTGCCTTACTTAGTATAAATACTAGGTGAATACTACCAATCGCAACAAGTTCATGAATATCATTACGACTTTAAATGACAGACTTATTATGATGGCTTTATAACTGGATGAGATGTATAAATATATCCGATTTATTCTAGAGATCTCAGATATATTTGAAATACAGAGGATTTATATAATTGCAAATCAGTTGTGTCAAATACATACTATATGAATATTTTTATAAATAGCAGCGCAAATGATGAGGGGATATGCATGTAAGTTAATATACAATTTGATGAAGAGTAAATTAATAATATTTATGAAAATAAATTTAAGAATAATAAAGATTTTAGGTAAAAAGAAATGGAAAAAACAAAAATTACTACAATGACGATAAGTTTTCATATTTGTTATGTTACGTGGATGCGGACAATCGCTCTAGAAATAATTTACCAAAAAAATTTTTATATTATATTATAATTATAGAAATTATTATTGAATGTGGCTCTTTATTTCCACACCTATTATCTGAATGTGTAAACTGCAGACCAAACCAATACATACTATTGACAATGTGGAACTCTTTAAAGAAGAGGCAGCAACGGTAAGTGTAATGGATGAAATGAAAAGTCATGCTAGCCAATAAAACCTTGTTTATTTATAAATAATAAGAGCATTCATTTGTGCCTGTTATGCTTCTTCTTTGCTTTCTTTTTTGGGTTGCCTTTGATGAGGTCCTCGAATTCTTTTGTATCCTCGCCCAGCCGTTTCTCACCACTGAAAATATTTAGCATCTGATGTGTTTATCAATACATATAACAAAATCATAAAAAAGTGAGTCTGTACATTGAACAATTTTAAGTGAAACTAAGTGCTACCTACTAAAGACACGCTACTAACCTTAAAACAACAGTTTTTAGAATATTTGTCCATTTGTTAGTTTGTCTGTCTGTGTGCTAATACATGTGCTAATATCAGAATCAGTGGAACCAATTTAGATAATATCAGAACCGGTGGAATCGATAGGCTAATTTTTGAAATTAACAACGGTACAAGCTTCTATTAAATTTTAAATAATCATAACAGTGACAAGTGTTTTGAATTTGTATCTAGAATTACCTAGGGTAAATGTATGGAAGTAAACTAGCTCATATACTTCGTGCGCTTTTTTATACACATAGCATTCATAAACATGAATATGAGAAATTGTCAATATTGCAATTTAATGCCTCAAGCATGCAATACAAATTGATGATGAGGTGTTTAAAGATACGTATCAAAATTACTTTTGTATATGCAAAATAACATGTTCAGTAATTTATTTGAGACCTATGTCCTTACGACATATTTTCACAGGGTTGGTTTGACCCATTATTCGGAATAATAAAAAGAAGAAATGAAATTTTTAGTTTTGAAAGTTTTTTTCTAGGTTGGATTTGATGTAATAATTGCAATTTTTTTTTAAATTTTCATCTTTGAAGGTGATTATTCCCAAATGGTTGGGGTTTTCACATTCACCAAAAATAATTTATGCTAATGATTAAACAAATCAACCCTGTGAAAATGTGTTGTAGGGAAAAATACACCTGTACAGGGGAGAATAACCATTCAAAAACAAAAATGTGTTATTGAAATATGGCAGGTAACAATTTCCTGAATGCATTAACATTTATTTAGATGTTTCTATCTAATTTGAGATGATGTATTTTTCAGTCGGAATAAAAGTAAGTAGCATTGTCTAATGATTATTAAATCTAATTAATTACTTATAAAGAAAAACCTATGGATAGAGACGATTAACTTAACATGATGGTACATGTGTAGGTTGGTAAATTGGAAAAGCAAGCTGGCTTCCATGGGTCAGAGTTCAAAATAAGACAATTGTGTAATCAATGAAATTGTTTTGTCTTGTCTTGTTTTTGAGGTATATAGTATTTCAATATTAACACAAGAATTAAATACCGTGCAGTGCACTACCACACTGAGAGACGCGTGGTACCATCGACGTAATACGACAAAACAAATATTTTATTGGGCTGTGAATACTGAGCGATACGAGTATTGTTTCAGGGAAAGAAAAATCAATTTTCACTGATGATTAATATTCTTTAAGTTTTTTTTCATTAAGGTCCTGTTCATGAAATCCTTAAATATAATAATGATTGAAAAAATGTTGGAAAGAACAAATGTATTTTTGGTAATTATCAAAATTAAGAAATAAAACATTTCTCCATAATAAAAGCACAATTTAAAAAAATGTAAGATTATTTCATTTTATATTTTCGAGAATATTCAGAAAAAAATTCTTGCATATGTATGTATATATGTGTATATATACACACGGTGTCCAGGAATAAGTGTCTGATAAAGAAAGACATTATTCCTTGACTGAAAAGTAGTTGTCGTTAAAATAAAATTTAAAAGATGACTTTTCAGAAAATTAAAAATTTTTTTTCTTCCGCTCAACACAGCAATCTGTCATAGACATTTAGCTGCTCTTTTGTCTGACCTCGGTCTGTATATGTCGTTTAAGCTGTGAGGTAATGTCTATTGACTACTCTCACTATTCTTTGGGGAATCGGTTAATAAGATTTGGAACACCATTTCTCCTTAGTCTTGTGTATTGGATACTTCCAGATGAAGATAAATTGGCAGCCAAGGCATTTACGTGTTTGGTTAATCTTTGCTGGTAGTTTTGGCTACAGATGGCGATTTCTTGCTTCACAGTTTTAAGCCTCAGGTCTTGCATAATGTATTTATTGTGAATGCATTTTGGAATATTGAACATAGATCTAACAGCTTTGGTCTGAAACCTTTCCAGGATTTCTATATTACTGTTACTTGCTGTTCCCCAAAGTTCAATTCCGTATGTCCAAACTGGTTTCAATATAGCGTTGTAAATTGTCATTTTGGTTTCATTGGTTAGTTGGGATGTTCTACCAATTTTTTTATACTCCAGGTATGTTTCTGCCAGGTCAGTCGCCTATCCAGGTGCATGCTGAGGTATTTGGCGGTATTACCATGTGAAATTTGTTCTCCGTTCAGTGTAATTGAAGGACAGTCCCTTTTCTGAGTGTAAAAGTAATGTGTGCAGATTTCAATTTTGCATCCAGGTTTTTTCTTATACTCCAGGTATGTTTCATCCAGGTCAGTCGCCTATCCAGGTGCATGCCGAGTTATTTGGCGGTATTACCATGTGAAGGTCTGTAGGATGAAACTTCGTTTGACTGTTTGCCAGGTTTAAGAATCATGACAACTTGAGCAAGTTTCCAATGGAATGGGTAGTGGGTGAGTCTCATACATGCATTAAAGAGTATTACCAAAAATATTATGCCTTTCTTTGGAAGGTTACTTAGCAGTACAGAGTCTAACAGATCATAACCAGGTGCTTTTTTGGGTGGTAGGGCTTTAATCTCTCGAGCTATTTCTCTGGGACTTACTGACTTTAGAGGAAAGCATAACTGATTTGGTGACTGTAGGTAATATATTATTTTATCATCGTTATTGAGTTCGGTACAATTCAAAGGTGTGAACGCGTTTTGTAAGTGTTCAGCAAATGTAGATGCTTTTTCAGTAACAGATCTAGCCCATCCTCTATCCTGTTGTTTTAAAGGCGGGATGTGGTTTTTGGGTTGCTTTAGGTTCTTGGTTGCGCGCCATAGTGAGTAATTAGTAATCCTTATGTGGGGTGAGGTGAGCCAGGTGACTTTGTAGGCAGAGGTTCTGATACTCTTTGATCATGTCTTTCAGTTCTTCTGTTGCTCTGTTAAACATAGTTTTGTCAGCGGGATACCTAGTTCTATGCCATTCTCTTCTTAGTTTGCGTCGTTCGCAGACCTTCTCAATTATGTTTTTGGAAATTCCTTTTGTCTGGTCTTTGTTTTTCTATTTTTAAGTGTAGAGGCAGTGGTTGCCAAGTGTATTGTACAGTTGAACTTTTTGATATTGGTCTCAGTGTCATCGTCTGTCTTCAGTCTAATATTCAGATCTATATTACTTGAAATAATTTCTTTATAAAGGTCCCAGTTTGTATTTCTGCTGTAAATATTGGAAGGTGGCTCAATGGGGATGACCTGTTTGAATAAATTTAAAATGACTGGAGTATGATCTGACGACAGATCCTCACATTACTCAATCTTTAAGTAGTTAAGCCCAAGGTTCTTTGTTACATAGAAATCTAACAGATCTGGTATTTTATTCTGTATGTTGGCTCTCCGTGAGAAATGCATTCCAGATTAAGATCTAGTGTGGCTTTATATAACTGTCTGCCCCTTGGATTGATCAGTCTTGATCCCCAATAAGTATGTTTGGAGTTCCAGTCTCCTCCACAGATAAATAATATTAAAAAATAATATTCATAATTATTTGTTATCTTTTTTATATATACCATACTTGCGCATATTGTTCAGCGCCACTCGGGGGAATAACCCGTAACCAGCTATGAAGACATCGCCACTGCAGGTAAAAACTGCACTCCGGGCAAGTATTGGGTGTTTAATACACCCAATACCAAAGAGTAATATCTTGTTTTGCATTCAATTAGAAAAATGGAAATGGTGCTTTACGTTATATTTCAATGACAATTTATTCGTTTATAGGTAACAAATAGCATCTTTCTTTGTCCGACATCTATTCCCAGGCACCGTGCATATGGTTGCCAGTTAAATAAAATAATGTAACTATTTTTCTTTTTTATTATAGTCTCCCTTAAGCTCAACACATTCTTGAAATTAATTTAAAAAAAAGTTTTTGTCTTTGCTCTGCAAATGAGTTGAAATTGCCTCCTTCACCTCACTGTTGTCCTTAAATGTCCTTCCTTGGAGCTCTTTTCAGATTTGGGAATAAATAAAAATCGCTGAGAGCTAGGTCGGGGCTACAGCCGTTCTTGCTATTCACAAACTCTGCTTCAAATTACTAATACACCCATATTAGCAATTTGAAGCAGTTTGTGAACAGCATCCATTGCATCTTTGCTTTTGTGAACCAGCAAGTTGCCTTGCAAAAGCAATCCATCCCTAACCAGTTTTCTGCGTTTCTTTTCCTTGATAACTAACTTCAGTTTATCCAATATAGTAGTGTAGTACTCTCCAGTGATAGTGGTACCTTTTCCTTTATAATCGTTACCTTTTTCTTTAGACTCGTTGCTTTTCGGCGGCGTAAGCATTCTCAAGACCCATCTTGCACTGACTTTAGACATGCCAAGATGGTCGTTAGAATTCTCAAAATTTTTGAAGTTATACTTCTTTAGGCGCGTTATGCAAAAATGATGAGAGTGAAATTTTAAGATTCGTCACACAAAAGTTACAGTACGAAGTTGCAGCGGTTGCAGTCTCGAAACAAAAGCTATTGGCACCATCGTCGCCTCTGTTCACTGTTTTCATATTCATAGTATTTATCCACATGTTTCTAGTGTTTTAGTTTCATATAAATACGATTTATATATGTGCTGATAAATTATATTCAGTAGTGATTTAAATTCAATATTTTGATTAATATATTTACTATTCGTAAATATTAGTGAAAAAATTGTGTTTATAGACTTTTTCAAGTGCTCCAATATAATTGAGGTTATCTATCCGTATGTATTATTTAATGATGCCAAAGAAGTATAACTTCTCACGCGCGTACATAAGTACACGCACCCTTTTTTGTATCTAATACACCAACTAATGCAGAAAGTTGTTTCTTCTTCAGGAGAGCATCTTTCAATACAAGTTTTTCAACTTTTTTGACAATATCCGACAGGCCTCAATCGGCCATCCTGGTGGTGGTACTCTTCAATCGAGCCTCGACCTTGTTTAAATAGACTATGCCACTTGTAAACCATGGTTTTACCAGGGCAATGATCTTCGAAACTAACTCCCATCTCACTCATGATGATTTGAGGATTTTTTTTGCTTGGTGAGGAATTTAATAACAACGTCTAATTCTATTTGCTCCATGTTCACAGTTCACTTCCAGATTTACTTCTTTAAGGGATGATTATTCGTTAATGAATGATGTAGAACATTTTACTTGTATACCTCAAATGAGTTACTAATTAGTAGTGGGATTACAAGTAAGAATGTATCCCCCCTCCCTCCTTTTTGTACATTCTGCAGACTTGCTTTTGGACCTCTCCTTGTGTACATATATATATATATATATATATATATATTTATATATATACACATTCCTAATTTTGAAAGATTTAAATAGAAACTTTTGAACATGTCCATGGAGTAAATGTTGACTAAGCCTATGTTCAAGCAGTTTGTGATATATCTTCCCAAATAGGGTGAAAAGTTCTCAAACATGTTCTAAAGATATGTACCACACTATATTAATTGAGAGGAAAATGAAGTGGGTTGTATCAATTTTGAATTGACGGTTCAAAATGCCTACTTACTATTACCATATGTATGTTAATTATGATTGAATTACCTCTTAACAGAGATCAGACCAGAGTGTTTGGAATGTGCGACAGCTTGACTCCAATCGTTTTCGCTGCCTTTTATACGGTACTGCTGGAGGTCTTCACCCATGAGCCGTGATAGCTCCTTACGCTGCTTTCTTTCAAGTTCCTGTATATTAAGTCTCGGACACATCAAATATATCATACTTATCATAGCGTCTTATTTTAATACTGGATCATTTTATTTTAAATAAAAAAATTGTACATTACACAAGTATCAATTTTAATTTTGTGTATCTTTTGTTTTACGCAGTAAAGTTGTGGGGTGATCTTTGTAAAGTTGTGGGCGGTACTGGGATAGTTTTGTATTTGTGGGCTCGGTAATCATTATCAACGAATCATGTGAACCAGAGATGTGAAGGCTTATCGGGATGACTAAGAATTTTACAACTTCATGATACAGCTCCAACAACTATCGACTTGCAGAAACATCTCGATTAAAACGGAACACAGGTGTCTTTTTCTATTGATGATATAGATGCGTTTGAAATGTGATGCTGGTGGAAAATGCTGTCATTCATACAATCAACAAATCAGTTCTGAAAGTAGTGTAGATTCTAATTAAATTATCCATCATAAAGATTTCAGATCGGAGATTTAAATTAGATTATCCATCATTTCAGCACCTTCACAGTATTCTTCGAAAGGCGTATTGGGACAGCTAAAAATTATACAACCCCACTGGCTAAGGAACAATAAAACTATTTCGATTAAAATAAAACAGAAATTGGTGATGATCCTGGTGTTTTCGATCTTTTTATATGGCAAATTAGACCAACAAGTTAGATCTAAAAGAACAGAAGATCCAAACTAGGTTATCTGCTACATAACTTAACAGATTTCTTGAGAATGTAAGCAACATTGCTAGAAATAGAGGGGGCAATTGGTAAAAGTACTTGCGCACTGGCAAGGTGGAAGCAAAGATGAGAGGATGGAGTCCCATGCATTTGCACCACATTAAATACCATCGTTGATGTGATTAACACTGCTTGAAAATGTCAAATAGTGAATATAGTCTGCGAGAAAGTGACCTGTAGAAGTCACAACCATCAGGATAGAGGGATAGGACGGAGGAGGAGGAGCAATAACAAAAATGTCTTGGCTTTTGTATCATCTCAATATCTAGATAAAAAGAAAAAAAAAGCAACGTTTTGTAATGTCATCAATATTATTCTGATATTGTGATTGGTGCTGCACGATTGAAAAAGATTATTTAAGAGCATATATTTTTATTTTGAAATGCCCTCTGTAGGAGGCAAAAAAATTATTCTTATATCCCTTTTTTGAGATTTCAATCTCTATTGAATACTCACGTAATTTGTATTGAATAAAAGAATTGATTTTTCAATTGCTGGTGAACACACCATTAAAAAAACATATCTGATATAGACATTGTATAAACCTATGTTTTTACTTAGTTCTCATTTATTTTAAAGATCAATTTGGATTTTACTAAATAAAAATAAATTTTGTATTGTTAAATTGCTATTAGATTGGATCGACATTTCACAATTCTATAAGCACCTAATTTGTAGGACTTGGAATGCAGATGTACATTTTGTCAGTTTATTCAATATTATAAAGTTGTATTGCGAAGAGGAACGCCACAACACTATGCAACACAGCATTGTACCAAAAGTATTTATGTCATCTAATTATGGAAATAAAAAAAAATGTTGCGAATATGAGTAGTGGGGATAACTAAATACTGATGATTGAAGTGGTGCAATGCCATTGACACTTTATTGTAATTTTTTCATTACTCTTCGATATACCATGTAGTATAATCATTAGAATCAGTGACTGAACGTTACAGATTACTGCTCCCTGACAAATAAAACTGTAAGCCTTTCACAGCTCCTACAATTCTGGTCCGTTTATTCAATTAGGTTTACTGAATAATAAGCCATTGTCAAGATTATAAAGACAGATGTGAGGAATGCTAATATTAGAAATTAAAACGATGGAGTTTGATGTACACAGTGTGGTGTACGTTATAATACATTTTTCGACATTTATTAGAAGGAGACGTAATTTATAAACGATAATAAATTTGATATTGTTTGATGTCATTACCATAAAATGCATTTGTTTATCTTGAATTTATCTTTTTGACCATTTGTTTTTTGTTTTTGTGCTTTGATTATTTGTTTATCTTTTTGTGCATTAGTATATTATGGAAATAAGTTAAGCTGTACTAAGCCACTATTATATAGTAAACTTTTTCCAATTTAAAGTCAAAATTTAAAAATTTTTGATGTTTTCTTGTTTTTATAGTTTCATTCATCTATATAAATAATAAAAGTAGCGTACGTTAGTATAAGAGCTCGAATTTACAAAACAAGGCGCATGTCAACACTTTTAATATTCTTAAGTTGGAATGTGTATTTTTATATTAAAAGAGAACTTAGAGTGCTCTCTATAAGTACCATTTATGGTGAAAAGTGCGCAAAGTAAAGTGCAATATATGGGTAAAAGTTTGCTCTCCTATGGCTTAGTTAGGCCAATTGGTTAAAATGACTACAAGATCAATAATAATTAGCCAATGCATAACAAATAGAGAAGCTAGAAGGAGCCATTTCTAAATCTTAGGGAATGGCACTTTTATCAGTGTAAAAATAAAGAGAAAAACAATAGTCGTAATAATGATACGCTTGCCAACCTGCCAATGTATGGAATTAGTTTTGGATACTGCAGTGCTAAAGTAGAATGATAGTAAATTTAATATTTTTAAAATATATCAACGGTAATTTAAATGCAAAAGTTTGGACAAATGGATGTTTGTTACTCTGTAATTACATAATTCTGAACGGTTCTACTCAAAATTTGGCATACGATAGACTAAAGCTTATATTACTACATAGTCTGCTTTTTAAAAAAAATTGAATTAGTTCTTGAGGAATAGCATCCATCTTTTATTATGTTTATTAAGTTCCTACTTAATCACAAATTTGTCTGTAAGGAAAATTGTGAAAGTTTGCTTTTAGTTTGTGTTACCTCATCTCGTGTATCCTGGATTCTCAGATCTGATAATGGTTTCCGCAGGATATCATGTAAAACTTTCTTCCTTTTATAACTCGATCACAATGTTGTGCACATTCAAAGAGAAATATATAAATGAATGAGGTGAAATAGGTATATTAGGATAGAGGTGTATGCTATAATAGGCATGGAGCTGAAGGATTATAGCTTTCCAAGTCTTCTGAGCACTTTGCGACTTTGTTCTTCACCAAATAAAGGGATTCTGGTTATTTATCAGAAAATAAAACTCCACTCCACATCGGTCTATGTCGCACAATTTTAGACAAATTTGGAATAATTTAGGACTTCAAGCCGATCTTCGGCTGTGGATATCAATTTCTAGAAATCTCGTCCTGATAGTCCATAGGCTAACACTTACATCTTTCACTTCTTCAAGATTGTTGTTGATGTTTGTGTAGGTGTAGGCTTTCGATTTCCTAGAGCTTGGCTCACAATATATCAGTCGTCCCTGGGCTCAGTTCAGCGTTTTCTTCTCGACCCTGGTCTTTTTTTTAATGAATTGCTCTCTTGAAATCTCTTCCGGGCCTTCTGAACAGTAGAATGACTTACACCAAACCATTGCGAAACATAACATTGATACAGCTTTCTTCAAGAACTGTCACTATATTACCAGCGATTCCTGTTATATTCATCATAGTATTTTATAAATGTAATTGTTTAACGTTTTCATGAAAAACAAACTTAAACAATTAAAATTACTTAAACAGCATCTAACCACATCTAACATCTAACCACATAGCGCAAAGAAATCTTTCGATTCCAATCGGATATTTTTAAAATAGATTCAAAATTTTCAAATTTAGAATGTTTTATCTTACCTGCCAGTACTCTTTAATACATAAACAAATATTTCCGATTATTCAAATCCATATAAAATTTCTTATTATTTCGAGATTCCCATAGTTGTAAAGAAATATTTTAGGTGCCCATTTTTTTTTTGCAAAAAAGTGTTTGTTGTAAACTTTTAAAACAATCAAAAGCATAACTTTTATCACAACAATAAATATTGCAATTAATTATTATAATCCAATGAATATTTCATACAGGATTAATTTGTATGTGACTGGTGGAGTTTGAATGTAACTATGTTGGTTCCATTTTTTTAATTAAGCAGTGTTAGTCTTTCACAAACAATGTTACGTTAACTGTTTTCTTGTAAATTGAAACAAAGCACACAATATTTCTCCATCGAATGGCACCAAAACTTTCCAAATGCTTAAAAATTAATTATGCACTTCACTGACAATGTATTGACTTGTTAGTAGAATGAGCAATTTGAACTAGAAATAAGCAATTCAAAATATGAAACTATCTCATCGTTTATTAAAATTTTTTTGTGCTTTTATATTTTTAGTCATTATATTTGAGTCAATTAATTACCAAAGGGAATAACTCACGCATCCCATATTTTGTAGGAGAGACAAAAAACTGTTTATATTAAAATTTTTGTTGGCAAACATTAAATTTTTTGTTAATAAGTAGTATATATAATTATAAACAAATCAGTTTTTTGGATTGTTTGTCTCTTGGAAAATACTAAGCTAATTCAAAGTTGCTAGACTTATTTCCTTTGGTATCTAAACAAAGTTTTAAGGAAAAATATAAACATAATAGTGTTTAAAAAATATTTTATTAACATTTGGGCTAGTTTTCTGTTATATTTTCATAGTACCCTTTATGTTCAGCTGGAATGTATTACATGGTACGCTTGAGGTCTTCTATTTTATTAGTTTTTATGGCTACGGTCTCACCATAAGCTTTTCTACTACTCTATATACTGTGAATTTCTGGTGGGGATTGTATATTACTTCATATACTTCCTTTGGCAGATAATATCTATCTCTTCGTTTTAAAACCTTTTTCACTGGGCCAAAAGACCGATCGTTTGGTAGAAATGAGACCCTCTAACTGGAAAGCGGTTACCTGTGTCTACCAAAGCCTGGTATATACTTATCATTATGTGATTCCGGTTTTAGCCTCTGCATTCATCTGTGAAAATGTATAACTTTTTGATTTCATTTGGAACTTCCTCTCGGATGTACTTCAGTAAAAATGTGCATTTTTCATTAGGCCCCTTCATAGTATAGAAAGAATCTATTTTCTTTAGTTCTTAAATAACTGATGATAGTAGAACATCTCTTGAACTGGTATGCGGGGGAGTGATATACTTTGCATGTAATCAAAAGTCTTGCCTAAGACATCCTCTTCGTCTTCGAACATTTGTTCTACTTTACGGATACTTTCATAGAATTTAGCTGCTTGTTTCTTATGGACTGTTAATTCAGCTTTTGCTGACACGATAGCCTGTTCCCCAAGGTCAGTTGAATTTACTGTGAATGGGAGACATTCGCACTCACATCATGCATCGACTTGAGGTGGACCAAAGTGTAAATCAAACTGGTCTTTAAATATTTTGTAATAAAATGACAGTTTTATTTTAGTTCCTGAGTGTAAGCTCTTGAACATGCTAAACATCTTCTTAATATTCAACACGGCTGACATCTTCTTTTAGAATGAGGCTGAGATAATCTTTTGAAGAAAAGTGTGACTGCTTGACTGGAAATGACTCAATATGACTTTTGACCTGAAGAATGAGATATGCAGGAATAGTTCTTTGGTTCTGTTGCTTACCCCTTCGATCATGAGGTAATTTTCCCTCTTGAAGTAATTTCTGAAATCGTAAGAGAGCTTTGTTCTTTGTGAAGTAAATGCACATAAATAACTTTTTGCACACACGTATCTTGTCATCATGTACCTTTATAAAATATTTAAATGAGCGTTTTCTTGGTTTAACAGGCACTTGAAGGCGTGGTCGTCTTTATTTAATATATTGGGTCGAAGGCTTTGAAGAAAAATGTCTTGTTCGTTTTTTGTACTGAGACTATACAATTCATGGAATGCTTCGATTTGAGATTCTTCACTGATCTTTGTATAACATTTCAGGTTAAAACATGACGTAATTACACTGGGATTCTTTATTGGAATAGTCTTGCTTCTAGTATTCGTATATTCCTTTTCTTCCAAATGATTACGTTTAATTGATTGCTTTTTTGTTTCATTTATTACACCTTTCTTTCGCTCCAAAGTTAAAAGAGTTGGGTAAACATTTTCAGCCTCAGAATCGCATATTTTTAATTTGCATGTCATATATAACACACCGTGAAAAACAAAAACTAACTTCACACTAGAATTATTTTGAAGTTGATATTTTATTTGTCATAACCAGTAGTGTTGCCAGCATAGTTACGAAAAGGAATAAGTCATTGAGTTATTTCTTTTTGTAAATAAATGAAAAACAGAAGTGTCTACATTAGACTGTTAAATGAACTGACTTACTTCTTTATTTAAAATGTTGACTTATACCCTGTGGTAATTAACCAATTCATTTTAGTTAAAGTTGAAAGAAATTAGCGTATGTTCGAAACTAATCGTAATGATGTTTTCATGAAATGTTGTAATACAACATATGCTTTAGTTTTCAAATTGATCTTCAATTTAACGCAAAGCTAACTTTCTAGTGCTATTTATATTTACATTTTCTATCTAAGTAGATTGGAAAAGCACAGTAGATATTATTAATTGTAGTCAGATGTCACTATGACAGAGAGTCGTCTAATCAGAAACAAATAAATTATTGATTTATATTTATATATATATATATATATATATATAGAACTGTAGATAAATTATGTAGTGAGTTGGAAAGAAGATTTTGTCTATGGTTTGCCCATTAAGGAATGAGTGCGACAAAATATTGTGTTCAACATGTTTTTTATTGCTGACATTATTATTCTGTGCTCGCGCATTACTTTACAACCAGTCTGCAATCAGTCCAGTATTCTATGATGTTATGTAATTGAGTAAAATTTACTTGAATGTATTAAAATAGCTACAGTGACTATGGGAAAAATAACTATTGTTACCTTAGCAGCAGTATTCATCTCCTCAGGCAGACTTTGCAAGGTCGGAGTGACATCAGTAAGTGTGGGTAAGGGTTTTGCTTCAAGCAGACCGAGGGTAGCTGCGGCGTCATGCTCTAAAACCGTGAGCAATGCTGTGAGCACCCGCCGACAGGCTTCATAAAGCCGCGCCAGAACTTGTGATGTAGGTAGGCCTAACTCTTGAGACAATGCTTCCACCTCCTTTGCTTGGAAGCCCATTGCCACCAGTATGACCTAATACCATGTAAAAAAATCCATATTGGAAAAAATGTTTCAAGAAAATGGCTTTTAGTGAGATATTTGATTAAACGGATTGTCATATTTCAGTGAAAACATGTTATTGTTTTATTCTAGACCAGCCTTTCCCAACCTTTTTCAGAGGCGGACCCTGGTGCCACTTTACCACAGTATGTGCGCCGTCCGTGTGTACTGCCATACAACTATCCCATTTAATATTACGAGTTGACCAAAAGTAGTCTAAAACTTCAAATATCGCTTCGCCATACCACATGTATCGAGATGTTAATAGAACAAAAATGTTGTCTAATGCTGTTGCCAAGCTCGTAACGGACAAATGCAAGCAAATTCTCATCATTACAAATGTTAGTGTCTCATCTAATTGCAAAGCATAATATCAGCGAGCTTTTACATTCTCAATCAGCGGTTCTTTGATATTTTCTAACATGTCATTAATTCTTTTTTACTGTATTATTTGATAAGGATATTATACCCAGTTCCTTTGCAGTTTTATCTCCTAACATAGTAGAAACCATGATTTTAGTGGCCGGTAATATAAGTTTCTCAGCAATGAATGGTATGAGGATTGCCACTTCTTGCAACCAATAATTATACTTGATAAGAAGCTAATACAGCATTTGCATTGTTAGTAGTTGACTTTTTGTGGCTTTTTTAGTTTGTTCTAATTCACCATCCTTCAACTTAAAGAACTCCTTAGATTTGCAAGAATATTCCCTGTGTTTTGCTTCTAAATAACGTTGAAGTTTGGCCAGTTAAATAGACTCATTCAATAAGTCGTTACACATAAAACGCATTGAAATCTTTTTTCAGAACTAGAGTAATTTTCTAAAATCTTGTGACACTTTGGTTTTGCCACTTCACGAGATTCACTTGCTTGACTAACATGAAGGGCCGTGTACTTCATTTGAGTAAATTGATGAGAATTCATACGTTTTAACCAGCATTCCATGGTTTCTAATGTAGCATCGGTCACTGACTAGTTACACTCGTAGAATCAAATTACACGTGAGTGAGTTATAACACGGGAAACAATTGATTGAACTTATGAAAAACAAAGATGGGGTGCGCAGAAGAGACAACGGCGAAGAAGTCACGCATCCCGCAACCCACCCACGAGCGGGAGATCTACTTGCCACAGTGCAGTGTCTACCACACGGCTCTATTTTCTTTGCACTTTCCCGTCAAACACTCTACTATGTTTTACTATTTTTATTTTTAATGTTTTATTTTGTCCGCAGATCCCCTGGGATAGATCCGCAGATCCCAGGTTGGGAATGCAGGTTCTAGACTATAATTACATTTAAAAAAATTATATAAATGACTTATAATTTGATAGTACGGACTTTTATAGACTATGTTATAATAATAATAACGTTAATGTCAATTCAAGGACATATATATATTTTTCCAGTGAATTTATTTTTTCCCAAAATTTTATGTAGTTTCATTATACTCTGCTTCTAATCAAATTATGATCATTGGGCATTGAAGAAAAAGTATAATTTTACCAAAACCATATCTGAAATGAAAACCTAGCCTATTAGTTATATCCAAAAATTGTCAGATATTGAATCTGACCATTTTTGGATATAACTAATTTAGGCCAATTAAACTGACTTTTATTAATTTAACTGACCAGTTTCGGCCCAAAATACATCAATAATATGTTTTGTATATCTTTTATTTCTCTTCCTAGTTAGGGCTAGATTGATACATAAAGGATAATGTATGTCCAGAGTTTTATACTGATTGAATTTACGGTCAATGAGTTACCAACAACTGAGAGTAGAGAAGGTGTCAGACCTGAAGGCAAAGGCTGACTGGCTGTTACAGTTTCAGCAGACCTAAACGCATATATGAATTATGGGCAATAAGAGGGTTGATTGTCTGGTAAAGTTGGGAAAAGTGCTGTCACACACAACTGCGAAAACCTCTCTAGCATCAATTGTGAATGAAATCAACCTTGGTGGCTGTAGGTGGGCAGAGGACGAATACAACCAAACTTCTATAGGACAAATACGATGTCACCTCACCTTCAAGGCTATTAAAATATATACCTGTAGCGGTTGCTAACTTTCGTATGACCACTGAATATGATTGGCATCCCAATTGCACGTTACGTGGATTGGATTCCCAACCATGGCCACTCAGCACTGTTGCTTTAGGTTTTCTGATGTCAGAAGTTTTTAGTTTTAAAGAGTTCTTTTAAAGAACACTTTCAAGTCTTGGCTAGCACAGCATCTAAAAACCGAATTGTCAAAGTTGGGCATAGGCTAAAGTTTTATACCATCAGTTGATTATTTGAAATCTTCTGTGGATAGCTTTAAAAAAAATTATTTATATATATATATATATATATATATATATATATATATATATATATATATACATATATATATATGTATTTATGTATATAAATAAGTTTCTGCCATCAGACAGACATTTAGCAATTGGCATCGTCTATACTCTTATTAGATAGCTATGTACGGTGCGTACCCAGTGGCACGTCCACTTTATTTGCAGCTATCTACAGTAGTAGATCTTGAGGTACTTGTTTTTTAGTCTCCTCGGCAGATTCGACTCATCCATCAGGTGTTTCGCAAGATCGTTCGGATGTTGCAGTATCCGACATTTATACGCTTCAGTGCTTTCCAAAATTTGTTCCTTAACAGTTTTTATGTTCAGGTCACTATGCAGCCTATCATTGGTTAAGTACCATGGTGCGTCAGCTATTATGCGTAAAATCTTTGACTGGAATCTTTGTAGTATCTCGATGTTTGAATTTGCTGACGTTCCCCACAATTGTAGGCCGTAGCTCCAGACTGGTTTAATGATACACTTGTATAGTAACAATTTATTTTCAAGAGATAGTTGTGACTCTCTTCTGATCATCCAGTATATTTTGCGTAATTGTTGTCCCATTGCTAAGCGCTTAGTGAAAATATGTTTTCTCCAAGTTAACCGCCTGTCGAGGTACATTCCCAAGTATTTAGCTTCATCAGCTTGTGGAACTTGTACTCCGTTCAATGTTACCGGAGGACATGAAAATTTACGATTGGTAAACGTGACTTGTACAGACTTGGTTTCATTGGCTTTAATTCGCCAATCTTTCAACCAGCCAGAAATTGCATCTAAACTCTTTTGCAGTTTTTGAGACGCCACGTCTGGAGAATCATGCGTGGATAGTATAGTTGTATCATCGGCAAATGTGCCAGTGACAACTCCTTCTGTACAAGGTAGATCTGCAGTGTATAGAAGATACAGGGTTGGACCCATTACACTGCCCTGTGGTACATCCGCTTGAATGGCATGTAGGGAGGTTACGTCTTCATCTTGTTTTACAAAAAAATGTCTGTTTTCTAAATATGATTTTATGAATTTATAATAATTAACCGGAATGGACTGCTTGATCTTGAAGAGGAGCCCATCATGCCGAACACGGTCGAAAGCCTGAGAGATATCTAAGAAAGTGGCTGTGCAGTATTGTTTTTTTTCAAAGGCTGAATTTATATTAGCAATGAGTCGATGGACTTGCTCAATTGTGCCGTGTTTTTGACGGAATCCAAACTAATGGTTGGGAACTAAGCACCTATCTTTTATAATCGGCATTAGTCTGCTCAGGAATAGAGGCTCCATAACCTTCGATGGAATAGGCAGTAGACTGATAGGCCTGTAAGATTTTACCTCTTCGGGGCTTTTGCCAGGTTTTCGGACCATTATGATCTGTGAAACTTTCCACTGCTCAGGCACAGTCGTTCTTCTTAAGATGGCATTGTAGATAAAAGTCAAATATAATAAGCCTTCATTTGGTAATTCTTTGAGAATCTTCGCCGTTATCATGTCATAGCCAGGAGCTTTATTTAAATCTAGTTTCCTTATCGCTTGTGATACTTCATTTTTAGTAAAGCTCTTTATTGGAAAATCTAATTGATGTACTTGTTGCAAGAAATCAGTCACTTGTCCAATCTTAGTTGATCCAAGGTCAGGGTTCGGGATGAATACCGTTTCAAGTGTTCGGCAAATGTCTGTGCTTTCTCAGCAGCATTAACAGCCCAGCTGTTATCTGCTTTCCGTATAGGAGGTTGAGCTGCAATTGGGCACTTCAAGTATTTAGTCGCCTTCCACAGAGAGTATTCCGACGCAGCTGTGACGTCGAGACCCTTCAAATATGATTGGACACGCTTGTTTCGGTTTTCAACCAACAAACATTTAAGTCGACATGTCAAAGAATTTAAAAGCGTTTTATCTGCTGGGTAACGGGTCTGCTGCCAACGTTTCCGAGTACTAAGTTTCAGAGCTAGTAGTCTTCTGATTTCCAGCGGACATTTATATTTACTCGAAGCAATACCCTCAGTTTCAGGTGTAGCAGACCAGGCCGATTGTTGAACACTGTGGTTAAAATGCTCTACAGTATTCGCTATGTCCTCATCCGTTTTAAGAGGGAGGTTCATGTTAAGTGATGATGATACTGACTCACAAAATTTAATCCAGTCAGTTTTATGAGTATATAGTCTACATGGCCTTTTATTCCATGTGACTTTCCTCTTCAGTATGATTTCCACAGGAGAGTGGTCAGAAGATAGGTCAAATCGAGAGTTACATGTAAAATAAGAGTCAGCTATTCCCTTTATTACACAAAAATCAACCAGATCGGGCATCCTATTTATGTCAGTTGGCCAATACGTTGGTACGCCATTTGAGATGACTAAGAGGTTAAGATTTTTGACAGCCCTCATCAACTGCCGACCTTTCGGCGAGATAAGGCGGGAGCCCCATGAAGTGTGTTTCGCATTATAATCACCACCCGCGATAAATCTTTGACCCAAAGTAACGAAGAACTTTTCATAGTCATCTTGTTTCAACTTATGTTTTGGGGGACTGTACAAAGCCATAACCGTGAGTGGTCCTGTCCAGTCATCGATGACTACATTTGTTGCCTGAATTTCGCTTGTGTAATAATTTGTCGTCTCGTAGTGTCTTATTTGGTTTTTAATTAATACGGCACTTCCTCCATGTGCTTTACCACCAGGATGCATCGTGTGATAAAATTTGTAGCCATCAACTCTGTAATAAATGCTTTTACCTCAAGGGTGTGTTGGGACAGCCCATTGGCATTCCACAGGACTATTTTGAGGGAGTCGAATTCGTCAGTTTAGTCATTACTGTTAAGATTAGATTAGTCATTGTCATCAATTGTTGCATCATTTGTTTCATCATCATTAATAATTCTTGTAAGTCAGTAGAGCTAGATTTGTCATTAGGGATTTCTCCTTTGTCCTTATTTTTTAGCAGCGCGTCCCTGTAATTTGTTGTTTGTAGTTGTGATTGGTTTTGGTAGTCATTAATTTGAATAAGTTGTTCGGTAGGTGGCGGCTGAATTTTTCTTGGCGATATTCTGATCTTTGTTGGGAATGATTTTGACGGTAGCTTGAGTTTTTGTAATTCTTGGTACACTTGACATCCTTTATAATTTGCAGGATGGTTTCCATCGTTTCCATGGTTTCCATTGTTCGTTTGATAAATGATCTCCAGCACATTTAATGCACTTAGGATTTCTACGACAATATGTCTTAGTGTGTCCATATTGTTGGCATTTGGCACATTGGGGTATCTCTCTTTTAGGTCGGGGAGGTTCAAATACTATTCGACAATTTAGGAGACTTTTGATGTCATAAATATTTTTATTATTGTCTTTGGGCTCTAACTCTACGAAAAACATTGGGAGAGGCTTCTTGGTTTTCCCTTGTTTAAGATTCCAAATATTTGTGCATTTGTGGTCCAATTCAGCTAAAGATAACTTTAATTCATCTATGTCGGTTGATGGGTGAATGTTTTTAAGAACAACTTTAAAAGTCCGTTCTTGTTTGGGCTTTAAGTATAGAATTCGGTTTTCATAATTTCTAACCGTTTAACTATGTCTCTATACACGTCTGGTGTCTTTGGTTGTATTCGAACCTGTTCGTTTTTCAAAACTTTAAGCTCTAGTTATTTTGGGCATGTTCGTTGAGAAGGTTAATGAGTGGTTGAATGTTCTCAACTTTATCAACATAGATAGGAGGCGGTTTTACGGGTTTCTCACAGAGCTCCTGAGTTGAGTCATCATCGAGTTGAGCAAAGCTGTTGGTTACAGGGATCGGTTTAGGTAATGAGAGCCAGTATGTGTTTAATTTGGATTGCTTGAAGTTTCTGTTATCATCAGGGCTTCGGGGTTGTTTTTTGCCAGTTACTTCATGCCATCTGTTCGTATTATTTGGAGTGTCCTGTTGTAGTCCAATTCCAGATGGTTCGGATGTAATGTGTATTTCGCTTAAAGAATTTGAGCAAGGTCTGTCAACAAACATTCCTTTGTGAAATATTTGCTGGCTGAGAGTTTTAGGAGTTGAGTTGATGGAGTTGTCACTTATCGTTGGTTGGTTTTTGTTATTTGGATCATTCATAATGTTCCCACAAGTAGGGTCGATTTAAAAGGTCACTCCTGAGGTGACGCCCATTCCCAGAGAGAAGGCTATTACAATGACGGTTCGCCTGATCCGCCAAGGTTGGTCGCTAGGAGCTGGACTGTCCTGCCAGCTATTCATCCCCTTGGCACGCCCCAGTAAATTATGGTTAAAACTGTGTATGTAAAAAGTATTATTGTAAGGTTCGACATCTGCCAACAACATAACTTTAAAATAGTAGTAGTCTTTATTAGTGTAATACATTCTTTTGTGTGCAAAAATGTCGAGTTTTGAGGTGAATAAGCGTCATTTGCGGGAACTTCTGATTTACTTCTTCAAGTTGAAGAAATCTGCAGCTGAGGCGCATCGACTGCTTGTAGAAGCATATGGTGAGGATGCCTTGAGTGAGAGAAGTTGTCGTGAGTGGTATCAAAAATTTTAAGGTAAATTTGATATCGAAGACAAAAAACGTAGGGGAAGGGTGAAAGCGTGCGAAAACGCAGAACTGGAAGCATTATTGGATGAAGATTCATGCCAAATGTAAGAACTTGCAACTTACATTAGGAGTGACTCAAGAAGCAATTTCACATCGACTGAAATCATTGAGAATGATTAAAAAATGAGGAAATTGGAATTTCCATATGAACTGACACGCATTTTCTGTACCGTAGAGTTACTGATGATGAAAAATTAATCCATGATAATCCAAAAAGAAAGAAATCAGCTAAGCCAAATATTTATGGAAAATAACTATTAATGTGTATTTGATGAGATTAGCTTAGTGTCGTCTATTATGACTTGCTCAAACCGAACGAAATTATTACTGGGGCTAGATAGCCGTATAGTGGTAGACACCAAACACAATTGACGAGATTGAATCAAGCACTCAAAGACACACACCCACTACTACTCTAGACACGAGAAAGTTATTCTGCATGATAATGCTCATCCCCATGTTGCGGCGCCAGTCAAAATCTTTTGGAAACTCTCAGTTGGAAAGTTTTACCTCGCCTGCCGTATTCACCAGATGTGTACCGTATTCACCTTCTGATTTCCACTTATTTTGAACACTAGTGCATGGCTTGTCTGAACAATACTTCATATCATATGAAGATACCAAAAATTGGGTTGATTCACGGATAGCCTCAAAAGACGAAATGATGAAAAGCATTCTTCTGATGAGGTATCCGTATGCTGCTAGAAAGATGGGAAAAACTAGTGGCCATCGATTGACACTTCGAATAAAACGTTAGGTTCCGTTTCACAAAAAATGTTTAATTATTCATTAAAAGCGGCAAAAACTATTTGTACACCTAATATATATATATAATCCATATATACCTGCTGCACTGCATCAAGTTTGATGTTGTGTTGAGTGTGAAAGTAAAGATGTGTGATAGTGGCAAGCAGGTCGGCAACTAGACTGTGCTCTACCTGCTGACGGCAGTATCGTTCCAGACGTGCCACATCATGGCCTGTAAGCTGTGCATCTACCACAGTACGGGTGAGCTCTGTGGAACATATCAATCACATTAACTCTGCGTACGCATGAAGCTTGTACACCAATTTGGTAATTGAAATATTTTATACTAGAAGGCAGCAATTAAATAAGCTTATATAGATTGTATTTAATATGATAATCACTATTTAAGAAGAGACATTACTGTCATCAATGCAACTCTAAACAAAACAAAGTGAAAGTACAATACATGAGCTCAACCATGTGTCATTTTGTGGTCGGCTCCTCAAAGTATCCATGTCATACACAGAGGCGTGAATGGTATAGAAAGTTTTAAAAATTATAAAATTACAATTTAATTTTATTTACAACTTTTATTTATGTTAGCAAAAGCATGGCTTTGTGAGGGCTTGCGAGTTAATTAATATGCGTCCATTACAATAATGCTTTCAGAATGCAGTTGGGACTGCCGCGCTTCTGTAGTGCTTTGGACATATTTGCAGATGCTCATGTGGACGATATCTCTATTACACAGTCTAGGATGTGCGACGGTTCCAACACCATCCTCGATTACGCATTTAAATGCATGCTCATATAACCAGTTTGTTTAATATCCATAAAATTATAAGTACGTAGATACAACTTTAGAAATCACTATATTAATTGTAAATATTGCAAATTCAGATAATCTGTCATGTAACAATTATAGAAAAAGAAGCAAAATAAAAATTTGGAAATGTTCAAATATTCTTTATACAATACAGTTAAGCAAAATTATGGTACATTAGTTACTGTTAAAGAAACAATAGTTACTCCTTTAATAATTTTCATTTAAGTAACACCTTAAATTCCGCATACGAATTTCTTCTCGCCTCCTACATTTTAACATATGTGAGTTTGTAATATTAAATAATCCATCATACGAAAATTTTCTATTTAATGCTAATCCTTCTGATGTTTTTATTCTTGAAAACACGACATGTGTTAAACCAACAAAAATTTCTTTTTCTCCAATATCTACAACTAGTTTAATGTTAAACCTTGTGACTTATGAAATGTAACTAGAATGTTTTTTAAAACACCTTGTTATGGTCCAAGATCCATATTATTGTCTGCGGAAAATTCATTGATTTCATTTTTGCTTGAAATTTCTGACAAACAGTACAAAGTCTATTTTGTTCAATATCAAACAAATGATGATAATATAAGTTAGCGGCATATTAAAAAAAATGAGCATTTTCTCAATAAGAATATAATTCAGCATCTCAAATTCTTTTCCGTCGTTCTTTTGCATCAGATATCAAAGAACGGTTATTATCTCGTTCTTTACGACCAGATAAAGTAAGCCTTCATGGTATTTCTCTGTGACAACAAAAAATATAAAAATATAAAATTATTAAAACTATTTCATTACAGATGTTTAAAAAAATCTCAACAGCGGAAGGTGGTTAAATTTACTCATAATTTGTTCTGCATGGTCCAAAAAAATTGAAAAACTAACTTATTTTTTTTAAATGTAAGGTCGATTCAGTTTCACGTAGAGATCCTATTATTGTAGGTATAGAATTAATAAATCTGAACAGTAGAAACAGGTAAAAAAAACAGGGCCAATACAAATTGTACTGTTAATACGAAATTGAGATGGATTTTGGATTAAAATATAAAGCTTATTAAAGCTTAAAGTAATTGTTGACTTTAAAACTCATCTCATTAAAAATTAAGTGAAAAATATTAACCTAACTTCCAATATTAAAATATATTATCTATCTTAAATAGGTATTTACATCCAAAATTTCGTAATTCAGCAACTTTCTATATCTTGTTTTATTCGATTTATGTAGGTTATTTAACCTTTGCAATTTACTATCCATTAATTTACAATATAAAAACAACCACGTATCACATTTCGATTTTATTAGTAAACATTCTTTCTTGAAATATTACATATCTGCATGCCCTATTAATTCTGTAATTTTCTAAGAGATGACTTTAGTATCAGTCTAGTTAATAAAAACATTCACACATAATGTTCTGATTTTGTTATTAAACATTCTAGAAATATAAAACACCTGTATGCATGCTCTATTAATTCTGTAATGTTATAACAGATGGCGCTAGTAACCATTTAGCATTTAGTATTACGCATCGTTGTTTCATATTTTTTCATAATTTAGTAAAAGGTTTAAATACAAAAATAACTATAGATAACAAATCTAGACCTGATTTTAAATTATTATGTTAAATTTCAAATATAGCGGTGTGATAGTTTTGTCATAAAATGGACCACAAAACTGTATGGGTTGTGGGATAGTGATTGGGCTCGCTCCACTCGCTCTAAATATATACACAAGAGGTTCTATTACTTGATTTTAATTGCCGGTATCAGGCTTGTATTAAATAATTTTGTACTCTCTGTTATTATATTGGTGTGAATAAACTGAATTTTGTTTAAACTATGAATGTTGTTAAGAAGTGAGCTTTTGCAAGGTTTTATTTTTTATGTTTATTTATATTCTTTTGCTGCCTTTTTTATTTTGTAGGAATAAACTATACTAGTTTTTTGAGAAAAGTACTATCACCTCAAATCAATGTCAACGATTCTAAAAGTTTGTCGCTGAAATAAATTTATTGTGAAAGTAAATGATATTTCCTGTGGAACTACTCCTCTGGAAATATATGTTATATTAATAGGAATCATTAAGATATGTGAAATACAAGCTTCAGTCTGTCAAACACAACGTATTATCACAACCATCAGCATAAACAGAATTAACTCTAATATTCAATGTGGACAACAAAAATGACACTATTTTTATTTTTGACAAGTAGAGACTTAAGTATGGTGTGGTATTAAAATGACACCCAACAGGGAAGGTTTGGAAGGACTAGTAGAGTATTCATGTTCCATGTGGCATATTAAACTGAAGTAAAATCAACTTTTTTGGTTTATTATACTACTTTTCTTGTCATAGTTCAGGTCGCTGCTAAAAAAATTAGTAATATCTACAAGCGGCGTTTTTAAGTTCGTGGAGTAGGGGTAAGAAGTGAGAATAAAAATACAAATTTATTTTCCTTTTCAATATATATATACCTGCTAACCTTATACATGTTTCCTATCTTTAAATTAGCTTATGTATACCTTCATAAAACCATGTTTTATCTATCCCAAAAAGTAAGCTCTGAAACTGCATCCTTCACTTTTTCATCATTTGAAAATTTCTTCCCACAAAGTTTTTTTTTACCTTTGGGAATAAATAATCGCTGAGAGCCAGATCAGGACTGTAGGTGGGTGATCCAAAATATTGAAGCCCACCTTATGCAGGGTATCCAACACAACACGACTCTTGTGAACAGGCGCGTTGTTGTGCAGAAGGAGGACACCTTTGGTTAATTTTTGCCTTGTTCTACGATTGAAGCACAGTTTTTCGGGTTAGAGACGCCTTTATCTTTATAATCTATCAACAGAATCCCTTCTGAGACCCAAAAAACTGTTGCCATGATATTTCCAGCAGACTATGACACTTTGAATTTTCAGTGGCACAAAAAGCCACACCACCAGTGTGCCACTGCATATAGTCCTGTTTGAACTTATAATGACGGACGCAAGTTTCGTCCTCAGTAACAATTTGACTCAATAATTTATCCTTGTTCACCGCAGAGGTTCAAAAACACGCAAGTAAGATCACTCCACGTAGAGTTGTTTTTGAGGTTACTCCGCATTTTCGACACTCATCTTGCATTGGAACTTGCTCATCCCAAGATGCTTGTGAAAAATTTTAAAAATGGTTGTATCTGACATCCTAACCATTTCTGAGAGCTGTTTCTTCTTTAGTATAGCCAATACTCCTTCCAGTATTGATTTTTCCACTTTTTGAATCATTTCCAGAGTAGTCACTTTAATCAGCCATCCAGGCCGTTGTTTAATAATACTGTGCAACTTATAAATCATGGTTTTACCTAGGCAAGAGCTCCCATAAACGGATACCATCTCTTCCAATATGATTTAAACCAACTTTCCTTGCTTGGTTGGGTTGCTTGTTTGACTATAGTCCAAAGACTAATAGTTTGATGAAGATAAAACTTGCTATTTATACTAACAATGAGTCACTGATCTCATTACAGCTCATTAAAGTACCCTCGCTAATAACCTAATTACCAGTTCCGCAAACTTAAAAATATGCCTTTTTATTAACATAAAAGTGTTTATGCACTTCAGTGGGAATATCGAAAATGCATGTCATTAACAAAAACATCTGAAAATAGCATTATCATATATACATATATATAACAAAAGTAACTTCCCATTTTGACCCTTCGGTCTCTTATGTACGTCCCATATAACTACTTCAAAGAGTTAATAGTCTTTAATATTTTTGTAAAAAACAATTGGCTCCCGTGCTCTTAACCAGATAAAATATGGTAAACCAGATAATATATGTATGTAACCAGTCACTATTTGAACAGAAAATAAACAGTTTTTTCTTCGAAGATAACTATCACCTTGGTGACTTACAGCTGTATACAGTTCCACAAATGACAAAACATAAAGTTGTCTGTACTTCTGTAAAGTTTGTTTCACTTTTGTCTCATGGGAGTGTATTTTCTAAGAGTGGTTTTTAATAAATAAAATTTTTGATTCAAAATTTCATTAATGTTGACGATGTAGGTATTTCCAAATCAGTATCTTTCTCATTAATAAGATTATGGATACAAAAATGACTGTTACCAAAGCGTGCAGACAGAAAAGTGCATAGTTTATATTAAAAAGTTTAGACAAAAATAGAACAAACTCAAGGAGCTCTAGGCAAAATGAAAAAGTACAATCTGCAAGCAAGGATTACAAGAATCAGATAAGAAAATTAAGAGATTGGTTGATTAATGCATAATTATAATGGAAATTTCAACAGGTACAATTTAATTTTAAAAACTAGCAGTCTGGTGAAAACTTATCAAACAAAATTTCGATGAAAATAAAATTTTCAACACTAACGAAAATTAAAAAATTCAACCTAACACAAAATTTAAGTATTATTTGTCGCAATTTTCTAATATGTTTTAAGACACTTTTGATTTCATAAGTATTATTTGTCGCAATTTTCTAATATGTTTTAAGTCACATTTTATTTCATAAGTAATAAGCAAATGCAAGCAACAATTTGAGCAAAATAACTGTATGAAACAAAAATAAATACAAATCTCAAACTGTCAAACCATAGCAATGACTATAATCTCACAAAAGCCATTAGTCTATTGCATGCTTTGCGTGTGTAACGGAGAGATGACTTATACCCTCTTATAGTACCAAATCTACCAGTCAGTTCTAGCATATTCAATGTAATTCTTATCGAATGGAATCTTCAACAAAATTCTTAAAAATACTTCGAGCTTACTTTTAACATAAACCAATGTACGTAGAATATATTTGGCGTTAATTTTGTACTACATCACATACTTTTATTTAATTGTGAGCAGTGTACATTTTTATGTAAATTAATAAAAGTACTGAAAAATATAAGTAAGTTACAGAATTCTTGTATCAATACTTATTGTTATGAAATAGTAGTGATTCAGCAGTAAATGTTACAGAAAAAATCTTATTTTTTGGCTAGATTTCTGAAATTGCTTCAGCAATTTTAATCGAAGTCAATAGGTACCATATATGCACAAGAACAAAGAACCTCAAATTTATTCAGTTCGAATGCAATAATGTTTTCTTAATTAGATTTGCAAGATATAAATTGAAGGAATCATATTTTGAAAATAATATGGATTTCAGAATCTGGAAATATATTGTATATATATGTGCCGTCAAGCACTAAGAAACAAAGAGATCCAAAAATCACTTTAAATTTTGTAAGTATTTTAAAGTACACATTTGTACATATTTATATACTTACACGCGCACATATTCAAGCTGGTGTGGTTCGGGCTTATCCACTAACTTTTGTTATATTGGATGCTATCGTAATACTTCTATCTCTTTGACAGAAAAATAAGACTTAAAATACGATCTTATCAAGGTTTTGTGTGTCCTTTGCTTCACATTCATGAGAACTTGTAGTCACAAGCACGTATTAGTTTAAGTGATCAATTGACGATCAGGAAAAAATGAAAAATATGCATGGAAAATCAGGACAGGTAAGGGAAATGTAATTTGGTAAATATGTGGCTACTCTAGTTTCTAGTTTTGTATAAAATTAATAAAATTTTGCATCAACTCCCTAAGAATATTTAATCTACTAACATACCCAACAGACAATATATTCAACTGCCTCTCATAATGAATATAAGACCCTTAAATTCATTTATAACAAGGCGCAAACAGACCCGCAAAGGTGTGTCGCATGGTTAGGTTTAATAACTGAGCATTTATATTATTAGTATTTAAGTGTCATTAGTAGGTGAGGTTGACATTTGAGTCTCAGTCTGTTGGTTTGATGTAAATATTTAAATGGAAATTGTGTAAGAGAAAAATTACACTGACTTTATTCTTTATTCATTTCTTCATTTGTCACCTTCACTATGGCAAATTTATCGCTACAGGAGCAACCTTTTCCAATCCATTACATGTAGAAAAATTGGCTGGTATACTGTAAAAGATGTTACAATATGACATCTTTTACAGTATACCAGTTACAATATGACATGTGTCAGGATGGAAAAAGGAAAGGCAGAATGAATGAAAAAATTTAAGGAGGTGTCAGGATGCAGTTGATCCCAAAGTTTTATTGCTTGGACAGTAAAGGATTTTTTATATGTTTGGCAATAAATAGAGTGAGGAAGCTTTCAGAGTGTAACGCAAGGCTATGAGCAGACAAATCTTTAAATCTGCCAATGAGATAATTTAAACCATTAAGGATTTTTTAATAGTACACTAGTAGGCATGGGTGTGCCTCGAGTCTGGGAAGACGCAGTCTATGGGATTTCACTCAACATAAAAGACAAAGCTGTGGATCAGTAAAATTTCTATGAAATGGCAGAATTTAAAACAAAATTATCTTAGGAAGGTATCATGAGATGCACAGAATCCCTCTCTTGAACATTGTGAACTCAACATTCGCACTCATTATTCTATTTATCTACAAACAAAGAATAAGCTCATTTAGCAGTTTGCCAACATCTAGAGACAAAATTGAGCAATCATCAGATCAAAATCATACAAGAGTTATCTTGAAAATGGTACCTACGACCATTTAAGAAGGAAATTGAACAGAAATAACCAACAAAAAGCGCCAATGATGAAGTCCCGAAATATCTAGCAGATCAAAATTTAAGATCAAGATTCAAAATTTAGCACATATTGGCCCAGTCAGACTATAGAAACATTAAATCACTTTTTTGACTAGAAGTAGATTAAAAAGTTAAAGTAAAAGATAATCCCAAGGAAACAAAACCTCCACCTATATTTGTTGGTAAAATGGACAACATACAGCCACTAATAGCCCTATTAGATACCAATACAATCAAAATGCTATGAAGTGACAGGTTTAATATACAACCGCATACACTTGAAACATTCAAAAACAGTAAAATTATTGGAATTCAACACTTATAAACCTAAATATGAATGTTTAAGGCGAAGTTTTAAGGTGGTATTAAAAGCATGCATCCCTCTATGGATACAAATAAGATGAAAGCAAAAAGAAAGGAAAACTAATGTATAATGAGTCTTCTGCGAAGGAAACCATCCAGGAAAATTATAAGGGTTGCTATATTTACAGAGAACTACAAAAAATCAAATATGCTCCTATATATGAACGGCATTCAAAAGTACACTAAAAGAGGGCGTAACACTCAAACCTGCTGGAATAATACCATTCCCGTGCATAGGTAATTTAAGATATATCAAAGATAATTTTTGATATATCAAAAATTAACTATGCACTGGGACCTAATAACGTAGAGATAAATATTGCTCAGTATTCAAATTTTGTTAAAGTAATGATGGAGATGGCAAATGATGAATCAACTAATAACTATGAACAACTGGCTCATAAGACTAATGAAAAGAACAAACACAGTCATCAACCTTAAAAATTATTTTAACATTTCAAAATATAAATTTTTCTATACAAACCACCCTGATGGCGCTATTCATGCTGGATACGGTATACTTATAAAATCTAATATTAAACATCAGTTAGTGTAGTCTTATTACTTAGATAAAATTCAAGAATTAAAATTAAGTGCTATCTCATCGTGGGAACGCACATATTTGCCTACAGACAGGAAATGGATCCCTGATCTTGTTGACATCTGTGTGACAAAAGACATTCGCAGACACGTACATATATGCAAAATTGTGTGTGCAATTATCATTAGACCATTATACTACTTCTAAAAAAAGAAGCGATGAAGATTCAAAACCAATGTAGACTACACGGTCACAAAACAAGCTGGCCCCTTTTCCCCAGCCTGGTGTCCTCCACTATAAATACACACCTACCACTTAAAACTGATGGTGATGTAACAGTGAATGCGGAACATCTTAATAATTGCATACAGATATCAGCACAGGGGCAACACCTGCCAAATGGAATTTATAACAAATTATTGCCTACAAGCAATAAGAGATAAAATTTCTCACAAGCGTTCTGCTAGAAGAAAATGGCAGGAGACATGTCATCTCGAAGATAAGAAAAGATTGAACTACCTCAAAGCTAAATTGAAAAAATTACTAATAAAGGACAAAAATCTAGGTATTGAAAAATATCTGATGTATCTCGATGGTATGTCAATGTATCTCGATGGTATGAAATTAAAGCAGCCAAATATGTACCAACCCACATTGTGTTACCCAGACAATTCATGTGCTCACAGTGATCTAAAAAAGGCTAAAGCATTTGCTACGCATTTGAAAGAGGTGTTTAAGTAAAATGTTTGTGACCTGCGAGAACTTTATGGACATGATTACAGAAATTTCAAAAGTGTTATAACTCACTAGATTGACCAACCCATAAACAGATTTACTAAAACTAAGGATGCAGTGCCATACAAAAACTAAATCAACATAAGGCACCCACCCAGCTATGATTTGATAAATGTGAAGGTTCTGAGGGAATTACCTAAAGAATGTGTTGAAGCATTGAGCAAATATACAATGCAATATACTTTGGCGAAACCATGTCCTGTATCAGTGGAATGTATCTCAAATAATCATGGGACTAAAGCCGGGGAAAACCACTGAAGAATCAAAATCTTCAAGCCCAATAAGTCTTCTGCCAATAACTTCAAAGGTACTCGAAGTCCTGTTCCTGAGCAGAATGAATTCTATACTCAATAAAAGGAAGCTGATCCTAAATCATAAGTTCGGACTCAGACTTGGACAAGGTGCAATGGAGCAAACCCATAAGCTTGTAAATAGTATATATATGATTGATTGTATATGTAAATAGTATATATATATGATTGTTTTGAAAATAAAGAACTCTAGAGCATTTTTAGCCGTCAATAATTAATTATTTATTTCTAAAATCATATTTAAACACACGCCATTCCTTTGTACAGTATGGTGAAGACACTTCAGACCTTCAGGGAATTCTTGCCTGAGTTCCTCAGGGTAGTGTCCTGGGCCCTACACTCTACCTTCTATTTACTTCTAACTTGCCTGTTACTGATGGTGTGAAAGGGGGCATTTGCTGATGATACAGTTATTCTTGCTGTTGACTCACTTGCCTCTAAAGCCTCAGCCCTACTTCAGGTAAACCTAGACAACATCTTATTTTGGCTTATGAAGTGGCATATTAAAGCCAATGAAGCAAAGTCAGTCTATTTTTCATACATACTGAGGAAAGAGACTTGCCTACCTGTTGCTCTAAATAATGTCAGCATACTCAAGCCTTGGCTTGGACTACACATAGATAAAAAATCACTTGGAAAAAAGCGTGCAGTTCAGACAATATTATTTAATATTGAATATAAATTCCAAGTTATTATTGGAAAACAAACTGGTGTCTATAAGTGCATTACGAAACAGTGATTCCAATCCAAACTTTTAATAAGTATAACTAATGCTTATTGCTACATCACCAATGGGAGATTGTACAAAGATCTAGTATTCGCACAGTAAAGGACGAAAATCAAGGATAGAATGTCAAAATACACTGGCCCCATTTTAGAAAGCACAAATGAGCTTGCAGTTGAGTTTATGAAAGTGAGAGTGATATTCTCAAGACTGAAAAGGAAAACACCCTTAGACTTTGCAATGAATGATAGTTTAGCACAAAAAAAAACATAAAAACAGAAATTGTTTTTTTGATAGAAGTGGCTGAGTCATTGGACTTGGACTAGAGAACTACTGAAAAATAATAAACCTATTGTTAAATATCCATAACATGATAAATTGCAGTAACAAATTGAAAAAAAACTATATACACTAAATAGAGTCCTAAGTACATGAAGTTGGTCTCAATCGTGGATGTTTGGGAGTTGACCTGTGTTCAGGAATATGACCACATTTTCTGAGATGGAAGATATTTTTGGCTGCGAGTTTGTAGCCTGAGTTACACTGGTAAATCAATATGGTGAGTGTTACAGCTAATATTATGTTCCACTTTTAAGATTACAATACTTGTAAAACAACACTAAAAAAATTATTACTGCACATCAAAATAGGTCCTTTTCTATTATATAATTGTCACACACAAACCAGAATTGTATTGTTGTACAGTGGTGTAACTGATGTGAGGTTATGGAAGTAACAATCTGGAGTAGCATATTTTGTAATTTTTTTCATAAAGAGTAATACTTCACCAAAAAAATGTATAAATATTGTAAATACAACAAGTAGAAAATATGTTATCAAAATAAAATGAATTGCTGTTATCAACGAAATGAACGGATAACACGATTATAAACTTTTTTCCTTAATTCCTACACATTACATCAATAATGCTTATTATAATCGCCATTTTTAAATTCCCATTCCAAGTGTGTCGCAGCAGAGGAAACTACTTTGAATAATCAATTGAGATTTTCTAATAATTTTTTTCAATACATGAAGTTAGCATTACACACATTGGCCTAGTTTGGATCATTCTCCATGTGTCTATTGCTCAATAGTTGTGAAAAGTTTTGATGATTTATTTTAGCAAAATTTCTAAATTATGATGAAAAATGGTGCCTTTTTGTAGGATTCAAAAGAATATATTGCATTATTTCAAAGAAGCACATCCTGATAAATTCCATCTGGCATGTATGAAAACCATACTACTCAACTGTGTGTGTTCTTGATGTGATGACTTAAAATAATAAAACTTACCTGGCAAGTTGAGGTTTACATGTTGATTGTTGAGCGTGGTGAGAGCAAGGGTAGCAGGTAGGGAACGAAGAGCCCGTGAAAGAAGTCGCGACAGACGCACTCGGAAGTCAGCATGATATGCAGGGAGCCATGTGTTGTCATTTGATAGGCAGCGTATTAGTATGGAAGAGTGTTCGCCTGTTATGTCATTACTCTTTTGACTGAAATATGAATACAGCCCCGACAAATTAAATAATTAATAAAAAAACAAATTTCACTCATCGGCTGAGAGACAGAAACAGAAGGTCTTCTCAAGATCTCATCCACTAACATCAAGAATAACAAGTCAGCATGTATGTCAGCTTTTACTATTCATTGCTACTTGAGTAACACTGACTTAAAAGATATATGAATGTAGCAACTTTTATATTTCTCATAAAAAACCATACCTTTTCATTAATGACTTGTATTTCATTGACAAACAAAACAAAATGGGTATTTTTTCCTCCTGCTGCAGTCATACCAATACAAATTGAATATAATTTCCATGAAGCAATCTATTCTAACCTTGCTACTTTATGATAATTTAACAAATAATGTAATACCTCAGATATATAGGCACAAATTTCTGTGATTTCCAGAATTTGAGTAGCTCCTCCGTGAGTCCAAAAGAAGTGCCAATATAGTGAAGGTGTTCGGGGGGAACTTCCTGAAGACGACACAATAGGGGTGGGGGACGCATTCTCGGTGTGATTCTCTCTTCATGTAGTCCTTTACCTCTGACTTGCTCCTCTGGCTTGTCTGAATCTGGTCGCTCTGCACTGGTCTCTTCAAGATTTGGCATTTCGCCCAAGTAGTACGCTATTAACTGTTGCAGTGCACGCTTGCCGTAGCCCATCTGTATATTATATAACATTGAGAATAATCACTTCAAAGTATATTTCGTAATCAATACGTATTATGTTAGATATTTAAGGTAAAATAATTGTACTATGACTTTTCTGTAATTACAGAAGTAAAAAAAAACAATGGTCCTAGTACCTCTTTGGACAGTGCCATCAAAATCAAGAGTTTGTTTGATTTTTATATGATCCGACTGGGGCCCGGGTGGTATTTGGTAAATTTACATGCATCGAACGAGTAAAATTCACAGCACTGCTCCAATAAAATTTAAATGATGAAATTATGAAATAATGAAATTTTCTACATGTTGAAATAATTTATTAATTAGAAGTATATAAAGAGATATCAAAAAATGTTAACAAATCCTTAAAAGACCAATTTCTCACCGGCTTTTCAATTATTTGGCAATGTTTTGTAAAATATAGCAGATAAAAAACTGATTTTTTATTGAATAATCTAAAACATATTTTTGAAAAATGTTCTAAAGTATATAGATCCAAATTATATAGTACAGGTATTAGAAAAAAAAAGTAAACATTGTGAAAAAAAATGTGTCGAATCTATATGTCGTTTGCTGTGCACGGAAAAAATTGTTACAGTGAAAATAATTATGTTTTAATTTTAACTTTGTTGAATTTGGTACAAAATTCTGAAAAAAGTGGTGTCATTTATGTGAAAATAACATGAATCATTCAAGAAAAAGCGTGGAATTTTTTTATTTCACTGTATATTACCATAGTATTCTCCAAAACTGGGTGAAGTAGTAATTAGTATTCAAATTGTATACTTCCATTTTTACTTTACATGCTTAACATACATAACGAATAAACAAATATTACGTTCATCTAATAAGTGCAAGTAATTTTTTGTTTTTTTTACCCTCAAAGAAAAGCTTTATATGTGGATGGAATAATGTATGGTATAACAAAAAATGGGCAGCAAAACTGAAAGCAACTTGTCAAAAACAGTTTATTCATAGATTGTCAAAAGATATAACAGAAATTATTCATAATTACAAATATATTAGATACACATAATGATTTTTACGAATGAATATTATTAAAGAGTCTTGAAAAGTAACAGTATAACATATGTAATAATTAGAAGCATACGAGGTGTGGTCAGAAAATAATGGGAATTTTTAAATTTTGCGGGTTTAGAGAGACCGATTGTCAACATTTTTTTTATTATGTTGGTATACATGCCCCTGAAGTATGATATAATTTTCAGCTGTATTCATTGTTTACTTTATCTGTGGCAGCCACTAAGGTCAGATGTGTTTTTACGAGCTCGGCGATTTTCGTTTGTTAAAAGAAGTGGATCATAGAATTTGCATCAAATTTTGCGTAAAAAATGAAATAAAGTCTTACCAAAGGCTTATGGTGAGTCTGCTATGAGTAAAACAAGAGTTTAGGAGTGGTACAAGCGTTTCCAAGATGGCAGTGAAGACGTTGAAGATGACAAACGCCTCAGCACATCAACAACCGATGAAACCATGGAAAAAGTCAATGAAATGGTTATGAACGATCGCCTAATTACAATTAGAGAAGTCTCTGATGATGTTGGCATATCGATTGGCTTATGCCATGAAATTTTTTCGAATGTTTTGGGTATGAAACACGTGGCAGCAAAATTTGTTCCAAAATTGTTGAATTTTGAACAAAGGCAGCGGTGAGTGGAAGTTGTTCAGGAGTCACTAAAGGAAGTCAACGACGATGCAGAATTACTGAAACATGTTATAAACAGGTGACGAAACATGGGTTTACGGATATGACGTCGAAACTAAGGCTCAATCGTCCTAGTGGAGGCATTTTGGCTCTCCAAAACCGAAAAAGTCTCGACAAGTGCAGTCGAAAGTGAAGGTTATGCTCACTGTGTTCTTTGATTTTAATGGCATAGTGCATCATGAATTCTTGCCACGAGGAATTGCTGCTAAACACTTGCACCACGATAATGCACCTGCTCACACTTCATTGCTTGTTTGTGAATTTTTAAGCCAAAAACAATACTGTTAAGATGCCCCAGCCTCCATATCCACCAGACATGGCTCCGTGTGACTTTTCCCAATTTCAAAAAATAAAGAGAACCTTAAATGTCCGTCGTTTTACAAGCATAGACGACACTAAAAGCGCATTGCTGAAAGAGCTATAGGCTATCCCAAAGATCGAGTTTGAGAAGTGTTTTGAGGATTGGAAGAAGCGCTGGCACAAGTCCATAATATCTAATGGGGACTATTTTGAAGGTGACAACATTAATGTAGACGAATAAATAAATATTTTTTTCAAAAAAGGAAAATTCACAATTATTTTCTGAACACACCTTGTATTTGTTCAGCTACATGAAACACTAGGGTGACAATATTGTCCCTTGGTAACAAATATGAAATAAGTTTTGTTTTATAGTAGAGTGGATTTATAGTATTGACGTTACGACGGTTTGTAATGTTACTTAATTCTTTATCAGTGATTAAACAAATTATTAAATTCAATTAAAGTGAATAAAGAATGCACTGCTCTATTAAAAATTAAGTCTGTTTTTATTGCAAATTCCTTAACTTTTTATTACAATGAGCAGGAAAATTTATTTTTGGAAAGGAACTATATTTAAATATTTGAAACTAATAATGATTGTTAATTGTACTAAGTATCTCAGGTAAGTTATTGTTCAGTGTAAACTTAGGGATGGTTACATTTCTTTAAATGATACTTACTCATTATAAAATTGTGTAATTGTATTATTTGCATTTTTTTTAAAAATCATTACTCGAGTTCTATCTACTGATGTATCCCACACTTAGGGAATTTGTAATACTGGAATTCAAAATAATCTCAAACTAATGCAAACATAATCCATTATTTTTTAATACATTGCTATTGCCAAAATGAATTATGAATAAATTGTTAATTGACAGCAAAAATCTTGTATTGTTATGGAAAGTTGAAAGCTCACTAAAAGTATGTATATAGATTTAATGATCCATTTTCCTTTTTTGTATTTTTATCTTTTATTCCTGACAATCATGGATTTGCTAGTGTAAAAAATAAACTCACTCTTCATAAAAAAAATGCAACATTTCTCATTTGTCTGATTTATGAACTTTTATTTAAAAGTGTTTTCTATTTCTAAGTTTTTTGCCCTATCGGATGTATTACTTTCATCTTATTACTATAACGGCAAGTAGGTGATAGTAATGAAGAGTTATAAGAATTCCATTAAGGGCATATTTTATTTTTAACAAAAAACCTTTATTTTCGCCAAGTTTACTTTAAACACTGGGAATATGTATAATGATTTAGATATGAAAAAACCTGTCAAGTATGAACAGAATTCGCACTATGAGGTTTCTATATATATTTAGGCATTTATAAACATTTAACGGTACATAATATTCATATTAAACTCTCTATAAAATTGTAATTTTTTAGAACGAAAATATATTGCCTACTAGATCTTTCACAGGCGCATAGTTGAAAAACTTTTCAGATTTTTCCCTTATTTGTACTGTGAGACCCAAATTTCATGATTCTAGATGAATGGGAAGAGTACCCTATAGTTTTTGATTTATTTATTTGATTACTGTATAATTTATCATAATGATATGGTGGACTTGTTGCTACGAGAGCAATCTCTTACTGCCAACTATAACAACAGTCCAGCCCCGTTCGATAAACGGCCGGGTATCGAACCCAGGTCCTTGCAGTGCGTCGTATCATCAAAGGTTCTGTGATCAAACCAACACATGTGGCATAAGTGACAGTTTACAGTTTTTTTTTATTGCGTTGACTTAGAAGCTTGATTTTTTACAACTTCAAGGAACCATAGACCTAATTATTTCATATTAATTTCAACTTTACCTCCACTTACGCATTCCTGAGCAAAAGGGTCTTAACAGACAGATGGACAACGGAGTGATCCTATATTCTTTTTTTCGTTTTGAGGTGTTATCAATTATTCAAGCAGATTACTTTTTATTGGTTTCATATATTTATTTTGTTAAAATTGGCTTTTTTCAACACTTTCCTCGCCAAAATCATTAAAAGGACCATGGGACTGGTGATTTTGTCCGAATTGAAGGAATAATGAAACGAGCTGTATAAAGTAATTATACATCAAAATGCTGTTCCCTCTGGGATAAGGTTAATTGGAAAGGGATTCATTTTCCAGCAAGGTAATGACTCAAAACACTAAATTATGCAGATGTTATTTAGAACAAAATGGGACGGAAGGGGTGCTAAAAACATGGTATGGCTACGTCAGAGTCCTGATCTCAATCTGAACGAACTTTTATCGGAAGAGCTGAATAGAAATGTTTGAGATTATGTCCCTCTTCACAAGAAGACATGTGGAAGGCTCTACATGAAAGCTGGAATAATATTTTCCAAGAAACAATTGACATATTGACTGATTAATAAATCTGATAATTAACCCACTTTCTTCATACACTCTCATTTTTTTTCAATTTTATCTAATTTTTCAACTTGGCTTAGGGTGGTCTCAAATTTTTGCTTGGTAGTGTATATTTAATTTTAATTAGAAATTCATTTTAATTCACGCTTTACCAGGCAAGTCATTATGAGGAACTAATGCAATCTCTACTCATTGTGAGTCGAATATGACATTGCACATGTGATGGTGTGAAAGAGGAAAAGTCACGAGGAAATGTGGTACCTCTAGTAGTTAGTATCTTTCGTAATATACAATAATTAGTGATATGATATTTTTCTTTTTTAATTTTCCTCACATATAATTAAGATGTGTGTTTATGGGGTACAAGAAGACAGGTTTCGATTGTTTGTGGTTTTCTTTATGGCATATTAAAATGAGTTTAAAAATATATCCCCTACGATTATTCTATTCTTTTGTCTTTTATATGTTAGTTGATATTAGTTAGGATTGAAGTTGTTTAATGCCGTCAATTAATAACTAGTGCTGCCTCGATAAAACCGCATGTCGAAGATAACAGAGGCACATATATGATCTACAGTATCATAATGATACGACAATAAACAACTGATATGTTTTTCATTAATTTCATAAGATAGATTAAAATTACTAATGTATGTAATAAAAGTATACATTGCGATTAATGGAAAAAAAAAATAATTAAGGCTTAAATTATGTTATATCCACGAAGATATTGCATTGCTTTCTATTAGTACGAAGATTCCTTCAAGCATTTGATTAAAAGATATCAATTTATTGAAAACCATAGTTTTAGAGTAGTAGATGTTCGTTTATATTATTTAACAGAACATCTTAATACAAATTGACAAAATGTCAATTATTTTATAAATAAGTTTTGTTTTCCGAACAGTAAGTTAAATATTTTCTAAAATATTTCATCAAATAAACTGAAGAATCCTAATTTCCTTGGTCCGTTAATGAGCAAAGAGCAATTAAGATAAAAAAAGCATTTTAAGCATGCCTTTCGGAACACGAGAAAATATTTTATCTTTATTATTATCAGTCAATATTCTATTTTTATTGTTAACTTCACTTTCATTATTAGATTTTGAAAAAAAATTTTTTGGTACGAGGGGGCGTTTTTAAGTTCGCGGAATGGAGGATAAGGAGTGAGAATAAAAATACAAAATTATTTTTATTTTTCAATATGTTCACCTGCTAGCCTAATACATTTATCAGATCTTTCAATTAGCTTATGTATATCTCCATAAATTGTTGTATCTGATACTCCAACCGTCTCTGTCAGCTGTTTCTTCTTTAGTTTGGTATCTTCCAATACTAATTTTTTAAGTTTCATTTGAAGTCATTTTGATCGGCCGACCGGGGCGTGGGTCGTCTTCAAGTGAGTCTCTACCCTGTTAGAGACTATGCCACTTGTAAACCATAGTTTTACCCGGGCAAGAGTCCCCGTAAATGGATGCCATCTCTTTCAGTATGGTTTGAACCGACTTTCCTTGCTTGGTAAGGAACTTTATAACGGCGCGGTACTCGATTTTTTCCATAGTTCAGACTTTCTTCCAGATTGAGTTGTTTGTTCGACGATAGTTCAAAGACTAATGATCCGATTATGATAAAACTTGGTATTTATACTAAGAATGAGGTACTTAACTAGCTATCATTCCGTTAATTACCTTTACTAATGGCCTACCTTTCCATTCTGCGAACTTAAAAACGCCCGCTCGTATGCCTGATAAGCAACCAAAATTTAAATAATTTTGATCAGTGCGAACCATAACTTGTTTTGAGAACCTGATTTCTCTTGGAAACTTGGAACCATTTGATGTGATATTTAATTAAGTCCTGTTTTTTATTGAAACTTTACTCCTCTATCTTCTATCATTTTCAATTTCCGAAATTATAATCTTGTGTACACATTATTATTTTCTTGTGTTAAATGCAAACAATAAATATTTTTGTGTCCGTAAACGTTACAACTTCATAGAATTTAATTTTTTTAATAAACATGAAAAATATCCGCTAATCTATTATGTTGCTTTAGTTCAATATCATGGTGAGCGGTTGATGAATGTGCAGACTATAGAACACCTATGTAAAGATTTTGAGTGGAGGTGGAATTGTGCACCGCAATGTTATTAACACTTGAATAGATCAGAGTTGGAAATTGGTGACGTGTGTTCGCATACACTTCTGGGAATCAGTCCTTTCTATATTATTTTATACTGACAAAGTATAAGTTTTTTGCATTATTTAAACATGTTGTTTTTTAAAGTTTCCTTCATTTAGTTTTTATTCTCTGGTTAAATAATTTAAATGTAACAAGTATTAACAATTAAATAAAATAGAAAACTTTTGGTTATGTAAAAAAGGGTTTATTTATTTAAATAATAAATGTATGTTTGTACATGTCTATCATTCATGTGCATTCATTATTAAAAATAATTTAAGGAAAGATTCAGGAAATTTTATCTCGAGAAAAGAGATTCGTGTAAAACTTATTTCTTATAGTTGTTTGGAACAAATCATGATGTTACTATAAATTAAAGTTATCATAATAAATTCTGATTGTGGTTTAGATTTTTCACATTCCAATTATCACATTTTTTTTAGTTCAGACATATATATCAAATTATGTTTTTAAAGTCCTAATTTATTTATTTTTATCTTTGCCACTTTTTCACCCGGCAGATCATATGGAACGTTTCCTTGTCATTTCAATAAACTGAATGGCGTCATTGTTTACCAGGACCATGGCGTCATTGTTTACGTTTTAACGTTTAATTTCCATTTAAAAAATTAAATAAGATGTTGAAACAACAATTTTCTTAAATAAAATAGTGAAAATTTAATTATAATGTTCTGAAACCGATAAAAATGTATTAGCAAAGTGTGTTAGTGAAAAAAATGTATTAGTCAGTTTACTGTATCGCATGGAGATTGTTCTTTTATAATAACATAATATAATTCAGTAGCTCCATATTGTGGTGAAAAATGGATAAATGTGAACAACATTAAGATTTTTGAACATTTGTTGCAAGCAGAATAAGAGTATGTGATTGAAGCATGTGGAAACAAAAACAAATTTGACACCTACATGGTGATTGGCAGAAATAATAATAAAGTGCATGCCCCCATGCACTTTATTATTATTGGCGTGTTTAAAATTCGTTTCTTTCCAATTGCTGACACATATTTATACACAATTGGGTATTTGACTAAATTTTTTTATTTCATTAATCATAATTTCAAGGTACAAGCTGATGAAGAGTGAAATTTTTTTTTAATAATCTTAGAAATTAACCGAGTTATAAAAGTTTAAATTTAACCTTTAGAGAAGGACGGCAATACTGTGTTGTGGGGTCATTTTTAATATTGCACATTATATTCTACAAGAGGAAAAGAGACAGGGATATACCCAACTCTATAAGTATCTTCAAATTTAGAAGCCTACAACTGGCTTATTTTTCAATCAATTTTTGAATTTTTTTCAAGACAGGTTTTTAATTAACATATATTTCACAATATTGTACGAAAAATATCAAAATGTAGAATGAGTCGACTACTCTATATGTACACAATACAATGCCTGTTGAATTTACACAGCCCACTGATAAGCCCGGTAATTAAAATGTAAAAGAGAAGCTTTACAATTGAAATGAGGATTAACATCATCCTTCGTAATATACTTCAAAACAACTTTCTTACTACGTCACGCTTGCAAATCAAAATGACATCCACCTGAACATGCATCAATCGATTCACGCAAATCAGCTAACAACCACTCAATATCAAACTCACGAAAAGCATGTGAATGATGACTCACTCTCTACTACATATCTATATGTATATATATATATATATATATATATATATATATATATATATATATATAATGTAATTTTAGTAATACTAAATAAATAATACTGGTTAGGAAACAAATATAAAATACATGTTTTCGTAATACAGTGTAAGCGATCAAGATAATGCACACAGGCTATATATTTCTTGCAAATCAACAAGTGACGTCACATGTGTACTACTGATTTTAACACTAGTAAATATCCGTTATAGAATAGTAAAATTTTGTAAATAAAAAATTAACGAAATATTTCATTTTTTCAAATATAAGAGAATGCAAATATTTGAATGGTCTATAATATTTACATTGTCTGATCATCTCAGCACGATTGACAATATCTTGGTGATGATGATTGTAAACAAAAAAGTCCCAGAATATCAATTGCCACTTTGGTTGGCTTTTATAAATTACAAGAAAAGCTAGCCAAAGTGGTATTTGATACTATGCAAATTGGGGAATTATTTATTCATTGCAAAATGGGCCTATGGGCCATAAATATTCTAGGCTCATTGAGCATATTACTAAAATATCTACCATGAAGGTCAAAATTTCCCCAAATACCAAGCCAATAAAGATTGAGAAAAGGTTAAGTGAGAAAAGGTTTTCATTGCAACTGTGGTATGGGCAGATATTTTCAAGAAGCTCCAATGGGAAAACATTGGTCTAGAGGTAGACACTGAGAGTAACCCAAAGAGCAACTGGTTGGAATAAAATGATGGATGTTGTCAAACAAATACCAAAACTTAAATAAGAATGAGCCGTAAACAAGGCGCTTGGTGTAAGATGATTGTTGAGTGGAGGAGAGCATGAAGGAAGGCAATAAATGTGTAGCGTGATGATTTCAAAAGAGCAGCTGCTCCAAAGTGGACATAGGTGGCATAGATTAGAGAGGATTGGCTTAGACTAAAGGAGGTTTATTCTGAAATGGTAGAAAAGAACTAAAAAGGAAACATGATGTTTTCTTTCAATAGAACATAATGCTACTTTAAAGTTATAAATTTTATTTCGTAAGTTATGATAATCTTTTATTATCATAAGTATATGTTAAGGTATTTTATTTTATCTATAATATATAAAGTAGGTAGACTCACACGCTGGTAAGCAGGGTGGGTAGCAATGCGTACGATGCGTGCTCCGCACAGTTGCGGGAAGGCTGCATCGCCGTACTGCTCACACACACTCCACGGCACGAGGTCGCCTGCTGCCTTCCGACCTCGCCCCACACTTTCTCTTACAGATCTGATATACAAAAACAGTTGTATTAAAGACTAAACTTTAGTTTATGGCTGTTCTGCTGAATTAATGAAAAATTTCAGCATTATATATTCATAATTTTCAATATTTCAAATTAAAATATTTTATCAATAATTTGGAAAAGTATAGGTGGACGTTATTAGATTTATTTTCGTGAAATAAAATATTATACAACATGCTTCATCTACGTTTCCTTCTAATTAAAAAACGTAGAAGAATTTCTCATGACTAAATTAAAGTTGATTGCACTAGCAGACTAGTTTGTTTTTGAGACTATACAAAAGTTTCAGTGATGACACTATTCTATTTAATTAAGTAAGGTCTTATTAGTTTCCAAGTGCCATTTAGTAGTATAATTATTTTAATGGAAAAGTATAGAAAATGTCATTATTTTTGTTGTTCACATTAGTCAATGAGAATAATTCTATTTAGCAATAGTTTTTATATCTATTTTAGTTTTGTTACTACATATTTTTTTACTATTTTGTTACCATTAGTCAGTAGTTAATTTCATATTAACCATAAACTTCATTATATATTTTGACCACTGACTTTTGAAGCTTTATTCGTAAAAAAAGTTTGAATCTAAGTTCAGAATTAGTTTGAACAATTAAAATGATAAAGATGCATCACATCCTGGAAAGCTTATGAAGACCAATTAAAGAATTGATGAAACATTATCCATTTCTGAAGTTATTTCATTCCTGATTACTGATGAAAAGTCAATATTAAGCGCAAGTGATCATGTGGTACTTAATGGATTGTCTTAAAGCACACTGAAAGCTGATATTCACCGAAAAAGATTATACTCTCTACTTGGTGGGATTGGAAGGAATTATTATTTTGTGCTGCTATCAGATGACCAAATAATTAATTTGGATGGAATATACTGCCGCATCCAGCATATTCGTCAGATCCGATACTCTTCCCTTTCACTTGTTCCAGTTTTAAATAATTTTTTAGATGATATATATGTGGTAATCAAAAACTTAATTCCATTATTTACAAGCAAAGTGAACATTTTATAGCTATAAAACTATACTACCATCTTAAAAATGGTGAAGTATGTTGAAATAAAGTGGTGAATATGTCCCGTAAGGAGTGGACCAACAAAATGTTGGCGATATAGGGGGTTATTACACATAAAGAAACAATAAATTTTATTATCCTAGGTGTAATAGTTTTAGAGACATGATTTTTAAATTTTTTTTAAAATTTTTATTACTGCGCATGAAACATTTTTTTTTATTAGGTTTTATTACTACTTTTGCTTTTTTTTGTCCATGACCTTTAAGAGAACATTTGTCGTTATTATTGGCAATATAAATATTAAACGCTGAAACATGTGCATTTTTTTAATTATAAAACTTGAAACGTGAGTTTTGAACAAAGCTAATGTAAAAAAAATCTATGGCAACCTTGTGGAACTTTATTTCAAAAACATCTACAATTCACACAGATTCCAAAAAGGTAACATTGTTACAATTAATTTTGTACACATCCAAAAAATACCTGCTTTATTGAAATAGCTCTGCATAGATGTCTATCTATATATACAATATAATGCTTACGATCAAAACAACCGCTTATCAGAATTGTTTCGCTATCTCTTTTCCACTCGTATGGTCTTTTCATCGTTCTTTAATTAAACTTTAATTTGTCTTTTTATTGTAGTTTAATTTTTTGTTCTACTTAACATTCCATTTTGTTAAAAAATATGAAAAAATAATTGATATAAGGCATAATAAAAATATAAAAAAAATCTCAGCAAAACCAATAAATTACATGGGTAATAGAGGAAGAGTACTATTCACTGAAAGGATCATCAAAGGGTTTGGAGACAATTTTTTGTTGAGAGACGTGAGACAATTTTTATTCAACATAAAGAGGGTCATATGGATAAAATTCGGAGCTTAAATGTCTATTATGATAACACTGACATTCTCTAACATTTTCACTTCATATTATAGATGCATACTAGGTAGAAATTCGACTTTTAGAAATTAAATTCTCGTTAGGGGAATTTTGGAGCATTTAGCTGTTGCTTGAGTATTTTGGATATAAATATTTAAGGAATAGAGAAGTAAAAAATTATTTATAGCATATCAGGGTACTCAATTAAAGTGTGTATTTTGGAAATGCCTTAGTAACAAAATATATTAAGGCATACCAAACACACGTCTGACACATATTTTTGCAATTAAATATTCTATTGCTTCGTTATTATTGTACAACTGACAAAACCGGAGATTTTGTGCTGTAAGAGTTGTTTTTGGAAAATTTTTAACAATCAACTTAACTTTCAGAGCTTATATATTACACGATCGCCGCAATGGATTATTTAGACATTCATTAAGTTTAGTTTAAAGTATAAATCTAAATCGTGCCAGTCTGTAGCTTATTTGGAGATATACAACAGCTCTAATTTCCCCTAGTAACTATTCCTTGATAATAAGTGTTAAAGCGATATCTAACTTCTCTCTTAACATGTTTTATCAAAATCTCTGTATATAAACGTTTACATAGGGTATATGTGAATACTAACTTATCGGATATGTTACCCTCCATACAGAGCTGTATGACGCACAATATCTCAGGGAGAGCGGTGGAGTTAGGTGGAGAGGGAGGAAGTAACACAAAGAGGTTATGTGCTGGTGCGTCTGCCATCAGTTGCAGGTCATTGGGACTGTTCTGTAAAACGATAAAAGTATTTATGTAACTATATGTGGATACTTAATGCTTAAGTGGTGAAATTTCATGTGTTCTTTAGTAAAATTTGTTGCTTCTTTTACAAATAAACTATATTTTCATAGTTTTACCTGTTGCGATTTAAAATGTTTTGCCCACTAGTGCCAATACTCAGGACACTATAGTTATGTATCTATGATAGATTTTACAAAGAATTGCAAATGCACAGAAGATAATAAGAAGGCAAGTAGTACTGATTTAACATGCAAACACAATACATTAGATTTGACAAAAAGAAATACAATTGGATCATATACACACTGAATATTCACATTCAGCTATTCCCAAAAGTTACTGTTTGATATTTATGCTATATTTACACATTCGTGAAATCTAATATTGGCACAAATGATACTTATGTTACTGAACGAGACACAATAATTTTCCATGTAGCGGTTTTAAAATTTAATAAGAGTGTTAATAATAATATTAAATTTAAAGCTACTGATTTATGAAAAAATGGCAGTAATTTATTCGTAATAAAGATCTATTTACCTTGTTTTTGTGGACATTTATGAATATTTCAGGCATTCAAATATATATATATATATATAAACTCTTTTGCATAAAAAAACGGGCGGTTTTGATTTTATCATATTATTAATAAAATATTACTTATTAAGAGATTGTATTAATTGTAATTGTTACTGGCAGGTATAGTGTATTCTGGCACATAAAAACGAACATTCTAAATTTGAAATTTATTCTTTTTGAATGAAAATTCTCTTTCACTGACAAAAACATATTTTTTGGCGGTAAATGAAATCCAACTCTTATTAAGTTTTTTTTCATTTGTTACGTTTTTTATTTTAACGAATAAATTTTAATTAAATTTCTGCTGTTTGCTGAATTAGTTCACTTCTGTTTGCTGTTCTCAGTATGGTTGAAAAAACGATAAGAGCTAGTAAAATTATTGCGCTGCTTGAAGAAGGCTGTAGCCAATGTTGTATGTCTTAGCAGTATAATGTGAGCCTTTCCACCATCCAAAGCACCTGGCAACGATATCAAGAAACTGGCTCTGTCAGTAGAAGGCCCGGTTCAGTTGGAGGCAAGTCCATTTTTATGGATGACAACGCTTGCGCCCACCGCTCTAAAGACTTTGGTGCGTATATGCAGGAGGCTGGAATTTGTCGGTTAGACTGGCCAGCTAGAAGTCCCGACCTCAATCTGATAGAACACGTATGGGATAATCTCAAACGACGCGTCAGAGCCGTAAAACCAGCTCCAGAAAACATTCAGGCCCTTAAAAATGTGATCGTCGCTAAATGCGAACGTATTCCTTAGGAAATGATAAAAAACGTCGTCGAAAGCATGCCTAGCAGATTAAGCGCATTGATTTTAGCTAGAGGACGCCATATTCGTTACAAAATTTTCAAATTTTATGTTAAATTAATTAAAAATATTCAAAAATAAACTTTACCCATTTTTAATGTACCAGTATGAAAACGCTCGTCTGTGGACTTTACATCGTTTTTTTATTTATTTGCATTTTGAATGACTGAAGTAGGTAAAAACGATATAATATTCTCATCTTATCGCCATATAAAATGCATCAAGTAATAATAAAATAACTCTGATATGGTTTATTCCTATAAGTGCCTGTTTTTTTGCAAGAGTTTATATATAATATCCATGAAAATAAATTAACCTTGTAGTGGCTTGTGACAAGTACAGCAACAAGACGCTGGAGAAAGCCTTCAGCAGCACGGTGGTAGCAGAAGAGAGCATCTCTGTCCACACGATAAAGCATACAGGATGCCGGTGGGGGTGCCCCACCTGCACTCGCACCAACTGTAGCCTCCAGGCATAGTAATCGGTTCAACCATGCCTCCACACTATCGCTTGCACCATATCTGATTGGCTCTTCTAGTTTTAGCTGGGTATAAATAAAAAAAAAATAAAAATTTATTTCCATTTATCAATTTATTTTGAAACATTGTATTTCAATCTGTGTAAGAAAAATTTTCTTTTTATTAGTAGACGTATGATAAGAGTCAGTCTATAATTATTCATTGGACTGGATATCATGTCTACTGATTAAAAGTCATTATTTTCCACACATTACTGAAAGATGCGAAGAGAAGCGATGCATATGTCAGTAAATAAAAACAGTTGCAGATAGTGTTTGGTGGTACATACGGGGGGCGGAGCATTATGCTGTGTCTGAAGTTGTGTGAAAAGTTTGAGAGCGAGCGCACGACCGGTGCCCTCATAACCAGCAACAGTGGAAGCAAGAAGTGCGAGCGGAGCACGCCGTACAGCCTCTCGGACCAGCCGCAGTGGGATGGCTGCCGCTTCGTCCACTAGCACGAGGTCTGCCGCCCCCAGTAGTGAGTGGTCATCTGGTGTTATATACTGTAGCAATGTGGATACAAGTTTATTTATGAGGAAGAAATCAATGGAGAAGAGAATCTTGAGTTTTGATAAGTTTTATACGATATAACTAATATAGAAGTAACATAAATATAATTAAGGACCTCCGATAGTTCAGTACTGCAGCAGCATTTCATGCTGTTGCCTTCAGTTGCCTCAGTGATGTTGCTCCCCAAGGTTTCTATTAATGACAGTGACAGAAGAGAAAAGTGAACTGAAGAATTAGTGTTTTCATGTTTGTAGAAAATAAGAGAATCAACAGAGAGATACCAATTGGGTAAGCAGTAATACAACTGCAGTGTAAATAAAGAGGACAGAAAAAGACGCAAAATGTTTTTGATAGAAGTATCATAGACTAATGGGGGCAAAATTCAAAATCTGGTAAACTGAATTTTTACAATTACATCTTCATTGGGTCTTAAAACAAGAAATCTATTTCTTTTCAGTAGCATATCCTCTTAATTTTCATTTTGCAAAAAAATCTATTAGACAACTTGGAAAAACAATTAGAAATAGTTAGAAAATGTAACATCAACTGAACTTGGCTCAATAATAATTTGTGTAATATGTATGAGTGCAGATGGCTCTGAGCGAAGACATTTTCCAGTGATACAAACCAACAATCGAGCTGTAACACTTTGTAATACTTTCGAATTATTTGGTTGTGTCGACTTAAGAGCCTAATGTAAGCAGAACCAGTCATCAAGGGTTTCCGGGTATTAAAAATATACCTCATAAACAAAAATATTTTCAAAGACCACAATTTTATCAATAAATCTCAATTGACAGCAGAAAAATCCATTATTGACTTTCAATTCAAAGCTAATATGATGAAAGTCAAAAAAATCTTATGCTAGAGGCAAGAACTTCACTGCTCACTGAGCCTTGACCTTAACTGAAACATCAAGTCCTGCTCTATTTACAACATGGAATGAAAATGAGTGTTCTGAATCTGCACACAAAAAGCCATAAAATCTCATAGAAAATCTATCAGTTGATTAGCCCATAGCTTTAAATATTTATCACCAAGGGATTTATATTGTGATGAAAATGGTTAGAAAGAGAATCATTGAAGAAAAAGAGAAGATTGGAAAAGAGTCTGAATCGAGAAAGATATATAAGAAGACGACTAAAAAGAAAATAAAGAAAAAGAAAATAAAGGAAGGACAGCAATTGTTACCGTAGAAACGAAAGTTCCAATCATTCTCATTATGATAATGCAAAATGTTTGTACTGAGATGGTCTTTTTTCCGAAAGTATTCCGTGTAGTGGATCCAAGGAAAAGTTTGTTTGTTTAAATTTATGTTTATGATAATTTTATTATTATATTTACAGAATAATCGCTAGATGCACATCATGTTTTCTATCAATAGTATGGAAGTTAGCCAAAAAAAGGGCCACATGCAAAACTGGAGTTTTCATGAGATGACGGTGTATCATGTTCAATATTGCTTTTCGACCATCTAGGTTGTAAATAGTTTTTGGACGTCTAAACAGATTGTTATTGTTTCAATAAAGTTTGGTTTTAAATGTGAAGTGAATATTTAAAATATAATAAAAAAAACAAATATATTTTACGTAACTGTTATAAGACATCTACACTTGTCAAAAATGAAACTCACCTGAATAGTTTGACGCGAATTTCTTGCTATATCAATGCGCACAATAGCCTTACGAAACTCAGGGTTGGTAGAACGAACAACACTGTAATCGGTGTGTTCTTGGTAAAGCAGCGCATCTAAGCCACATAGAGCAAATTGGAAGAGTGTAGTCATATTTTCAGGGTGCGGTGATGTCACATACACATTTACATAACCCAGTGCTACTGCAGCTGCTACTCCTAGACCCAGGCATGCTGATTTGCCTCGACCGCGTGCTGCTGTCAGGCAGTGTGGAGGACTAAACAGAGCAAAAAAATTATAAATTTGGGCCTTATGCAACAGAGCATTAAGAATATACCAATAATTCAATAACACTTTCAAATACATTGTCAACTAACTAAATCAATAAAAATGTGGATGAGAAATTGCAACTCTGTCATTATGAATGTATGTCTAAAGTGTGATATAGGCTGTAAATAGACTGTATACGGGCTGTCACTTTTAAAAAGGAATGATCCATTCGATGATATTAAATAGGTAAATCCTTCAATACTACTTAATTTGTTACAGTAATTGGATAATTCACAATGTCAGCACTCCATATGTACGTCACTACAAAACTTTTGCACGAGGCTGCAGTCAGAGGGTTTGATCAAACATCTTGAAATTTTTGTTGATATAACAATGAAAACATTATCTATCAGTATGTCCCATTAATAAACAAAGAAAATAAATTTCAAAAACTATACCCTTTCTTTTTGTATTTACTTAATGTGACAATAAAATATAATAAGACAAATCCTGCCTGCACCGCTGACGCATTTTTCTGAATACGGCCTTGCTTTTGCGTAAACGTTTCAGAGAATTGAAAAGAGCCATCCAGTAGCTGCTTTGTGCAAATAACATGTACTTCATAAAAAGTGTGGCCTCAAACTACGGGAGTCTCCTGCACACCTTTTGGAAAGCCAAAATAATATTATAAACTTAAATTCATTACCTAGTCTCGTCATGTAAAGCCAATAGAAAATATTTAATCTATAATAAAGATGAAAATGGTAGAAAAATATATACTCACACCGAAATAGCTATCTCAGCAACATATGCAAATTATTTTCGTAAGTATTTCTCGACACTACATATTCTTAGACAATAATCAACAATGATGGTGAATTATGATATATTAAATGAAATTATTCTAATGCATTTAGTTATCTTTTACAAGATAGATTTCGAAAACTTTCTTTTCGAGAAGTTCTAGCTTATATGTTTTTCCCTATATAGTCTGTATTCATTCCATAAAAGTTGCTTACCGTGCTTGTTTGTCTGCAAGGGTATCTATGATTGTAGCGAGAGCAGTGGCCTGATCGTACGTGCGACACAATGCTACCAGTGGACCAGCTGGCGGAGAGTCAGACAAAGAATCTATCAGAGAAGTCAGCTGAGGGTTCACTGTCTGATTATGAAAAATAATGTTGTTAATATCCTTAAATTAATGGTCAAAACATTTGAAGTTTAAATTGTTTCATAGTGTGTTTAAATTAAGGATTAAATTTGAAATATGTGCAAATTTGTTTATTAATTTTTAACACTTAAAGGCCACGTTGATTATTCTCGATATTTTTTTTTTGTTTCTGGGCATTTTTAAAGGAACTATAGTATATATTGTCAGTTTTGGAAGACTTTTGTCACTGTTATAATTTTCTCTTTCTGATATTGGATGGCTGTCATTTTAGCTTACTTTAAAACCAAATTATTTATAACTTTGTAGTTGTTATTTGAGCTGGTTCTAAGGAACCACACGGTCAATTCAGATGTTAACTGTCAGATATTAATGAAACGGGAGGAAGCAATAAAAAAAAAGTGGCCTTTGTTGAAATAGAAGGCTGGAAATTTGTTGAACATGTTGTCATTGACTAAACCACTGGGATTCGATGTGTATTTTAAAGTTGCAGCTGGAAAATTCATTTATACGCTTGGAACAGGATGATGTTTAAGTTTTAAAATAAAAATATAAAATAATCTGCTGGGTATTGTTAGACTATAATTTTTTCAGTATTTAAGTGGCCGTTGTTCTAAATTTGACTATTAATAGTATATTATGACATAATAAGGTATCTGTCTGAAAAATTACAAATATGTATCTTCATGTGTGTAAGAGTTATGAGATTTTAAATCAATACATAAGGCGTATGATAGGTTCTGTGAAAGAAAAACTTTTTTTTCATAATTGATATGGCCATCATTCTGAATTTGATTACTACAATTATATTACGACAGATTAAGGTATCTGTCTGACAAATTATGAGTATCAACATTCATGTGTGTAAGAACCGCCTTACGATGTGATAAAAATTTCACAATAAATTATATTACGGCAGTCGATACATCAATTTTCAGCCCACTTCGAAATTATGGTTGTCAGTTTCAGCATCATAAAATTATTGGAAGCTCGACTAGGAAGTGAGGTCGCTTTCCTCATATAGCCGTGACTTTGCACCAACAGATTACCATATATTTGGAAGTTTACAAAACTCTTCGACTGATAAAATTTCACTAATGATGATAAACTGATAAAATGAGATAGCACTTGGTTCAGTCTTTTGCTGATAGGACCAGAAGTTCCATGAGTGCAAATTTATGAAGCTGCCAGAAAATGTCGAAAGGTTATAGAACAAAATGAAATATATAAAATTGATTAAAGTTCATATTTTGTATAAAAAAATTGAGTTCTATCTTATACAGGGTGTCCAGTGGCAGATTTCAAAGTTTGAACAAACATAGTTTTTGAACGCAACACATAAGAGGGGCGCGGGGGGCATCGTTAGATGAGCAAGCGGTGCGGATGTTTTAGTAGCCATGGAACAGTGAAGTGGAGAGCACCGCGCTTTTGCCGTCGAGGCGTACATTTCGAGTGGATTTTCGCTGTCTGTAGCACGCCGTCGATTTAATAATCGTTACAGTATTCATTGTGTCGACTGAATGAGGTTGATCGATGGACCATCGATCAACCTCATTCAGTCATGGGCAGCAAGGTTCAGAGCTACAGGATCAACATTAAATAGGCCCAGGCCAGGACCTACACTATTGGTAGCCACGGATGAAAATGTCGAGTGTGTTATGGTTTCTGTCGTTGAAAATCCCCGTTTATCACTGCGTATACGTTCATCGATATTGGGAATTCCGAAATCAACTTTACAGGTAATAATGCCAAAAAAGCTCAAGTTCCATCCACATAAAATTCAAATTGTTCAAGATTTACACGATTCTGACTTTGAATTAAGAAAAACTTACGCGGAGGTGATGTTGTTGAGATTTCGTACTGCTACACGGATGGGCAACATATTCTTTAGTGACGAAGCTCACTTTCACGTTGGAGGATATGTGAATAAGCAGAACTTTCGTTACTGGGATGTCCACAACCCAAGACAAATGCATCAAGAGCCTTTACATAAGCCTAAAGTAAGTCTGGTGTGCCATGTCTGCATCTGCAATCATAGGGCCTTATTTCTTTGAAAATCAACGTGGCCAAACTTTAACTGTGAATTCGGAGAGATATGCCCAGATGTTAAATGATTTTTTCAGAGTAGAACTACAGAATAGTCCATCCTTCAACCAAAACACATGGTTCCAGCAGGACGAGGCCACAGCTCACACTGCTAATGTGTCCATGAATGCAGTGCGGCAGTTATTTCCAGAAAAAAACATATCCCGAAACGGTACCGTACCGTGGCCACCTAGGTCACCCGATTTAAGCCCATGTGACTTTTTCTTATAAGGATACTTAAAATCCGTTGTTTACAAAACAAATCCGAGCACTGTGACACAACTTAAAGAAAATATTTGAGCCGAAGTCAGTACGATACCCCAGTCGCTCTGCAAACGTGTTTTTGAAAACATGCATGCTAGACTCGAAGAGTGTGTCAGACTCGATGGCCGCCATTTGGAAAACGTGGTTTTTAAAAAATGAAATCCGCATTTGTTGTTATAAATTTAAAATAAACCTACTTTGTATTAGAGGTGTAGTTTTTTTTTACAACTTTCCAAACATTGAAATCTGCCACTGGACACCTGTACTATAAAAAAATTAATTTCTTGCCAACCCGATATATAAAAATATATGTATGGTTTTAAGTAAAACTTCAAATTCGCAAAATATGAACCTTAAAATGAATTTACAATTTTATTAAAATTAGAATATTTAATGTATTGAACAAAATAATAATTTATAAAATTGTTCAAGAACGAAATGAAATTACAAAATTATCAAAAAACACCGTTCGCATAATGCTAGCAAACTCGCATATATATACATATTTATATATATATATATATATCTATATATATATATATATATATTTCATGCACTGGCTATAAGAGGAAGAGAGAAAGAAAATATGCGTGCGCACTGCCCTCTCTTGCTTCTACAGTGTGATACAGACAATAGGCTTGCACTGTGTCCTAGATATACGAAAAATAACTGGCTATGAGAGAACGAGAGAAAGAAAATGTGTGCTCACACCTCTCTCTCTTGTCCCTACAGTAATATACGAAACGTAACTCTCTCTTTCTGTCTTCACTAACTTATATCTCCCTCTCAAGTTCCGTTCGCCTCGCCTGATCACACGTTTCGTAACGCTCTCGTCACGCATTTACCAGCTTACTCCCCAAGTCAAGCGTGCATAGAGAACTTTTACTTCAAAAAGGATTAAATTGTTGTGTTACATTTTGTGTATTAGTTATATATTTTTCTTTAAGCAGTTCATTGATTTCTTTTAAAACTTTATTGTTTATACGTAAAAATACAGATAAAATTCTGAAAAACATCATTCTGCTACCGCATACTAATTAGCGCCTTTAAGTCTTTAAGTTTAATCCTGAAAGGTTTGTTCATATTGAAGCTTGCATAAAATAAAGATATTTTGAAACAAATTATGAATAAATTATAACATTTTATACTTTTGTCATGAATATTTCATCACTACATTGCGTGACAACATTTAAGATCACACTAGGTGGCTAACAGTGCAGTCACTTGCAAACGAATATGTAAAACACATTAAACACATCCTTCATTAGAGTTGAGCATTCATACCATGTTTTTAAGAATCGATGGGTGTTTTTATATTTTTAATTTTTAATATGTCTGTAATTAAGATAAACGGTATGTTAGTTTCTTGCCTATAGTAGAAAAAATGCACTAATCTGCATCCAAAATATATGTGGGTGGGATGTCTAGGGCTAAGTAAAATATAACACTTTGCTAAAGTGCTTGAAGTCGACTCAAGAGGGTAATGTTTATATATGAAATGAAGTACATTTATAGTTATGTCTAGAAAAACACAGGGACCACCTTGTGGTGACTTATTTTTGAACACTAGCTGTTTGTTATTGTATTTCACTTTTTATAAGTGTTCATTTAAATTTTGCTGTAAACCACTTAAGACATATACTGTTTATTACAAATACAAATACTATTTACTACACACGTTTTTAAGTGTAAAATGTTAAATGTGAGACTGTAAGAGATTTGAACAATCCAATTCCAGTTAAATTTGAAAAAAAAAGTGGAAAAATCATGTGTCTAAATAAATAAAGTTGTGAATGACTCCTTTAATCCAAAACTAACATTGACATAACCATCATTGTAATAGCAATATAAAAATAATGATTTCTAGTACTTGTTGTTCAGAGCATCAAATAGCGAATTAAATATGTCAACATTTAAAACATAACAAAGTTATATAAGGCCTGGCAAACAGTCATTAAAGATACATTATAATAATATGCAAACATTCTGTTCCGTTGGGAACTCTGAGAGTCATGTTCCAAATGAAACATATCACTGTTCCCGAACATTTCATTGTTCCAGATCCAAGTGTTCCAATCACAACAAAGATACATTTGGCACACCTCTAATTTTAGACACTAATTGAGAAATAACCTCTTACAGTATTTCTAAAGTAATATTTTGTAAAACATCCATTATTGTGAAGTGGAACCTGATTGTGTGAAGTGGAATCCTGGAGGAAAGACATATATCTGGTTTTGCTTTTGTTTTTTATTGAGCTGATTCTATTTTTCTGCCCTTTTCCAATAATTTACTCTAGAATTTCCTCTTTTATATTGCCAGATAATTTACTTGTGGATAAATTTTTGGAGTCTTTTTTGCGGGTTGAGTTTGAATATAATTAGTACTCTTTGGAATCAGAATCAAAGATCGTTTATTCAAATCTTAGCTATTTCTTTCAGAAATTGATTGCAAGTTATATATACATTCGAGTTTACCTCATAAATATACATATGACCCTAACAATATAATATATATTAACACATGTATCCATATATACTACAATACTATATTCAGTACATGTAATATGTTAATATATATGTATATGTGTTAGTAACTTTCATACAATTTTTTCTGACTCTTGAAATTTTATCTGACTGTCAATCATTAGAAATTATCTCTTTCGTCACAAAAAGAAGCCTGTGCCTTCAGTTTAGTAGATAATTAAAGTGACAAGAATAAAAGGAAATTGTGCATAAAAACCAAAAATTAATGGAGCGTAATTAAGATTTAGACAAAAATGTTAATTTTTGTGGCCCACCCACTAAGAGTGACAATAGTAACACAATTAGGCTACAAAAAACAGCTTTCCTTGTGTGAAATATTATTAGTTAATTGCATAATAAATATTGAATTTGATATATCTTTTTCTGAGATTGCCAAAGAGAGATTGCATATACCTTTGGTGTTGAATCGACTGGTTCTACATATGCTGTTTTGGATGAGATTGGTAGTACAGTGAGACTGTCATCCAGTACTAGGCAGCGTGGGTGGTCAGCCAATGACAATAGAAAGCGTTCATTGAACCTATTTGCCACTGACCCATATGCTTCTGTCTTGAATCTGCAATGTGATAAGATGGTATTCTTTTGGTGCACTGGAAGTACTTTCATATAAATATTAATAACAAGTGCTTTTTGTGCAATAAAAAGATGTACAAACCTTGTATGAACGTCCATAGTAATAGAATGTAACTGCCTCAATGAATCCATAGATTTGAGTAGAAAAATGATAAGTCCTCCACCTTCCACTGTCTCTATCGTGCGAGCCATCAAATTGGGTGTTAGTGCTTCAAAGTCCTATTAGTCAATACAACCCACAAATTTTTTGATTTTATTAGCCAAAGGTTTTTACAATTTCAAAAAAATTAAGGTGATTTTTACAAAATTGTGATTTCTCTAATATTATAGTTATACATATAGCTAATTAACATACAGAGGTCTGCAACTGAGAATTATTAATAGTGTAGCTATTTTTATAATATTTTCTATTTTTATATAATAGCATTTAATTACAGTATAACACTTACTCTAAAAAGTGACATCTATTTAACTGATAGACAACAACTTCTACTGTTGATCTGAGTTGTACTAAATTGTAGGTTTCTAACATCTATATTTATATCACTAGTAGGTATTGTCAGAGATTGCTAAAAAGATTTTAGTCTGTTAATTTAGTTTAATTTGTACTTCAACATAAATCTAATCTTTTATAGGTCAATTACCACTTCTGATCGGTCTCAGATGTCATTACCAAAATATCCATTATTCCACCACCATTATCTAAGTAATTTGAAGATATTAATTTGATTAAATATATTAAAGAAAAACATTGAATAGATTTTGCAAAATTATTTAATATTATAAATATACATTAGGTCCCCTGTGTTCACAGTGAATTACCTTTGGTTCTTATTAGGTGGGACTAACTGGAATCAACACTTTTTCATGTTGAGCTAGATATTTTTTCATCTTTCGAGTTTTTGGCAATGAATTATTTGTTTGCCTGAGAAACCAATCATGTACAGGATTGAGAATTATCCATAGTTTTTTTGACATTTAAAAAAGAATTTTATTATTAGTTGTCGTTTTTACACTTCTTATAATTATATTATATTACTAATATGCACGTTTTAGTCCTGATATGTAAACCTGATTATGGAGTGATGGGCCATGGACGTGGACTAAACAATTCAGTTATTTTAGTGACACTACATCATTTTGCTACTACAATTTATGTTAATTATATAAATTTGCGTGTTTTTAATCATATCGCTATTAATCGAAAGTAATAAATTAAATATCATTCCAATATATTATAATTGGTAATTAACTAGCCTGCAAGACACAAACACCATAGGTGTGTCCAAGGATTGAATGTGTCTCTGAGTAATAACGGCCGTGAATAGTAGTGGCCACACGGAATGAGTCGAACAGCGACTCTTCAGAGATCTCTAGTTTACCCGCTGCTATTTTCTTTGCTCGTTTTCGTCCATGGCTGTAATGCAAGTAAATTTTTTCTAATTACTTTATTTTGAAAGATATTAGTAATTTAATATCTTCCATAATGTTGTCTGCAAATATTCATACTTAATTTTAATATAAGTGAATTTGGTCATTAATAAAATGTTAAATGGATTTTGCCGTAAACCAAGTGTCATAGTCGACGAAAACCACAACATATTTGATATCCAATCGTACCAGGAAAATTAAAAAAATATTTGTTCATTTTAGTTTTAATATTAATAATTATTGTTTTTACAGGAAAGTAATTATGTTTCCTACCTAGAAAGATGATTTTTCATTAACAGCAAATTTTATTGAATGAACAATTTTATGTTAAATTGTTCTAAAAAAAATTTATTGAAAAAAAAGTAACTATAACACAACAAATCTGTTAAAAAATTGTTATTTTCTGTTTTTGCAAGTTTACTATTATACTAATATTGTAGGTACTTTTTAATACACATAAACAAGTCAATTTCACAAACCATAATAAGTTATGCAGAGCTTGATACTGAAATCCTACAAAAATTGTATGGACTTATTTTGTTATATTTTGACAGTATTGAATACTTTGAAACACATTTTCTAAAGCATAAAAGGTAAATTGAACAGAATATTTTCAATTATATTATCAGGTCGCCCGACGTTCCTATGAATTACATCAGCAATTTTTTTATTTTTCTTGGACATTATGGGGAAAAAAGTAAAAAATTTGACGGTTATTTTTAACAATTACATACTTGCTTATGGCTTCGTCCTTATTTTTGTAGCACCACAGGACTGTCGGTCTAGCTTTAACTGTGGATTTAACAAGCATATCATAAAGAATTGGGACCTGAAACAATTTTGAAATACATTATTTTTTATCCCACATTATTTTGGTCCAGAATTGTAGACAATTTTGGACCATATGATGCTCAATAATGACTCATGCACATATGAATACTTCTATAGGAAGATATAGAGGTATTTCAAATGTAGTCTTCTTTCCATGACAGTCATCCATTCAGAAACAAACCGCGCTTTCGATATTGGTACTTAATATAATCATATTTGTTGACGTTTGACTGTATTCTGAACGATAATACTTCATTGATAGATAGGCGTAATGGCCTAAAATCTAAAGAATATGCCACAAGATTTTTTCAATAACTGAAATTCAAAACTTACTTGATCGCGACTTTTGTCGCCTACGAGTAGAAACATGGTTCGATGTCGAAGTTTAACACCATTTTCTATCATTACTCTTATGCGGTTGTCAATTTTCTTTTTCACCATTTTTATATTTATTAAAAAAATACTAAATTATTTAGTGAAATACGAGGGACATCAAACATAACCTACAATAAGTATGTCATGTGTGTTGAATCTGTTTTCTGAGTGTTGTTTTGACAGTGTTTTTTTTTTAATACAACTTTAATGAATCTGTGATTTTAATACAGATCATGGACACAATAATTTTAATAAGTCCGATAAGAGGGCCAATCAAAATACTTCAGTCTTATTTCAATATAGGTCTGTAGACAATATCAATACATGACGGCTTCTAGTGAATGCAACTATTGATGCACTATTGCTTTTACTAAAAATTACAACAACGTAAATATTTTGTAACTCTATGGGTAATTTAAACCGACCCCATATTTTTAAGTATTAATTGAAAGTAATAAATTAAATATCATTCCAATATAATCGAAGTGATTTGTACATAATAAACAAGTTAATATACAGATATAATGAAGAAATGGTAATTAAATAGCCTGCAAGACACAGATACCGCAGGTGTGTCCAAGGATTGAATGTGTCTCTGAGTAATAACAGCGGTGAATAGTGGTGGTCACACAGAATGAGACGAACAGCGAGTCTTCAGAGATCTTTAGTTTACTCGCTGCTATTTTCTTTGCTCGTTTTCGTCCGAGGCTGTAATGTAAGTAAGTTTGTTCTAATTACTTTACTTTGTAAGATATTCCTAATTTAATATCTTTCATAATGGTGTCTGCAAATATTCATACTTAATTTTAATATAAGTTGAATTTGGTCATTAATAAATATTTTTAGTTTAGAAAATCATATATTTTTAAATATTTTTATTCTCCATATTTTTAGTTTAGAAAATTATATTATTTTTCTGTTATTTTGTTAAATGTAAAATCACTTACCCATAACGTAACATCAAAATGAATCGCAAAATATTAATTAAAAAAAGAATTTTTATGAAAAATAGTATTAACAATTTAATATTCAGATGATATAGCTAAATATATTTAAATGTTCTCTATATATTTTTATATGAAAATGAAAAAAAAATCAAAAACAAAATAATTAGAAAACTCCCCCTCCCCCTCCCCCCTCCCCCTCCACACCCCGTGCATTTCTGCGGGGCATAGTGCAAACAATATTTGCATAGCAACTTTTAAAATTGTTTTTTTTTATAATTTTTAGGTTTCTACAGGACACTACACTAAAAGAAAAATGGCTTGAAGCAACCAGCTGGAAACATTGATTTCCTACTAAATATTGTACGGTATACTCGGTAGACTTTAGGAAGCATGAATTTGGTGTGAAAAAGTCTGGAAATCAGTATTTACATCCAGGTACTATATCGAATCTGGATGTTTGGATAATGCAGGTTTGGAAAACTTAAATATATCAAAAAAGGTTTTAATGTAGATTTTGAGGGTTCTGCACTTCAAAAGGAAAAACGGAATCCTTATAAGATCAGTCGGACATCCATCTGTCTGACTACTACGTGAATTAGGAATTGGCATATTGTTAGGTCTTTGGGCTGCCCTTATATCAAGACACTTTAATATTATAAAATATTTTTTGTTGTTTTAATGGGGTTTAGTAAAAATAAGTAGTAAAAACAAGTGCAAAGATACATAATAAATGTTGTATTATCGAAATCTCAAAATTGTTTTTTTTAGATATTGTTGCAATAAGTCATTCCATTTGTTTATTTTTACACCTGTTTTTATTTGTTTCTTTAAGTCCCTGAATAACTTCGCAAATATGTATACTTTAGACTAAATTGCATGTATATTTAAATATATCTGTATTTCAAAGTAGCTGAATGACCAGAACAAGTTCAAAATTTAAATAACAATTATATTCTAACTTTAACGCCTCGTAAGCTGAAATTTAAACGATCATCAGTCACTAGAGAAGATTATCAAAATGCAAAAAGCAAAAATTAAAAATTTACTGGCAGAAAACCGTCGATATCGCAAGAAATTGAATAAGATAGAAGACATTTTGAAGGCTAGACAAGAAAAATCTTTGATTCCTGAAGGAGAGTTAGCGTCTTTATCGAACCGCAAATTGCAAGTTAAATAGTTGAGAACTTGGGCTAGGAGTACCATGTAATATGAATCCGGACCCATATCAATAAAACAAAGTATCCCGAAACCCTTAGAACCTTTGTTCTATTACTCATTAAGAGTAAACAGAGCAAACATTATACTATTACTCATTAAGAGCAAACAGCCGTATAAGGAAAACTTTTGACACATGTTTACCATAAACTAAATAAATAAAAAAGGTATGAAACCATTGACGGTAAGCCTGGATTCACTTTAGAATCTTTTGATGCTATAAAGCTTAAAGCTCAGTCAGTATTGACGAAATGGCAATACGCCATAGTATCGAGTGTGACGGTAAAAAATTACGTGGCTCTGTTGATATAGGTAGTGGTTTTGATAGCGACTATATGGTTGAAACAATAGAATCGTTAGTTTTTTTAGTAAACGCTGTTAAGAGTTATTGGAAATTAGTTGTAAGATACATTTTAGGCAATGGGGCGTCCGCAGCTCAAAGAACGAACGTAGCCAAGCAATGCTTAGAATACGTACAAAAAACAGAGATAAATATTATAACACTGACGTTTGATGGGCGTGCAGTCAATGTATTTATGATAAAACACTTATGGACGACAAATCACCAAATCATCAATAGCAATTATATTAGACCCTTCTCACATGATAAAATTAATAAGAAATACATCTGAGTGCTATCAAATACTCGTTGATAACAAGAGCCATAAAACCGTATGGCAATATTTAGAAAACCTCAACAAGCCCCAGGAGAAGGGACATTTTCATTTAACCAATAAACTAAGGAGAAATCGTATTTACTTTTTTAATACAAAATGAAAGTGAACTTAGCTGCTCAATTATTAAGTGAAAGCATTGCTGACTCTGTCATTTTTTATCATGAAGATTCCGTGCTCAAGTATTTTATAGTAGCGAGGCCACAGTTAATTTTTTAAGAAAGATAAATAACACATTTGATATTTTACTTCAGGTCTATTTGTTTATTTGAATTTTAAATAACCTTTAAATAAAGCAAACAAAAATAAAATCATATTTAGATGATGCCTCTCGGTACATAAAGTTATCAACTGTGCTGAAGTCACAAGGTTTTTTTACAAAAGCGTCATTCAGACAAAAGAATTTGCACATGTGCCACTACATAAATGTAGTCAGGACCACATTGAATTGTTATGTTGCCGTATTAGTTCACATAATGGGACAAACGACACAGCAACTGAATTGAAATTAATATATGAACACTTTTCGTGTATACAGAAATTAATGATATTGACAGCGGAAATTGTTCGTCGTTGGCAAAAATATTTATTCTCAAGTGTTCGGATGTGGAGCAGATAAATTGCACAACTGGTGGATGATTTATGGATAGCGTTGAAATCAATTTCAATACAGAAGTTAGTGGCGATAGTGAGGATGATGAGCTTGGATTTTTATTAACTGGAATTTGACATTAAATATATTTCGTATATAGCAGGGTTTGCAGCTTATTTTCTTCTAAAAAAGTTACGTTGCAGTACATGCCTAGGTGCTTTAATAGAGAATGAGAAAAATTATTTGCATAAATTCATAGCTATGAAAGATAGAGAAGGCTCAATCTACTTTTCACGGTGTGATCAAAATTTGTTGTACTTGATGGAAAACCGTTTAACAGGACTAAAGTAGTAATGTTTCTAAAACTTCATACCAACCAACATATTTGAGATAATATTTTTTCATCAGTATCTTCAATTTCCATCTAGTAATCGTGTAACACATCTTATTATAGCAATTATTGAAAAATAGGTCGATGTGCGTATAAATTGTCAAACAAAAAAATTAAATCCTCGATTGAATAAGCACTAGCTATTTAATAAATATGTGCTGTTTGAAGGTCAATAAGAGTAAGGGCTATTTTCATTAGTTACTTTGTTGTACATTATTATGTTGTTGATTCATTGGAAATTTAAACACTTTTTTACATACTTCTGTTGAAGTTATACTTGTAAAATAAAAATGTTGAGTGTGAATTAAGCATGCAACACAACATTAACATGATTACACGAGATTAATATGACGAAGTTAGTCCGTTATATAAAGGTTGTCTTTTTCTTGTAAATAAGTAAATTGTTATAACTATGTATCCGAACAAAATATCTAAGTAACGAGTAGTGCGCTCTATGACTATTGTGGGTAAAGTTCTTTCTTTCTTTCTTTGATTATATAGCGTTTGTAAAAGTCAAATGTGGGTAAAGTTTGAATCACAGAACAGATACGAAACAGAATGGACACGACCCGTATAAAAAAAAGAACCACACTTTACCATACCTTCCCAAACGCTGTTAAAGTGACTCGCCTCTCTCCTCGCCTCACCTCTTCTGACCAAAGACTTGTGTAATTATTATTAATGTCCATAGATGACGTAATCTCTTACTCTTTATTGCTCATATATGGCGTTATCAAAGAAAAATTAATTTTTATTTTTATGAATTTATTAAACCACCATAACAAAAATATTTCAATAAAAAGACAAATATCAAAATAACACTACTATATAATATAAGTTATTGAAATACAATTACTATAAACACACAATTCAAGAAAATAAATTTGAAATTGCAGTTGTGAATAGTATCGGGGTTCTGCAGATAGCTTTCTGGCGTCACTAGGTGGTAACTGCATATACGAGTGTGCGTAACTCGTACGTCTGAAAACAAACAAACAATACACATATACAGATATAATTATAGAAATACTTTGTAATCTATTAATGGGAGAGATATATTTGCAAACTTTTGTTAAAACCACGTACTTGGTCAATAACACACGATTATCTGATTTCTTGAAAAACGAAAGTTACTATTTTTCCTAGAGGGGCGGATACAACCAAAAAGACCAATTTGTTCATGATAATTTTATACAATTTACATGCTATTTAAAAAAATCATACATCATTTAAAATATTTGCAAAAAAATCACATGTCACTAACAATTTTTTCATCAATCTTTAAACTTCACTCGAATTATTTAATTCTGGAGAGGCTGTGCCGGACTTGCTCCATCCTGGTTGCGCCAATACATGTAAAATAAAAACTCTACATCTAAATTGATAATTATTTCATTATACAGTTCAAGTACCTACAATGTGTACTATACTTTCAAGACAATGGGACATATTTTATTAAAATGTAATTTCACCACACAATGACTACATTTTTGTAACTTTACTAAAATTACGTTCAAATTGAATTTAAATAAATAATAATTTTTTTCATTTTCTACCATGGTTGTAACAAGTTAAAGGACAAGTAATTAACAACCTTGCAGAACAAATTTTGGTTAACAACTATATATATATATATATGTATATATATATATATATATATATATATATATATATATATATATGTGTGTGTGTGTGTGTGTGTGTGTGTGTAAGTGCAAAAATATCAAGAAAACGTCGACGCGGGAGCAAGTTCACATCTAACATCGAATCAACATTTAGCGTAATAATGGATTTACTAAAGAAATTATAGTGGCAAAGCAAAATAAATTACCAGTTTTATGTTGTGGAAATGTGAAAATCACGACTTCAACTGCGAAGCGTGACTTTAAGGTTATGTTTGAAAACGTGTTATGTGTTCCCAGTCTAACTACGAATTTATTGTCAATTAGTTGATAAGACAAGGAAATAAGGTAGGTATCATTTACGAATAATGGTTGTGAAATCTATAACAAAAAAAAACAATTTACTAGCTACAGCTCCTCTTATAAATTGAGTATATAACCTAAAAACGTCCCTTTGTTTATTAGTGGAGTCTCCAGAGCTTTGGCATCGTAGGTAGGGACACATTGACAGTCAATACACGAATAATATGCAGGAAGTTGTAGAAGGAGTAATGTTGGACGAGAAGGCTGGTATAAGCAAAATTAATTTTGTAGTGTGCTATGAGAGCAAGTACGAAGACTATTTATGTCATTGTGTATTATGTTCAACAGCTCTGTACTTCTGGTACTTCTAGACTACTAGAATTTCCAGAAGTACAGAGCTGTTGAACATAATACACAGTGAAATCTACGGGCCAATGGGAAATGTTTCTCTCGGAGGCACAAGTTATTTTCTCCTGTTTATAGATTATTACAGCCGCATGACTTGTGTATATTTTTTAAAGAATAAGAGTGAAGATTGAGCTCTTCGGTACTTTAAAAATTACAAAACAAAACTTGAGAACCAAACGTTAAACAAAATTACGATTCTACGTCGTGATAATGGTAGAGAATATTGCAATAACAAAATTGACAGTTACTTAAAGAAAATGGGAATCATTCATCAGAAGTCAAACCCATATACCCCTGAGTAAAATGGGCTTTGCAAACGTTCAAACTTTTTTTTAGTACAAAACGGCAAACAGTAATTCAAGTCAATTCCCAGATTTCCCAGATTCCCTTGTAGATTTTAAAAGAGAAATCGTCTATACAAATTACATAGTATCAGAGCATTGAATTCGATTACCTCCGAACGAAACTCAATTCAAATTCCTTTGCATATTCTATGATTTCCGTCATAATTTTTCTTTTTCTTCTTGAAAATGCTGGCTAGGGGCTACACCGATTAAATTTTTTCTGGGTATGTACTAGAATAATATGTCTCAATGAACGCTATATAATCAAAGATAAAGATATATGTCTTTATTGCTTGGTTTTTCAACAATCAATGTAAACACATATATTAGAGCACACTCACACTGACATATAAGTATGACACACACATGTATTTAAAAAAATGTACGTTTTGACGTCGTTCGATTTTGTAAATTGAGTGATAAGATTTAAAATAGGTTTATTTGAGACTGATAAAAGAGATTTGATATTGATAGGGAGTTGAATATTAAATTGTATTAATTTTTACGTAAACAGAGGAAATTTATTATTGAAAGGATGAGAAAGAGTGGAACATTGTCCGAGATATCCTTTCTGGAAAACATACATCTAAAAACCAGGGTTTTGATGGGATATATGTTTGAACCTGGAAGTACCTTGTACCTGTTATCTGAAATAACCTCTCCCACACCCTTTGCCAATAGGTGATTATTTAGGAGCGAGATAGAGGGAGAAAATCCTCATTGAAATTATGGATGTAACATATATATCTGTTCATAGCGGCGAACAAGGTCTTTTCGTCGAATATTTCATTACTTCCTATATCGCTATGACTCTCTGATCCCGATTTCTCCAGGCAAGCGTTATTTACTTGTTTTGAAGAATCAGGAAGCTATTTTTCATTTCTCGGAGAATACATATCACTTCTTCGAAAGGCCAAATACGACGTGTTAGTCAGTAGAATGATGCGCAATATAGCCGTTGGGTAGGTTCGTCAAAGTCATGGGTAGGTTCTTCACAGTGCACCATATTCGTATCCAATCCACCATCAATAGTTATTCAAAATGGAATTAAATATATTTGGGGAGGACTTGTGGACCCTAAGTCTCTTCTCTAAGTAATCTCTTATTTAATCGAAATACAATTTTTATAGATAATTTTTATAGAAGGTTCATATACAGTTAGGTTCAGAACAGAAGGAGCGGGGAGGGGGAGCAAGCTTATTAATAATTTATATACAGCAAAATTATAGCGGAAGTATGTTTGATGAGATTAGACTTTGTTGTTACTTCCAAACGACTCGGATAGGATGATCCTAGTAACTGGTGATGCCAGAGATAAGGAACAGAAGGACAGAAACTCTTGTTAAGGAACCACTGTTCGGCAAGTACAGACATAAATCATACATGAACTTTACTAGGATACGATTTTGGTTGGAGTATCAGATTAAAAGCAAAATTAAATTTGCACATTTTTAATATTAGGTGGCAGAACTATATATGCATTAGTTAGTTAACGGGTTATTCTTGTCCGTATTGTATTTTCAATTGTATTTCAATTACTTTAAATAAGAGTTTGTTATATTGAGAATACTGTGTTTTATTAAATAAATCCATTCCAAGAGGTTATGGACCCAGTCTATTCTGAACATAAAAGAACAGAGGAAAACGGCCAAGAAAATGTTAAAATTGTTATTGAAAATCACCTCAAAATGAATTCCACGCGATTAATGAATTTAGAAAAAATTGATGGAAATAACTTTTGTCAATGGCAAAACCATAACAAAACATTGCTGAATGGTCGAAAAATTATGTCATGACGATGTTCATTATAACCTCTTCGATGGATTTACATTGATAGAAAATTGTGATAGCGTTATGGAAATAATAACAAAACTGGAATCTATGTATGAACAAAAGAGTGAACTATGCAAAATGTTGATTCACGAAAAGTTTTATCAGTATAAGTTGTCACCGAGTGACAGCTCTACACATTTCAAAAGTTGAAACATTGGCTAAACAACTAAAATAAGTGATAAGAGTATAAGCGACATGGCCATCATAACAAAAATATTTCGGAAAATTGTCGCCCAAGTATAGATCATTATGACAAATGTGGATGTTATTGGAATCAAAGCAGCAGATCGTTGTCAATTTAACTGCTCGTTTGTTGCATGAAGAAGCGAGTTTAGCAGGTGAAGAAGAATAAGAGATAGCACTTCTTGTTGCCAATAAAGGATGGAAGACAAAGCTGAAACAAAATGAACCAGTTGAGAGTGGGAGAGGTACAAATCAAAATAAAACAACCAAACACAGGTTTGAATGCTATAATTGTGGAAAGCGAGGCCATTTTTCTAAAGAATGTCGTTCTCCAAGAAAAGTTTAGAAAACCTCAACAAGAAGACGCAAATATGTTTGCGTTTTATAGAGAAAATAACGCATGCAATGCTGAAGAAAATACTTGGATTCTAGATAGTGGTGCTTCTCCGCATATGGCTTTTAGAAAGGATTTCTATTTGGACCTGTTTGAATGAAATCAGAAGTTATTGACAATGGGAAATAAACAATCTATGGAAGTGTCTGGCATCGGCAAAGTATTAATAAAAAGACATGTCAACGAACATATCCTATATGTTCCAAATTGAGATGCAACTTATTTTCAGAAGGTGTGATAATATGAAAGCCCTACTCTATTATCAAGAAAGATATTTGTGCATTAATTTATAAAGGCAAAGAGGTGGTGATGAGTGCAAAAATTACAGAAAACAATTTGTGTGATTTGAACTTTAAAACAGGGGTCCCAGATACTTGTAACTTGGTTCAAAATAATCAAAGTGACATTACAATGTGGCATGAAAGACTGGGACACATTAACCTAAAAAAATTAAGAACATGAGTGTAAACAGTGTTGTAGAAGGCTTGAAAGTCAATTGTCAAAAATTGGCCAGGGATATTGGTTGTACAAAAAGATTATTGAAATGAGATTAGGACGGATCCGGGTATTTGGGGAGAATATTAGTATCTGTTGGAGTTAAGGGGTACACGATCCACGAGACGACACTAGTCAGACAAAACACAGAATATTTACGAAAACAGAACATGACTAGAGACAAGGCGTAAGTTTGTGGTAAAGGCCTAATATATGTACAAACCCTTTCCCACAAAACTTTATAGATCGATACTTTATCGCAACTTAATGGATGGAATAATCAGAAAATGCAACAAAATTTTTTAGAAAGTCAAACGCCAATACATTTCATTTGACTCTGCCGGAAGTTCCGTCATAAATTATTTTTATCTTATCTTTGATTACATGGCGTTTGTTCTCTCCATTGAGAACCTTTGTCAAAGTCAAATGTGGAAAAAGGGCTGTGCAAAACTGATTAAATCATATTTCGGATATTCGTCATTGCTGCTAGTTAAGAAAAACTAAACTATGTAATAAAACAAAAATTAAGTAAGAGATTCCTACAGTTAAATAAAATGAAAAATAATTAAATTTCAATATATACAGGAGTATAAAATAAACATATACAAATACACGAAAAAACATAAATATATATAGGAGTATAAAATAAACATATACAAATACACGAACAAACATAAAAACAAAAATAAATGCGAATATAGGTATAAAAGATTCTATATTTTGAGGCCGTTTTTTCTTATGTCGTGAATGATTAATCCTAGAATGGATTTGTTGGCAATAAATAAAAGTGATCTTATGTTGATTGGCAATTGAATTTTATATTTTAATAATTTGTAAATAAACTTAAACGTTTGTAAATTCTCCAAAGCAACAGTCGTAAATTGAAGATTCTCTGAAACGCAGCCTAGCTAAATGGATTAGAATAGAAAAATGACCCAAACATATGCGAGATTCTTAATTAGGTGTTCCGTAATCTTCGTTAAAACAGGGGAAAGAGCTTTGGATCTGTAGGGTGAACCTACATTGGGATCTTACGAGGTTTGAGAATGGGAATTATTATTTGAGTTTTTCTTGACTTTCGAATATAACCTGATTTTAACATGTTGTTAATGAGGAATAAAATATACCAACAGGTAGATGGTAAAGTATTTTTCACCATTGAATATGACAATGCATCAATACCAGGGGATTGGTCTTTAAGATGATGTAATGTGAAATCCAATTCATTAATGGAGAAATCTTCTAAGAACCAGTGGGCGCTATTAAAATTATATCTGAAAGGTAATTCATCTAAATTCGGGATGGATGAGAAAGAAAGCTTATTTAAAAATTGGTCTGCCCAATTCTCGTGTATTGATTTGGGAAGATCAGGCTGAAAAACAGACCAAAAGCGTTTTATATTAGATCAGACGACACGAGAGGGGGTAGAAGGAAAGAGGGAGTAACAGAATTCTTCATTCCAACCTTCCCTCCTTTTTTAAAGGAGAATTCGTTTAGTCTGTGCTTGAGTCTTTCAAAACAAGAGGAAGTTTGCTTCCGACATATTAGATTTATATATCGCTTCAACCTCTTTTCAGGCTTTAACCGTCGTATAGTAGTCTCCATTTCACCAGGGGGGAGAGGATCTGTAGTGGTGGTTAAATCTCTTAAGTGGGATAAAGTTCTGAGTGGACAGGTCTATAGCCTTTACAAATTGGTCATAACAAGAGTCAATTCTGTCCAGGTCTACTGGAGGGATGGAATCCACTTCGACATTGAAGAAAGTCTGGAATCCCACCCAACCTGCTCAATGTATTTTTGAAGAGGGGGAATTTTAGAATTTTTAATATCCCGTAACAAATCTAATGTTACGGGACATGTTTCAAGGTGAACATATATAGAGAGGATGGTGATATCTTTGACTCTCGCAGTAACAATATTGAATTGAAAATTGCGAGAGAAATCTGTCAAGTAACAAGGCGGATCCGCCCTTGCCACCCGCTCTGTCATCCCATACATAGGCATAGCCTGGGATCTTAAAAAGGAATCTTGGCTTCAGCCAAGTTTCCGAGATGGTAGCCACGAATGGAGCATACTTGACAAGGTTCTTTGTTGGAAATAACACTGCGACTCTTCCATTGCAAAGCCCTTGCCACTGTTGTCGGAGCCCTTAGAAATAAGGGATTGAAGGGAGGTAAGAATAGAGGAAGCAACGTTGGTCGGTATTTGATTGGGGGAACTCAGAATTTTGACCAAAGTGGTCAATAGAAATTGAATAATACTCGTACAAAAAAGGAGTATTAACTATAGGTTTTTGACTAAGGCCGCAGCCATTTTCAGGCTGAGGAATTCGGAAGTCTGTCCAGGCTTGTTCTAGAGCCGAGCTGCCAAGGCTCTGGTTGGGACTTTTCGAAGAGTAGGGACGAGGTTTCAGAGTCACAATATTTGTGAGAGAGTTGATAGGACGAGACGGAGAGAACAAATTTTGAGAAGAAATTGAAGAAGGAAATATTTGACTGGTTGAGCTGCAACTGAGGCGTATAATATTCTTGCAAAAGAGACCATTTTGGATGCTTCCGCATAGGACATGTCTCTTTCAGAGATTTCAAATTTGAACTTTTTTGTCTTCTAATTAAAATTAATTTGTTTCAATTTGGTGGCATGTGTTCATAGTGTTCCCCGAATATACAGCTTCTATCTTATGTTGAGTTCTGTGTGCAGAGTTCACTAGTGAACGTCATCATAATCACTTTAGTAATTCTTTCGTCAAATATTAAATGACAAATATTGAAATCGATATCATGTATTAAATAAAAACGCATTGTCTTTGAAGTCACATCCGTGATAACGTTTTGTTTCCGCTCTGTATGCTTCCGTTGTTTTGGTGATGCAGAGGATAGAAAAATATATTAAAATCATTCTATACGTTCATAAAAATATTAGAATGTCTTATATGAAATGCGAATTATATGAAAACATTATTAAATTAGAGGTAATGTTGGTTTTGTACAAATAGATTTGTGCATCTACATGAACAATACCGTTTCACCTTATTATAGTTCTGGTACAAGTCATTTTTGTACATTTTTGTGCAACTTAAGGATTTTCTGTAATTCTCTCGTGGTTGTCGTATACTTAGCGGTGTATTCCAATAATTATAAAATCATTTATATCAACAATGCGGAATCCATGCGTGTCAGTGTGATTGATATCATTACGTATATGTGTGAAGGATTTTATGTAGAATAAAAAACAAACATTTAATAAAATATATTTAATAGCGTATTGTAATAATGATAGGTATAAACTGCTAGAGGCGGCAGCGAGGCCGCATGCGCGCCCTCAGCGCCGGAAGCCAACGGATGCTGTAGATTTCACGTTCTGGATTTTCTTCAGCAGCAGCTGTGTTAACAGCCTATATTAGCATTTATATTTTTATAAGTTATTTAATTGTTTATAAGAGTATTTTGTGTGATGCTCAAATTAAATACCAATAGCCACTACAATAACTGGACAAATTATGGAACATTTTAATTATTGGTAATATAGGTTTTCAGATTTTGATAATAACAGAAATATGTAGGGCTTGTTGTAACTGCTTAAACAGAAAACTTTTATTTGTACTTCAAAGGTAATAAAAATGAAAAACAAATAACTTACAATAGCCTCGTCGAGTAGAGCGAGACAAGCGATTTTATATGATTTAATTTCCGGGACTCTGATATTTGTTTTTGTGTCATACAAGTGGACTTTATATATTGTTTGATTTTTACTGAGGATTCTCAGAAAATACGTAATGTTTTATGAAAACTAAATTTAATTTTCACTTCATCTTCGATAATGATGGCCTCTCTGTGGTTAACATTTAGTTTAAGGAGATAACAATGTAATTTGATTTGAGTTTATACTATATGAGAGATCGTTGGAATATGGATTTGGGATGACTTTAAATCATCCCAAATCATTATTTTTTGATCAGTTTTTATTCATTTTTTACTGTCACATTTGTAAATCGGAAAAAGCCCTTAATTACAATCGTAACATTATATAAAAGCGTGACCAACATAAGATCACTATCGATTATTAAGTTCAAGATGAATGTTTAAAAAAAACAATGTTTCTAAAACTTAAAAGTACAGCCAAGGATAAAATAAATCTCAATAAATCGACATTACTAAATGGGAGGAGATGTTCAAATTCGACATTTAATAAATGGTATTGATGACAGCAGCCACGCGCTGCATCCGGTTCGGTAAAATGTGATTGGTATTGGTGCTAAGTCATCGATAGAAAACGTCGCCGGTGCGCGGCGGACTTACTGAAGAAGCTATCGATAATCTCTTATATGGATACGCGTTGGCAGCTAAGAGGGTGGGTGATGCCAGCGAAGAGCGGAACAGATTATCGTGTGGTTCGCTCTCGATCGTTTTATTTCTACGTATGTGAAAGAGTCACACAAGAATCTAAATATATTATTTCTAAAAGGTGTTTTTTGGTCGAGCGGCTCGATCTCTTTAACTACTGCACCAAAAAAAATAAAAAAAAATACCCACTTAAAGCTTATGTTTTCTACTTTGGGCGAAAAATATAAAAAAATTCGAAAAAAATCTTTTTGTTAATAAAAAAATTAATTTTTATAACAATTGGCATGAGCGCCATCTGTGGGCGACACATTAAATATCTTAGCCAAATTGTATACTTGGAACACGCTAGATGGCGATATAGTGCGAAGACTTCGCACGGGTCAGCTAGTTATTTGTATTTCGAATTATTTGCATCTCGTATTGCGAAGTGATAAAAAGTATCACTTTCGCTGCCTACTCCGAAACTTGGTTTAGCTTCTCCATTAGGGGACGGTTTGTAGCTCATAAAGTAGGGTTTGTAGTGCACAAAAGATAAAGAAGTCGCACCAGGTTCTCTCGCTCGATGCGCGCCTGTTGGCGTGCGCGCAGCACGGCGGCGGAGGAGCGGGGCGGCGCTCGCGGCGGCTGTGGCACGCAGCTCCTCCCGCGTCGCTCCGCACTCAGGATCTTGTGCAGTAGGATGTGGTTTTCACGTTCGATACTGCGTAGTCGCTCATTAGAGAACGACATATTGATGCGGCCGCTACGCGACACCGACCTTACGCTCCCGCCGCGTCTGCTTACTCCACTGAAACATCAATTACCAAATCTAACTTTATCTCGGTAACTGTTTGTACAATATTTAACGGAAAAAAATATTAACCTTATAATATTAGCAACTTGAATTCGTTAATTAATTGCACTTCTGAAGACTTTGAATTTACAGAATAAACCAAAAAAAAAAAACAACTCGTACTTTCTGCGTTAATTTGAAATGGAAAAAGGCCATATTTTTTTTAACAAACTTTTTTGTAAAACCTATATTTGAATTTTACAACACGTTTGCAATTATTGAATTTTATTGAAAACTAACACTCACATTTTATTTTTGACAACAGGGTTTACAATGATCGTTAATGAGGAAGTACAATAATTTGAAATAAAAAAATACAATAGAAATTACTTCAAATATAAGGCACACCCTCACCGTTGACATGGACCCTTTTTTAAATTTTGATGGACCGAAAATTAAAGTAGCTTTTGATGGACCGAAAATTAAAGTAGCTTTGCTTGATTCAGGTTAATAAAAAAGTACCGTCCTGAATATTTCTTTAATCAACGCGACTATTTATGCAACAGCATTTATATGACATAAGAAATGATTATAGTTTAGTAGTTTTTTTGAGAAATAACGATCACTGGGTTCGGATATTAAAGTTTTGAGAAAGGTTAAAATTTCAAAATTAGTTTTCTCTTAAATAAAAGAGATAATTTCGTAATTATTAATTGTTTTAGTAAATCAGATATATGCTAACAGTAATGGCACATTAATGGAATTCAGATATATGCTAACAGTAATGGAATTCAGATATATGCTAACAGTAATGGCACATTAATGGAATTCAGATATATGCTAACAGTAATGGAATTCAGATATATGCTAACAGTAATGGCACATTAATGGAATTCAGATATATGCTAACAGTAATGGAATTCAGATATATGCTAACAGTAATGGCACATTAATGGAATTCAGATATATGCTAACAGTAATGGAATTCAGATATATGCTAACAGTAATGGCACATTAATGGAATTCAGATATATGCTAACAGTAATGGAATTCAGATATATGCTAACAGTAATGGCACATTAATGGAATTTATTCATGCCGATATATTGCGGTGCGTAAAGCTAGAGCTTGCCCGGGTCTATCCGCTGTAAACAATTTCGAGCGCAGTTTACACATTTTGCAGGTGTATATTAGAGATATATAGGTTTTTTTTAATCAGTATAACGTTAATAAATTATATTTTTGAGATGTTCTACTTTAGGAAAAAGAAATGAAAAAGGTATTTTTTTCGAAATTATGATTTATCATGATCTCTCAAGATCTCTACCGTCGAAAGGTTTTGCCTTTTGATGTAACATTACTGAATGCATATTTTATCGCAAATTTTAAGCTTGTTAAATGAGCGAAAGTAAAATTGTATGATACGTTTCTTCTATTGTGTACTGGACTTTTGTGTGACTAAGTATTACGGTCTTGGTACTGTTTTATATATAAATTATTCTGCAATGAAAATATAAAGAAAACAAGCTTTCTACAAGAAACTCTTTGGTTGATTGTGGAAAAATTCGACCAGAAAAAAAAGAGGTCACTCTTTCTGTATGGTACATATAAGACCAATAACACATATTTCACAAAATAAATTCACGCAAAATATTTTTTATAGCCAACAGCACCTAAACCACATTGAAATCTAATCTGACAGCATTTTTGTAATGTTTATCTATGTTACGTTATTACGTTAAAATATTAATATAAAAAAATTATAACAAAAGTATATTTTTATGCATACGATAGAAAAAATAAAGTTTTTTCGCTCTACTGTCAAATTTTGTGTTTGTGGGTTTTGAGGTATTGCACTATAACCGTCGATATGAAATCCCGATAGTCGTTCCGTCCCGCCCACCGTGTTAGATACCGTAATAGAAGTGACGAGTCAAACCTGGACGCGGGCATTGAGCGTGCAAGTTCGCTCGGTGGACCGCGGTCGCGAGATTCGCCCGAGCAGAGCGAGCGCGCCGACAGCGTCGCGCGCCTCGCCTCGTCCCGCCCGCCTCCCTCCGCCGCCGCCTCCGTCGCCTCTCCCTCCTCCTCCTCCGAGCTGGCCGCCTCCGGCTCGAAGTCATCCTCCGAGTAGGCGTCCTCCTCCTTGCCGGTACAGAGGGCCGCTGCACCCATGTCCGCGCCGTCGTCCCCGCTGCACCGTTCCATCGCGTCACCGCACACGCCTCGCCTCTAAAGCTAGCGATACCGAGCTAACGAGCTACTAGCGTGCCGTTTGTTGCTGCTTCGACAACTACATCGGACATACACTCTATATCGAATACGAGTCAACTTCAACATTCTGAAAAATCTTTGGTTTTATATGAGTTTAAGAATCGTCCAGAATCGTAAGGACAATTTAAAAAAAAATAAATATATAACACATTTATTACTTTCATATAAAACACCTTAAACATATTGTCCGAATGCAGTTTTGCGCATTCGACATAGAAATTCTGGGAGCGAAAACTACGTGGAGCCAGTTCTACGGCCTATCTTTCTACTTTGGTCGTCTGCCTCTATGGTCTACCTCGGGTATTGACGACACATACGTATAAAAGTAATAGGCGAATGAATATATATTTACAAAATACCTATATGTGTATATTATAAATGAATATTTACATTAAGTATGATACGAAAGGGAGAACGGATAAAATAGATAATCTTGTGTTAAAATTGATGTGGCGTGAAACATTTGAATGAATGTAATTAATTGTTGGTTGCTCTATGTTACACATACAGGTATCTATATCTCCTTTATGAGTATAAATTTGAGTTTTAACTAATATATTCGGTATACGGTATATTCGGGACACGGCGCATATTCCGCCATATTTATAAAGTATTCGGACGAGTACCGACTACAATTTACTTGAAAATGTTGTGTATTGATCTGAAATTAAATACATATTTGTTTGAATAATTTATTTAATATGTATAAATTATTTTCATATTCTTTAAGAATTACTTAATATCATAACCTAAGTAAAGATGCGGCAGGCTTTCATACAGAAATATCTATTATTTTCACTGCATTACTCAGAAGAAGTCTATTTCTTTACTCTTTGTTATAATACAGTTTCGGAAAACAGTGTTTTTTCAAATATAACTTCTTCAATTGTTTTATTGCTCACATAACGACGTGAATGTTTGAAGCGAGTATCAAGTTCCGTCGCGATAGTATTCTTCGCTCTCGGTCCGCTTATGTGATCGTTGCTATTTCAAGTATTATCTCTCCACAGCAATGGAAGACAGACGTAAGTGTTCTCTATACTCGTCGACCATCTTCAGTTTGATCTGATCGGGAGACGAGTTTTAATAACACGATCAGCACGAAACGTTTAATAACACGATCAGCACGAAACGTTTAATAACACGATCAGCACGAAACGTTTAATAACACGATCAGCACGAAACGTTTAATAACACGATCAGCACGAAACGTTTAATAACACGATCAGCACGAAACGTTTAATAACACGATCAGCACGAAACGTTTAATAACACGATCAGCACGAAACGTTTAATAACACGATCAGCACGAAACGTTTAATAACACGATCAGCACGAAACGTTTAATAACACGATCAGCACGAAACGTTTAATAACACAATCAGCACGAAACGTTTAATAACACGATCAGCACGAAACGTACGCGGAATTTTTCTTTCCCAAAATATTCACAAAGTCTTAAAAACATGTTTTAACTCTTATTATAATTTGGGCGTATTATCTGGTGCATATCAGTCTTGTTACTTCACTGCTTCATAGTGACAACGTGTGAGGATATTTTTAGAATGGTTTTGTCACTATACGGCTATTCGGTCAAGGCCTTCATCAAATATTCGGTATACTGTTTGCAAATATACTATTCTCTGCAACTCCACTATAAAATAAGCAAACGAAACTTTTGGTTTTGAAAATGTTTGTCCGTTTGTTTTTTTAAACTGTGTCACTACCTATTAGACTAAAACTATTTGGTCTTTGGCCTAAAACCATAAATTGTTTCCCTATCATGGAGCTTGGGAAAAAGTGAGTGGGATTAAGTTGCATATAAAACTTAGTATTTGAACATTTAAGTAAAAAGTGGAAGATAAGTTATATTTTATGTTTCAAAGACGGCTTATAATGGGATACTCCCCACCTTATTCATTGACGAGCAATTATATATAAATCGACGGTAATGTCTATAGTAATTTGTTAATCTACTTCTGAAAAAAAAACATATCGATTCCCAAGATGCAAGATGATACAGGGGCGTTTTTTTCTAAAGTGGAAGTAATCATGAATAATATAAGTGTAAACATTTCACTGAGGAAAGACAGCAAGCAGATGTGGATCAGTGAAATAATCTTGCACCGTTATCATCTACCAAGGGCGGAGTAGCTGCTAATTTCACTGAGGAAAGACAGCAAGCAGATGTGGATCAGTGAAATAATCTTGCACCGTTATCATCTACCAAGGGGGGAGCTAGCTCTAGCTGCTAATACTTACTTACCCATCTGGGCCGCCATTCTCTGGGGGACCAAATTGTGGAATCCTAAGTGGTTCACCTATTCATACATTTATATTTGCACACTCAATGGCATTCGTCAAGAGAATGTCAATGGGACTTTAATAAAAAAAGCTAAAGTCGTGGTTGTTTTGACGGACAAGCGCCTTGTGTGCACTCTAGTGTACTCGCTACAATTAGTTACATAACAACGAGAACAGCAAAGGTTAATGTCATGAAATTTTATTAACCCATTTACGCCCAGTGTGCGTTTTCGCAATACAATTTTTTTTAAATATTTTTAGTGATTTCTCTTAACATTAGTTGTACTTAGTTGGTTTTTTCTATCTGCTTTCTTAACAATAGAGACAAACTGAAACTGAAATATAGAGACAAAAGAAATCATGAAAAATATTTAAAGGATTAATATATTTTGAAAGCACAAGATTGGGTGTTTAATGTGCAACTGTGTTTGCTAATAATTCTCGGTTTGTCCTTGTACTTAACAACTTAAAGACAAACAAAAAAGCTTTTGTAAATACGGAGATAAGATCGTCCGCAGCTTGATGTTAGAAAAAGGCGTAATACAAAAGAAATGTGTGCAATTTATTTTCATTTATAATATATTTTATTTACATATATGTGTCATAAATTATTTACATATATGTGTCATCAATTATTTACATATATGTGTCATAAATTATTTACATATATGTGTCATCAATTATTTACATATGTGTTATCAATTATTAACATTTTATATAGATAGAATAAAAACTTTCAAAGATTAAACATGTTATTCTTAGTGGGATTATAACGTACGCTTCAGCATTATCATGTACGATTGTAATGGGAGCAGGTTTGTTCCAGTTGTTAATAATGGAATACGAAGCGCGAATACAAGTGAAAGATAAGTGAGCCTAACATAGTGACTTTTGTAAACTCATGACTGTGGCGCGATGGGAAGTAGTCCTTCGATGGTCTTTACCATTTGTTAAGGACGAATTTGAGCGACTTATAATTCTCGCAAAATTTCGTTGCCCGGTGTGTGACGTAGGGCGTAAGTGTCTTTGCAATGATCATATTTTAGATGCGGCACGATGCAGGATGCGGCGTGCAGTAGTGGCAAACAGCTGACATGCACACACATGTTCATGTGTTAGTCGTAACCCACTATTCACTATTCCCAACACCACCCGGGTATATCAAAACCCGTCAGCAATTCAACCTCACATATTAAAAAGGTACTTCGAAGTTCCCCTAATAGTGTTCCGTGACTATCATTAAAGGCTTCTATCCAACATGATTAAATACAGCCCCTTCGCAAGGATTCAGGATCTCCATTTTTTCAACTACGCTTTATGCGAACGTCCTAAATGATAAAAAAATCGGGTCATTCTAAACCAAGTCACGGTGACTAAAGAAACCACGTCCTGAGAAACTGTCTCTAATTTCGCCGCATTGCGCAGGCGCGGTCAGTTTGGTTATAACAACTACTTACTTTACTGCGTAACTTATTAGGTACTTTTACACTTGCGCTAATTACTTAAAAAAGTAACTATGGATATTATCCTAAAATTAGCAATGAAATGACATATAATTTTTTTAGGGATCTACAATTTAGGTATCGTGAAATGCCAAGTTTAAATTTCTTAGCACAAATAGAAACGTTTTCGATAATCTGATTAGAGAGTCGCGTAAAACGTCCAGATAAATCTTTCCTACGCTAACAATAAAAATCGTTTTAATAAAATTAAAAAGAAACGAAACCCATCATGCTAACAGTTCACATTTTGACAATCAATTCACATCCCTCCTCATATATTCAGTTAGGTGGCAGTTCTGTGTTTTTACACCACACTAAATTATTATATATAGCTATTATATATAGTAATAGCATATTTAAGTTTTATATACTATGGTCGTAACGTAGCAATGGTATATGTATGGTGGTATGTATATGCACACATAATGTTACACACGGCATGTTTGTGCATATTTATTTATATAGTGTCTAGTAATTCCGCCAAATCTTCGCGCATAAACAGTTGTAAAGTGACATTTTTAGATGTTAAAACTTTCCTTTTCAGGGATGCATCCCAGATGGAAGTCTGATAGGCAGTGATGGTATTGTAGTTGCTAGTACGTAAATATAAATGTGTTATTAAACTCAAAACATTTGTAGAAATTAAAATAAATATCGATATTATAGATAGTTAAGAATTATAAAACTATGATTTAATATCCCGAAATCAGCAGCCAGTAATAACTTTTTATATTACGTATTGTTGGTTGCTTGTAAAAGAGAGAGAGGTCACTCTTAATTAATTAAGTATTTGTAAAGGACTTACCTTTACAAATCATTTGAATAGTGCGTAACAAACACATATACAGGCGGACAGAAACTAGAAAAATAATTTATAATGTTTTCTGTAAATGAAAAAGGCATCAAGTGTCATAAACCTCAATAAATGGTCAAACTACACACGCGACTGGCACATCAACGCAAACTGTTTATTATATTGCTGTTGATAGAAGGCGGAGGAATCTAAATTACTTTCTACATTATTTGTTCCAAGAAGAAAGAGCATTTGTTATTTTTATGAAACTTGACGGTATAATACGAAGGTTTTGCAACCAGTCTCCGGCGCGCATTGAAAAATTCCGGACCTTCTGTGGTGAAAACAGAATATGTTTGTGTAGAAAAGCTAAATAAATTTTATGTTGCAAAATTTTTGACATTGAAACTTTTCCAAATAGAATTTTAGAGTGAATTGAAGAAGCAGCCAGATTCATTAACATAAGTTATCTGAGAAATGTGTTGCATTCGTAACATATAACTGGAACAAAAAGTTCAGACGTTTGCTGTAAGAAAATGACTCGGGACAGTGTGGAATTAAGTAAAGAAAAATTTGGGTAAATAAATTTATTGGCATTGGTTATCCAGCCTATTTTTAACTAATGCTGGTCATCATAGGTATGATATTCTACCCGAACAAGTGAAGAACACAATTGTAAAATTCAATAGCTATTTTTTGTATATTGTACGGAAAAAAGGGTAATTTGGCTAGGAAGTTGAAATTCTATATAAAGATCAGTTGTTTGGGTTTTTTCCAGCAGTAGAAAACTTACTTTTATACTATGAACCATTAAGAATATTTTAATATGTTTAAAGTAATCTACTCGATATAATCTGTGCTTTTTAAACAACCAATATACCAAGCAATGCGATGATAGCGAATAATTTCTACCTTTTAAAAATAAAGAAAATGCTAAAGAAGATAGCGTAAGACGGAAAAGATTTCGTAAAAATGAAGAATTTATCTACGAAGAATCAAACCGCTTTAAAAACTGAGTATTTAGTTTATATTACGACAATCATAGGCGGATTCAAGGGGGGGTGGGGGGGCCATGTCCCCCCCCAGAAGTCCTAGAATAATCTATTTATTTTGTTTAGTTCTCGCAAGTTACAAAACAATATACGTAAAAATTGTTTAACGATGAAAATTGCGTTTGCGTGAGCGAAATTATAGAATAAATAATACCAGTACTGATATCCATAGCTACTACGTATGTAGTCTACAGTTTTGAGTTGCACGCGCGAGCGAGCGATCGGCACGAGTTTTTTCCCGCTAATTTACTTCAACTGATACTCGTTGCCAGCTTCGATTGAAATAATTAAATAGTTTTTTTTATA